>OY796887.1:42487854-43076918 GCA_963680785.1 Diplosoma virens | reverse complement strand
TTGCTCGATAACTTTCCCAAACTTGGTTGTAACATGAGTATCAAAGTACATTTTCTACACAGTCATTTAGAATATTTTCCAGAAAATTTGCGAGCTCTGAGTGAGAAGCAACGTGAAAGGTTTCACCAAGACATTAAAATCATGAAGAAGAGATACCAAGGTCGATGGAACATTAATATGATAGCAGATTACTGTTGGTGTCTCATGAGAGATGGGGAAAATTTTGAACCCTCTCGAAAATCTAAAAAGCGAAAACTTGTTCCTTAAAGGTGATACAAACTTTGCGTGTTCTATTAAAAGTTTTGATATATTAATGATGCATTGCTAACAATATATACAGTATATACTGTGTATAATGAGTTGTCAACTTAAAACGAATTGTAAGTACTTTTAAGTGTACATCTTACACTAACAAAACAGGCTTTGCTGCATTGTGTAATTTAACTTTCTTTCAAGATTTTACTTTAATTTTTTTATGCAAACATGAGTGTAAAAACATGATTTTACTCTAGATTTACGAAATATTGAAATGAATTTTGCAAAAAAAAATTTACGTGATGGGCAAAAACAAATGTGATTTTTGATCTCAGCGCCCCCAAATTAGGCAGAATACATTTTAATTGTTCAGTCAGCAGAAAAATTGTTTTGAATGCAGACCAGTGTGTAATTGATTACCGTTATAGTCTCACTGAGATACGCGGCAGCAACTTTAAAAGCATTTTTTTGAGGTCATATAGTGGTTTTGGAATCGGAGTGATAACTTTTGTTGTTTCAGAACTATTAGTTGTTTTAATTTGTTCTAATGTAAATTTGGGCTGCGTTGAAAACAATTTTCGTAAGTTGGCTATTTTAAAATCATTATTGTCGTGTTTTGTATTTTATTTAGAATTACTTAAATAACGCTTCAATAGATCTCAAATCGAATTTGGATTGAGCGTTCTCGTCAATTAGTCTACGCATGGTCTACGCCGGAGGTTTTCAACCTATGGGCCATGGCCCAGTAGTGGGCCACAGTGGTTTTTTTAGTGGGCCATGGAGCATAAATCAAAATGAAAGCAATATGTATAATATATATGTATAATTAGGTTTGCCATCCGTCCCATTTTTTAGGCATTTTTCTGGCGTCCTGTGCAGTCAACCACATGAAGACCTTTTTTTTTTTAGAGAACACTATGATTTTGGGACAAAAATAGGGAAAATTGACAGCAATTCCAAGTGAAGACCTTTTTTTTTTTTTTTTTTAGAGAACACTATGATTTTGGGATGAGAATTTAATTTTGTTGACCAAAGTGGGTTGTAAAGTTAACTTGGGTTGAAAAATAGGCCACGGTACAGAAAAGGTTGAAAACCACTGGTCTACGCAGTTTAGCTAATAGAAAAGAAAACAGATTAAATCAAATCAGTCGGGCACAATTGATCTGACAAGCACACAGAAAACGCAATTGTCTTTTTATTGTATATTTGTGACGTATAATACCAATCTGTAATTGCGGCCGATTAATTTAAAAACAAAATACACAGCTGAAGTTATTGTCACATCATGGTCACTAAATATTGTAAATACTGTCGGCCAATATCTTCGCGTACCACTTAAAAAGGCTCTCGCGTACCACTAGTGTATCACAGTTTGAGAACCACTGATGTAATGTTTTCTAACACGCGTCTGACTTGAAAGAAAGCTGTATTTACAATGGTCAGCAAAACGAACATACAGATAAAACGTGCGAGTAGTGTGACGTCACTACGAAGCTTATGTGCACAGTTAATCGATATGTTACAAACTTAAGGCCCGTTTTCACTGCGAGCGTGGAAAAGAGCATTCTTTGTTTGTTTTATTGATTTTTTTTGCACTCGCTTCAATTTTAATCGCTCGCTTCAATCGAAGATCAATAAAAGAAACAAAGAATGGTCTTTTTCACGCTCGTAGTGGAAACGGGCCTTTACTCGTGTCCAAAACTACCCAACTTTGTTTTGTGGATAAATGTAACCATTTAAGCATTACGCTATATTTCAAGAGCGAAAAACTTTGAAACACTGCAATATTACAATTAAAATAATACGAAAACCAACACGTTATGTATCCAAATTAAATTGACAACACAGTAGAAATGAATATAGTAAACATAAAGATAAATAGAGTACAAAGTAAAAATAAATACAGTAAGCATCTTTAATTACACATAATAATGAATTCTATTAAAATAAAGCAAAGCCAAAGCTTAATGGGACTCCTCAACTTTCTTCTTGGTCAAGTAGAGCTTCTTGGTGAGCAACGAGCAAAAGCAAGGCATCTGCTTCTTCCCTTTGAATGCGTCAGAGAGCGAACCCTCGACGCTGCGGTGCGCCACTTTCTTGTTCACCAAAGTCAAAACGTCAAGAAAATCAACGGCTTCGTCTGCATGACAACAACACTTCATCTGACTTTTAAGAGCAGAACTACTTATCTAAACGAGAATGACCTCGTAGCAAAAACATTAATGAGACATAAATATATAGTTAAAAACCAATTTTACTATTTCAACAACAAAAAACCTCAAAGATAGATTGTGCAAACACCAAATTGTAATATTGACTCAGCAGATACTGAAAGAAGATTGAAAAAGTCTATATTTTTTTCCCTTTCAAATAAACCAAGATGCGCTTTTTCATATGTTCTTCGACTTAGCAATGACTAACTTAACGAAAAACTAATAAATTAAAACAGGGTGGTCCAACTTCTGCACTCTTGTGGGCCACTTTTCAAAATTATTCGAGTTTGCGGGCCTCAGTCGGCTAAAAATTCCTATTTTCGTTCCAAAATCAGGGTGTTCTCTAAAAAAAAAAAAGGTCTTCACTTGGAATCGGTCTCCAAAATTCCTATTTTGGCGCAAAATCATAGCGTTCTCCAAAAAAAAATTACGGCTGCTGCTTCTGATCGACAAGACTTGTGCAAAATTGATATGCGGCATGCGGCCCGCGAGCCCGTAGTTGGACCACGCTGTGATAGAAGATTGCCGCTACTTATGATCGACAAGACTTGAATTGTGCAAAATTGTTCCGCGGGCCGCACAAAATTGTTTCGCGGGCCGCATGCGGCCCGCGGGCCTGTAGTTGGACCACGCTGAATTAAAAGAACCAAAAAAATATTTTGCAACTAGTGGCTATAACGACTTCATAGTTTTGTAAATGTCTACTATCAAATGTGCAAAATTTTCGCTTCTGGAATGTACGTTGTATAAAAAAATTGATGGTAGGGGTTGTGGTTCACCTTATTCAATCTTATTTTCTCGCATCATCACCATGTTTATGAATTACACCGAAGTGACATTGAATGGTGGTGTTCATTCACCTAAATGAACGGTCTACTTTGGCAGGTAGACAGAAAAATATTGATGTGGACAAAAAAAAACAAAATTACAATTGTACTGTACTTTGGATAGACGGATAAGGTTTAACTAAAATAAACCTTTAGTTGAACAACGTGATCTCTACAATTTAGATAATTTTCAGAATCTTTAAGATTTTCGTTGTGGTGGCATTTTCTGTCATTTTTTTGTCAAAAAGAGTGTTCTTTCATTCCATTTAGAAAATGGTTCGTATTGATCTCATTTACGTATGTATGTTTGTTTGTTTTTCAGCCGTACCAACACAAATCAAAGCACAATATACATTATAGGCTGATAAAAAGAAAGCAGTGAAAAAACGATACACACTAAGGCGGTGGTTTTCAACCTGGGGGCCGTTTGGCTATTTTCTGGAGGTCGCAGAAGCATTTGATATACAGAATTTTTGATTTAAAGTGAAGACTGTCTTTAGCAGATCTTTAATGGGAGAAATTGTAAACAGATTCCAAGTAAAGACCTTTTTTTAGAGATCATCAGATTTTAGCGACGAAAATTTATTATGTTCACCGAAGGGGCTGGTTAACTTACCTTAAGTTAGAAATTTGGTCGCGGTATGAAAAAGTTGAAAACCACTGCGTTAAGACATGTGCATTACATAGTACAGAAATAGCAAATATGATTAAAATGTTCATGTTTACTGCAACTAAGCATTGCCTTTAAAAATTTGACAAAATCAAAAATTTAAGATTAATCGCTCTCAGAAAATAGTTTTTCTAATCTGTAACAGTTAGAAAAACATAAATTATCAAATTGTGACACAGATTTATCAAATATTTTATAACAAACAATGGTCTTTTTAATAATTAGTAATTGGGATCCTTTATATTATCATATGGTCCACTTAATTTTTTGTAAAAAACAGATGATGGTAGCCCATAGAATCATTGATCTTATAAGACCAGGTTTTGTAACTGCTTAACTACACTTTCTCAAACTTGTCAACTAAAAAGCAAAAAAGTTTTTATTCAATTTAATAAATATTTTCATTTGAATTTGTAACTTTAATTTGGTGAAAACGATTTTGATTTATGAATTTCAATCCAAAATTTAATCAGCATCCAAGATTTCGCCACATCCGTCAAATTTTTATTACTCTACTAACGTATTTTAATCAAAAAGCTAATCAATAACGACGCAGCTTTTTAATTGCCTACCTTGCCGCAAGACGAGACTGTCTATGACGTCAGTGAACTCCTGTACGTACCAAGAACCGTAGAGAGGGTCGCGATAAGAATAAAAACCTAAACATAGTTAATATGAAAATAAAGAGTTATTTTCATGTGAAATAATAAAAAAAAACACTTTCATGAATACCAACAGTTGAATTATCAGCACTAATATGACATTCTTCGAGCAACCTTTTTCAAGCTGGAGTTGGTGATAAACCTAATTCTAATGTCGAAACATGATAAAAGTTTGGAACAAAAAGTCTTAAAAAACCATGTGGTAGGCCTGCCATAGTCGTACGAGCCGGGGAGAAGGGGGCAATTGCCTCCCAAGTCTCAAAAATTTGGAAAAATTAGAATTTTGGAGGCAGCGATAGGAAATATTTAGGCAAAAACAAATTTTTTCGTGCACCGAAAACAAACCACTCTAGCAGGACAAAGTTTCTCAATGCAAGAAAATGATTAATATTTCAGCTAAAGACTGTTTTTAGATTCATAGTGAAGACTTTTTTTGGTCTTCACCTAAAATTTGGGACGAAATTTTTTCTCATATCTATGATATGCTAGAACAGGAGTTCCCAAACTTTTCGTTCATCGGTACCCTATGGACACTTTGTAGATTTGCATGTGACCCCAAAATTTTGTCACATTTTTAGCGCTAAGCTCAACTTGCTCTGATGCATAATTTATTTTTTATTGCTAAACAATACTAAAAACTTTAAAATTGGTAGTTCATAGTGATTAGGAGCGTTATCTTCAAGTTTCATTGTGGCAGTTTAAACTCAGAAGTTTAACCACTAACTTGATTCTATTTACATTTATTTACTTATTCAAGTAGAAACAAAAACAAAACATTAGATTATTTTGGACAACTTATTTTATCAAAATTAAAACAGAAGCTTAACGTTATAACTGATGTTTGTGGAAGAGTAACTTTATATATTACGATCTGTGACAAAGCTACATCACTGTATGAAAGTGGGAATAATATCACGTGATCATGCAATATGGAACAAGATGTGAAATTCGGCAAAAGTATAAAAATGGAGCATACGAAAGATAAATTTTACGTTTAAAACCAAATTTTATAGCTAATACAATAACTACATCTACATGTATATTGGATTTCGTGTGAAAATATAAAATTATATTTTTTACTATCAAATTAATAGCCACAGTTTTAGTACCTAAATTTTAGTTTAATATAGAAAATGTGATTATTATTAATTTAATTAAATTTTAAATGAACAAAATAATAAAAAGCACACAAAATCAATCAGAGCTATATAATAGGAATTTAAACAAACAGTACAATCCAGTTACAATGCTATCTAAATAAGCCAGTCCTAGGCCCACTATTACATGGATGAGCCTGCTTGCAACAAACTCCTAGTCATGGATGTGAGGTACAACATTAGCAAAAGCACAACGAAGATCATGTTCTGGTACGTCGGCATCGTGGTCGAGTGGTTAAGGCGCCGTGCATGATCTCGGTTCGAAACCCACACGTGCCAACTTGGTGGTCCTGGCAAGCAGTTCTAAATTACAGTCATATCTTTATTAATTTACAACAGGACAGCAATATCTTGGCATCTCCGGAAGCAGGTCGGGGTAATTGCTTACCCTATGTATTAGCGCCTCCGCCGCTTTCCTTCGAGTCAGGAGGATAGATGTAAGAAATAAAATAAAAAAATATGTTTACTTAATTTCGATTTAATTTCCACTAGCACTGAAAATGTCGATTTACATATCTATGATGATAGAAGCAATAACAACGCTTAAATAGCAGATGTAGCAGTTTTTTGTATGTGTTGCACATAATAAACCAAAAATTTGCATAAGTATAGAATACACATCGCGTGTAAAACCATCATATTGCAGTTCAACCATTTCCTCCTGCGTACCTGTCTCAGCCTGCAGCATCTGAACGTTTTCAGTGAAAGGTTTCTAATATACAGTATACAAAGTCATTTTCACCTAGACTTGGAAAATATCCATCAATTTCCTTTTTGAACTTCATAAGATGTTCAGTGGCCAGTTCTCTAAAGTTTTTGGTCTCAAAATGTGCATTTTGACTCAGAAATGATTCTATAAAGAACCTTTTGATAGACCACTTAGAATCACTGTATTAGTCTATTTCAATTTTAGTAAATCATAGGAAACTAGCGAGAATACATGAAAAATATTAATTTAATTAATTATATTTAATCGTCGTCGTCGTCGTCGTCGTCGTCGTCGTCGTCATCGTTTGAAGGGCATCCACTCCAGGCCAGACACAAACAGAACTGGGGCCGAGGGTTTATCCTTTTACTACCCCAGACTGCTGCACTGCCTGGATCAGATGCTGGCAGTGATGTTATTAAGCCAGCATCGAGTTTCGTCATCCAAAACCGTCAGACCGCGTGCTCCATGTGGTGCCCGATGTATGGGGCACATTGTTAGTACATGGTCTGCGGTTTGCTCTGAGGCGCCACACTCGCAATTCGGTGAAGGAGCGAGACCCCATTTGTGCATGGACGAATGGAATCGCCCAACACCAGTCCGCAGGCGGTTGAGCTTAACCCAAGCTGCTCGGGGTAAGCCCATCCCAACAGGCCTGACACTGGTCCCGGGCACAAATGCACGGAGCCTGGAAGCACTTTCACAGTACTCCGCGTTCCATTTGTGATTTGTCCATTCAGAGGCGCGGATGCCAAGTCTGGCAAGATTGTCCAAGAGATTCCGCGCACCTGGCACAAACGGGCGTCTGGATCGTAGTCTCACTTGGCCAGTATCTGAGGACCCATTTAATAGACCATGCAAAATATGATCGGGGTCCAGAGATCTACGGTAAGCCAAGGAGAGTGTCGCTCCCAGTCGGCGAAGCTCAGCTGGCTGGATGCCTGAAAGTACAGGTAAATGGTCCGTTGGAGTGGGACGCAGGCATCCAGTAACTATGCGCAAGGCGTCATTCAAGACACTGTCAATGAGGCGAGTGTGAGTACTGCGACACCAGACTGGCGCACAGTACTCAGCTGTTGAGTAGACTAGAGACAAGGTGGCTATGCGTAGTGTTTTAGCACCAGCACCCCATCCCGAGCCCACGAGTCGCCTCAACAGTGTGACGCGCGATGATAGTTTTTTGCGCAATGCCACTAAATGGTGACGAAACGTGAGCGATCTGTCCAGTTTTACCCCAAGGTATGTAGGGATTGGACAGAACGGTAAAAGTCTACTATTGTTGTAGACCTTTAGCTCACGTTTGGCCTCTCGGTTGTTTAAGTGAAAGGCTGTCGTCACCGTCTTAGTGTGACTGAGCTTCAACCTCCAAGTCTGGAGATACGCTGACAGTGTGGACATGTCTTGGCTTAATGTCCCCTCCAAGTCCTTCCAGTTTCCAGAAGAGTGCAACAATGCTAAATCATCAGCATAAGCAAACTTTCTGGAAATCATGGAAGGAAGATCGTACGTATAGATGTTAAATAAGAGGGGAGCCAAGACCGATCCCTGAGGAACGCCGTTTTTAAGACGGCGTAGCCTGCTTTGCTTGCTGTCACCGGTGGTAAGGGTGAAACTTCGATTTCGGACAAGCTCCATGATCATTTTGACCATGTGCTTATCCGGAAGTAGTCTCAGCAGCTTGCAGGTAAGGCCACGGTGCCAGACAGTGTCATAAGCAGCTGTCAGATCGACAAATACGGCACCGGCTTTCTTTTTAGCCTCAAAAGAATCCTCGATGTTCTGGGTTAGCAGAACAACTTGATCTACGGTTGAATTCCCGCGTCGGAACCAGCCTGCTCTTTAGGGAGCAGTGGATCGATTAATGGTTCAACGCGGGCGTAGATAAGCCTCTCGAGGATCTTGTAGGGGACACAGAGCAGAGATATCGGTCGATAACTCTTTGGGTCCCCCACGGGCTTTCCTGGTTTTGGGATCGCGACCACAAGCGCTCTTCTCCAGATCTTGGGAATTTTGAGTCGGCGCAAACAGGAAGAAAGGAAGTCACGTAACCAGGACTTCAAAGCAGCTCCAGCATGGAGTATAAGCTCAGGGCAGATGGAATCAGGACCCGGAGCTTTACCTGGTTTTAAATGTTGAAGGGCAGCAGCAAATTCTCTCTGTGAGAAATTGTCAGAGATATTTACTGCGTCTGGTGTTGTGGCCCTCCAAAGGTCAGACACTTCTTGAAAGACAAGTCGAGATGACTTGCGATCAACAGCCTCGTATTTCCCATTTCTAACCAGCTGAGATGCAATAGCATCGGCTGAAACGGGACAATGACGAGGAGAGTGTCGTGACCTACCAGTAAGGTTGTTCAAAATACTCCACGCTTTTCGACTAGAGTGTGAGAAGTCAATGCTCCGAACTGCTTCGGACCATCGATCCCTCCGTTTTCTGTCAAGCTTGGCAAGCAGAGTTGTAGCAGCCAAACTTGAGTCGTCTCCCTGAGGAGACTGCAGAAAGGTTTTATAGAGGGATTCACACTCTGCATCCCAACACGGAATATAGTTGTTTCGATACCCGCGTGGGATAGTCTTCTTGGCTGCTTTCTTAATGATGTTACAGAAGTCCTGGTAAGCCGCATCCACATCAAGTGAATCAGGCGGCAACAAAGTCTTTGCGAATTTATTCGTCAAAGCAATGTAGTGACTCCAATTGGCCTTGCGGAAGTTCCATCGCTTAACAGGCATGCTTGGCACTGCCATAGCAAACCTTGGTGGTGTAATAAGCGAGGGTCGATGTTGTGACCTGGGAAACTTCTCAAGGACACGTCTATCCGGTAAGCGACTGTTTGGACCTACGCTAGCGAAAGCTAGGTCTGGATTGGTGCCAGTGTTCCAGCGGCCGGAATAAAAACTGGCAGCGTCCTTGGCATTATATAGGAGGGCAAGACAATTAATACTTGCCCAGCCAGCCAAGCACTCACCATCCGGACTGTTGTCATCATAACCCCAGTCAGCATGACGACAGTTAAAATCGCCAGCGTACAGACAGGGGTGAGGAAACACTGGGAGATCCAGGGTTCGCAATCGCGTTGGCGGTGGTTTGTAGACGTTGACTATTTTATACCCATCAACGTCCACACACAGCCACTCGATGTCCGATGTCGGTGGAGATTGGTCCAAAAGCGTGTATCTCAGTCGCTCGTGAACAAACGTGGCAAGGCCATGCTTCCTGCTTAAAGAAGACCCAGCTAGTTGGTAGTGTGGTAGCACCAACTTCTCTGCATCAGTGCAGTGGGTCTCCTGCAGTAGGATGACGAGTGCCTCAGACTGCATACCGAGGTGATGAAGAACATTCATCTTGCTTGCAGTGAGGCCTTCGATGTTCAGCTGAAGAATAGTGGGTCTTCGGAACTTGTTGGCAATGTGCCCTGAAAAGGGCAGTTTTATCCTGACATTGCCCCGTCCTGAAAAGGACGTTTGCCGATTAACAGACCCACACTGAACATCGGAATGGGTGGATACCCTTCCGTTTTGGTAGGTTCGGTTTCGGTCTGTCATTTTAAAATCAATGAGCAGACTTACTCACGGCCCAGGCTGCGTGAAAGCACCTACCATCTGGGCCATATTTAATTAATTACCCTTACAACAAATAATTTAGATAAGGATATTTTATTATATATAATGTACCCCTTTAAAAATCAAAATGTATCCATTTTCGGAACCCCTGTACCAGAAGATCATGATTTGGGCAAGCGTCAATAAAATTTGGGCGAAATTGTATTGCCCACAACATTTTTTTGGCTGGTAGGGCTACGAGGTCTACAATATTTTTTTTATGTTTTCAAGTCTTTTTGTTATAAAAATTTAAAGCAAAAAAGTTTTTACACCAAAAAAGATTGTTATAAAAAGCCTATTATCAGAAAGTTCTCTTTCAGTCTTAGTTTGATTCAAATTTCTAAAACATTTTAAAGTAAAACACTTCAATTTATTAATAATTGACAAATGCCGGAAAACCACCAAAAGCAATTAGTAAATAGAACAAATCGTACATAGTCGTCGAATGAGTGTCATGACCACTTGCCAACCGTGCTGCAATGATGAAAAAAATTGCTTTTTATCAAATTATTTTATCTCAGAACACTCAGATTTTTTTCAATACAGTGACCCTTCTTGAAGTCAGAACATTTTCGGTTTGTTTTGTAAATCAGTTTGTAAAGTAGGATGGACTAAATCTTCTATAACTGTACAACATACCAATACATAGATTGAGGTTATCAAAGAAACAAAAAGCTTGGTGGTTTTTAACAGAAATACACAGTATTAAAAATAACACCAGTAGTGCAGCTGCTATTAAGTTGTGCAAAACCATTCCCTGCTCTTATGAAACAAACAATTTTTTAAAGCAAATAGCCGACGATAAATTAAGACCACTATGCATCTATCTACAGTACTGTATTATAGAAAGCCTAGTCGTTTCACAGCGTTTGTATAAAAGCAGTGATCACTACATCATGAAACTAAGCATGTGGAGATCAAACAAACTACACTCACCTTCAGAAACCGAGTAACAAAACAAAAAATCCGATCCAGATGGAATAGTCGGAGTGGGACCATCTTCTTGTATTATGTTGTGTGGAGCCGCATCTGGACCATCCCGTTTCATTACTTTCTTTGCGGGCTCAACTGGGTCTTCGAAAAGAGTTCCTCTGCAAGCCTACAAAAAATAAGGCCCACTTATATCGGGCTTTTGACAAGTAGTCGACATATCAAACTGGAAGAGAACTTTTCTGGAACTGGAAGAGAAGAGAACAGTCTTCTGTAATAGGATAACAAATGTCTCAAACTGTAGAGCAAGATAATGAAGAACGTTTATCTTGTTATAGTGAGGTCTTTGATGTTCAGTTGGAAAACAGTGAGCCTTCGGAGCTTGTTGGCAATGTTTCATTAAAAGGGTAATTTTATCCAGGCATTGCTTGTCCTGAAAAGGACGTTTCCCTATTAGCAAACCCTCGCTGAACATCGGGATGGGTAAAAACCCTTCCGTTTTGGAAGTTTTGGTTTCGGTCTGTCATGTATAGTAACAAGAGCAGACGTACGCACGTTCCAGATTAAGAGAAAACAACTGCCATCCGAGCCAACGTGACTCCGATCCCTAAGATGTTCCAGTGTTTCTTCATCCTTGTCGCTGAAACACTGGCACTAATCCAATCCAGCTTTTGCAAGCGTAGGTGCTGGCAGCAGAACTTCCGCAAGGCCAAATGGAGTCACTACATTGCCTTGATGAACCAATTTACAAAAACTTTGTTGCCGTTTGATTCACTTGATGTGGATGTGGTTTATCAGAGTTTGTAACATCATCAAGAAAGCAGTCAAAAAGACCATCCCACGCTTCATCGAAACAACCATATTCCGTGTTGGAATGCGAAGTGTAAATATCTCTATACAACATTTTTGCAGTCTCCCCAAGAAGACAACTCAAGTCTGGATGCTACAGCTATACTTGAGTCGTCTCCCTGGGGAGACTGCAAGAATGTGATCTGGCTGCTACAGCTTTACTTGCCAAACTTGTCAGGAAGCAGAATGATCAATGGTCCGAAGCAGTTCGGAGCATTAACTTTTCACTTTTTAGTAAAGCATGGAGTATATTGAACAACCTTACTAGTAGGTGACAACACTCTCCTCATCACTGTCCCGTTTCAGCTGATGCTTTTACACCTCAGCTATTCAGTAACGGAAGATACAAGGCTGTTGACCGCAAGTCGTTTCGACTTGTTTCTCAAAACGTGTTTTGCATTTGGAAAGCCACAACACCAGACCCCCCAGTGAATACCTCTGAGAATTTTTCACGGAGAGAATTTACTGCTGCCCTCCAACACATAAAACCAGGTAAAGCTCCGGGACCTGATTCCATCTGCTCAGATCTTATAATTTATGCTGGAGCTGCTTTTGAAGTCCTGGTTACGTGACTTTCTTTATTCCTGCTTGCACCAACTCAAAATTTTCAAAATCTGAAGAAGAATGCTTGCAGCCGATAAAGCCCGTAGGGGACTCTATCTCTGCTATGTGTCTCCTACTAGATCCTCGAGAGGTTTATGTACGACCGCGTGAAAGCAATTGTTGATTCACTGCTTTCTAAAGAGCATACTGGGTTTCGATGCAGAAAGTCAACCATAGATCAAATCGTTCTGTTAACAAAAAAAAATTAAGGATTCTTTCGAGGCTAAGGAGAAGGTCGGTGCCGGATTTGTCAATCTGAAAGTGGCTTATGACACTGTCTGGCATCATGGCCTTACCTGCAAGCTGCTGAGGCTTCTTTCGGATAGCACATGGTCAGAATAATTATGGAGCTTGTCCGAAACCGAGATTTACTCTTACAACCGGTCTATTTAGAAACAATTATCTGGTCAACTAAACAGCTGAATACTGCGCACCAGTCTAGTGTCACAGCGCTCCATTCGCCTCTAGACAGTGTCCTAAATGACACCTTGCGCATAGTCACTGGATCCTGCGTCCCACTACAACGGACCATCTACCCATACTTTCTGGCATCCAGCCAGCTGAGTCTTGCCGACTGGGAGCGACATTTGCTTTTCTTACAATTTCATGGCCGTGACCATATGTTGCATGGTCTTTTAAGTGGGTTCTCAGATGCTTGCCAAGAGAAACTAAGTTCTAGACGCCCATTTGTGGCCATTGCGCGGAATCTATCAAACAATCTTGTCGTACTAGGCATCAGCGCTTTTCATTGGAAGCATTATAGATGGAAGACGGATTAATGTGACAATACATCCAGGCTTCATGTTTTCATACCCATTACCAGTACCAGACCTGTTGGAATGAGCTCGCCCCGAATAGCTTAGTTTAAGCACAATCGCCTACGTATTGATGATGGGCAATTCTATTCGTTCGTGCACAAATGGGTTCTCGCTCCTTCACCGAATTGCGAGTGCGGCGCCACTGAACAAACCGCAGACCACGTCCTATACATGTGTGCCCCATATATTGGGCACCACATGAAGCACGAGGTCTGACGGTTTTGGATGACAAAACCCCATGCTGGCTTAACAACATCACTGCCAGCATCTGATTTGGGAAGTACAGCAGCCTGGGATAGTAAAGGATAAACCCTCGGCCCCAGTCCTGCCTATGTCTGACCCAGAGCGAATGTTCTTCCACACGACGGCGACGACGATCAGGAGCTTATTCTAGGGGATGCGATGTGAGAAAGCAATTCCCTAAGGAATTTCTTTTTTTAATTCCATACCTTATATCACTTTATATTTTTACATAGAATCGTTTCATTTCTGTTTAAATTATAATTTTTTCTTCCAAATAGCAATTTCATTTGATAAAAAAAAAAAAAAAAAGATTAGTATTACATTGCATGTATTTTTTATTTTTGTGACAAAAAAAGAGATATTTACAGTATTTAATTTGTTATTGTACCGTAACAAGCATTACATTAATACATTCAGTCGAATATTGCTTAAATATTAAAATATCGCACACTTAGTATTGGCCTTTGTATTTGCTATATCGAACACTTTGGCAATAAATTATCATCTGCTTGATTAGAAGCGTATGTTGAAATTTTTCAGGGAGGGCTGCTACCCTAGGGAACGATTAGTAACATTTACAATAAAATGAAGATTTTTGTGGTCTTCACTTTTTTATACCTTAATACTTGACATAAAGCATTAGTCTATATATGATTTTATAAGTTATGGAAATAATTATGTAAATGCTACATATGCATTAAAAAATTAAATATTGTTGGCCAGCTACTAGCATGGTTTAATTTTGATCTATTGATTAATTTTATTTATTTATTTTATCTCTATATTTATCCTCCTGACTCGCAGGAAAGCGACGGAGGCGCTAATACATAGGGTAGGCAATTACCCCGACCTGCTTCCGGAGATACCAAGATATTGCTGTCCGCTTGTAATTTAAAAAAGATATGACTGTAATTTAGAACTGCTTGCCAGGACCACCAAGCAGGGGAATGTGCCGTAAAGTGTCTTTCCCAAGGACGCAACAGAATGGCGCGAGTGGGTTTTGAACCGAGACCGTGTTGGTCACGAGCTCGGCGCTCTAACTACTCGACCAAGCTGCCGACAAAAAAATAATTATTCTTAATAATTAATAATAAATAATTATTCATCAGATCAATTAAGTATAATCAGCTTGAAAAACATACAGTACTGGCCAAAAGTTTGGAAACTTTTTTGATTTGGTCTAGTTTTGTTTGTAGTTTCTGCTCCTATGATACATCAAAGGCTGGAAATTAGATTTTGTTGAACGTAATGTTTACTTTACACTTTTTGATGTTTCGAAAGTACTATGATATCATTGTTTTTGGCTGAGAAGGGAAAACTAGTGTGTATAAAGGTAAGCAAACCTATTTGATGTGAAAAAGATGGGCACGTTTCTTAAAATTTCAAAGCTGACAAAAAGCAACACGGTTCTTTTAAAGGAAAAAGGATATAAAAATCGTAAAATAGCAAGTAGATTTGGTCTTTCTAAAGCCTCTATAAGCTGGATATTGAGTAGATATAAAGAAAAAGCACACGTTTTTTTACCCAAACAGAAAAATAGATATCCTGGCAAGAACAACAATCAGGACTAATCGGGCAATTAAGCAAATTTGTCCGGACAAACCTTCAATCATATCAACAGAAATACGCACATTGCTGCCAGAACGTTCTGATGTATCTAGCGGAACAATCCGACGTCGCCTGAAAATGAATTATGGTCTAACAGCCCGCAAATCTCTGAAGAAACCCCTATTGATAAAAACAATGGCGAAGCAACGACTGGCGTTATTGTCAAAAACACCCTAATTGGACAATCGAGGACTGGTGCAAATTAATGTTTTCAAATGAGTCTACGCTCCTACGATTTGCTTCATACAAGCCCTTTGTGCAAAGACCCTCTGGAGCATCACCAGTAGACCCCAAGTAGGCTACATGCAAGCAACAGTGAAACACACTCCGTCTGTCATGGTAGGGGGTGTTTCCCCAGTAAAAGTAGAGGAGGGCTGTATTTTCTGCCCAAAGCGAAACGATGAATGCACTACGGTACATTAAAGTTTTGGGAGACTATTTTATTTTTATTTTTTATTTTATCTCTATATTTATCCTCCTGACTCACTTTATGGAGATTCAAGGTGTTATTGTCTTCCAACATAATTCTGTACCTCGTCATAAAGCCAAAATAGTGCCAAAGCGGCTCCATAAAAAACACCTAAAAGCTTTGGATTGGCTTGGAAACTTGCCAGACCTTAATCCAACGGAGAATTTATGGGGTATATTGAAACAAAATGTTTCAAAAACAGACCCAGCTAGTCTAGAAAAACTAAAAACTGTCCTGAAGATGACTTGGTGCAGAGATATTGATGAAAACATGTGCAAAAATCTTTCCAATTCTATGCCACAGCGTCTATTGGAAATAATTAGAAACAAAGGATATCACACTAAATATTAGGGCAAGTGTCATCATTTAGTTCAACTTGAATACGTGACGAACTGTGTAAAATCTGACCAAGTTTAAATATATAGTTTAAAAAAAAAACAATTTTTCTTTGTTTTTGTGACATTTTGGAAAAGTTGCTAAACTTTTGGCCAGTAGTGTACTTAAAATCATTTCTTAAGAGAAACTCAACACTCAAACTTGTACACTTCATGTAACCGGACTGGGAACTCGAAACTTATATTCACTTCATAATTTTACGAGTCCACATATCTATATAATAACACTCAAACTTGTACACTTCATGTAACCGGACTCGGAACTCAAAACTTATATTTACTTCATAATTTTGCGAGTCCACATATCTATATAATAAGGGCATTTTTTTTGGAATTTTCTATAGAAATGCTTCGAGATGTTTACTAGTTAAGTTACATTATCCAAAAGTCACATTATCCAAAATTATCCAAAATCCAAAAGTTCAAAAGTTACGAGTTACATCCCTCCAAAAGTCATACACGTATACCTCTTAAGAAAAAAGTTAATATGACCATAAAAAACAGTTCTGCTGTTCGGATGAACAGTAAAATGCGTAAATAAACAAACAACGTTTGCAACAAACTGATTATGAAAAATGTTGCAGCATTCACTTACCTGAAAAATAAAAATTTTAGGTTTTCCAGCAAGTAAAGGGCAAACATTACCCCGAAATTTATCCACTAATTCCTTTATTTCCACTTTACCATCAGTGGCATATATACAGCCATTGTCACCGTGACTTAATATGGCAAATACAAAGCAATCGTTTCCCTTGTGATCAGCATTTGACATTCTTTCAATAATCTGAAAAAAAAAGCAACACCATCACTAAATTTTTAAAACTAACACAAAATAATATATAAAAATTTGCTAATTTATCTAGGCGTGCAAACTAAATACATTTTAACCAAGTTGTAGTTTGAGTTCATAATTTTCAATTCATCAAGTTTAAAAAATTTTTTTCTATAAAGTGAAGACCCAAAAAAGATCTTTTTACTCGATTGACTTTTTCTCGAGTTCGGAAAATCTTATTTATCAAGTTTGAGTTTGGCAAAAAAGACCGACCGAGTTCTTTGAGTTCGAGTTCGAAGTTTTGAACTTTCCACAAAACTCATTTGGCCCAAATTCTGCTTTAAGCTTTAAATAAAACCTTGCTTCTTGCTGTGCTTTTGAAAAATCTGTAAGATTAAAACCTTTAGTCAACCATAGCAGAAATGGTTTTATCAAATCGATATTAACAATTTAAAGTTTTAATACACTTCAGAATCAAGTATGTTACGTCGTTCGCGTAAAATATTTGCGAAGTAGGTATTGGGTACGGGTTTCGAGCCAGCGCGCCTTTAGTATTAGCGCTGAATAATCAGCGCTACCTTTTTAATGCGTTCTCGCGCGGCTGTAGGGCATCAAGTGATGCCACGTTGTATTGGTAAGCCTTTTCGACTTGAGCTGGCTGTGACTTGACATTTGTAGAGAATCTTTTAGATTATTGGCTGCTTATTTGTCCCTTTGGACGTTGTCTACTTTTGGTAGAGAGAATTTGGTGTTAGATTTCCTTTGCTCGTCCGCCCAACATCGTTGGTAAGTTTGTAGACAATGTGTCTACGTATTGAAACTAATTTGTGTTCATTTGTTTAGAAAACCGTTTCCGAGTAGGGCCGTAATTATTGTTTTGTTCTTAATAATAAACTTTTGGTGCTGGTTGTGGAACGCGTTGTGCGGAGCTGGAAGGACGAAGCAATTTTTCGACTCCGTCACAAAGTATGTATGCTATATTGTAATTAGTTTTAATTATTCTACTTTTTCTAAAACTTCGATCCAATCATTACCGAACCTCTGGCTTGTATATAAGCTGATAAATAACAATATTTATTACAACGTTGTAGTTATTCGAAAAGTTAATATTTCTGATTTACTGATCTTAATAGCAGCAACTGTATAGCAGTTTACATCGCGTAATTGACGACAAGTTGCATCCTTCTTCAATTCAACAATAAATCCTAATTCTTGAAAAATTCTCGCCAAATTTTTACTATCAACATCTGTTCCAGTTCTTTTAGTCATTCCTGAAAAAATAAATAGAAAACGATTTATTTGCTTAGACCATTAGGAAAAAATAAATAAAAACGAAACAAAATTGCAATAAAATATTGTAATAAATCAACTTAGAAGCTTCACTGTAACTAAAATTACTAACATATTTTTACAAAAATACCATTTATGTTATTCTGTAATGTAAACACCCGTTTCTACTACAAGCGTTGGCGGGATTATTCTTTTTTGTTTATTGATTTCCTTACGGCTTTCCGCGCTTAAGCGCTAGAGAAGCAAAAATTGATAAACAAGCAAAGAATACTCCAGCCAAAGCTCGTAGTGGAAACGAGCCTTAAAATTACAAGACAAGGTCCAAATAATGACTGAAACTTACTCGTGTTGAAATGAAAATTTTCATTGCTTATTATTACAGCGAAGCCTCGGTTTTGATGATTCATTGAATAACTGTCACGAATTGAGCTTGCAACTGCAGAAGCGTTTTTTTTTGAGGACAAACAGCAGCAACTTCTACTTAAAGCCGAAGCATCGACTTCATTTATTGGTGACTGGGGATTGCAGCCATCCGGCAGATAAGGTGTTGCCATTAACATTAGTAGAATTTACACTATCCATTCCTAATCGTTATGATGCAAAAAAAATTATCACACAAAAGAATCTAATAACTTTCGATTTTTTGTTGAGTGTGAACTAGAGACCCGCACGGGTACGAAACACGGGTAACCCCCGAGTCTCTTCCTCGCCCAACTTCAATGATAAAGTATGTGTTTATCGGGACTCTAAAACCAATTTTTGTTAATAAAAAAGTTTACTAAAAAAAATTCAAAGAAGTTTTTTATGCGTTAAAAATTGCCCACTTTTGGTGTGCATGAATATGCGCATGAACAACCATTCAGACGAGTGACCCTGCCGTATAATCAAACCAGTCGGCTGATTTCAATACTCGCGATTTGGATAATTATAGAATCGATCATTATTAACAATTTTTTCTGATAAATGTTTACCGAAAAGTTCTAAGAACAGTCTTTTTCTTAGAATTGCATTAATATATAAAAGTTATGAATCTGTCTTAAACAGTGGTTCAACCTTTTCGCACCTACGGCACACTTTGTGAGCTTTTCAAAATTTGCGGCACACTTAAAGCAAAGTGCAGATTTTGATTTTCGTCCTTAAAAAAATAGTGCTCTCTAGAAAGATCTTCACTTTGAATCTGTCTCGGATTTCTTTTATTTTCCTCCCTAAAAAGTAGTGTCCACTAAACAAAATGGTTGCGGAGCAATGGATTAATGTTTTTTAAAAAGTTTCGCGGCACACTTGAAAATCTCTCCCTGAAGTCAAAGCTTTTCTTATGGTGAAAATGATGAACGGGTGCACAGGGGTCAAATCAATTTAAAAAAAGAAATGACAGTAGGCCTACTGCATTTTGTGCAAGTTTTCAATTTTAGATTTTGCATTAATAATACTTTTTCAAAGTTGCGCTAAGAAAAGTAAAAAATGAATAAAGGAAACAAACAATAGCCTATTATTGCCAACGTTCGTAATGGAAACAAGCCTTTTCCTTTGTTCTTTTTCATACTGTATTGATTGAAATACTGAAGCTGCATCTAGTTTAATATTAAATGTTGTTGTTATTTCTGATTGTGTTTCTGTAATTGCTAATGCCGTATTCAAGTCTTGCATCGGTATAGCTATTTCTAATTACGCATTCGCGTTGAATAATATTCTATGTAAATCTCCTTTTCCGAGTCTTGCATTTCTTCAGCTCTTTCATATGTCGGACTAATATTGCAACTGAGTTTTGTATCAAAACAGGTATTTCCGCTTTTAACTTTGTTTTTCTAACGGATCTCTCTGATTCCTGATTCTAAGTCCTTGCTGTAATTGTTAATGTAGAAAATTATCAACGCACGTGTTTGCTTTATTTCCTTTGAGTTTCTGATCATAATTTGCGCGTGCACTCGCTGCCAGCGCCTTTTTGCATTATGCGGAGCATAGTTCGTGTCTGCAGCGCGTTCATTTTTAGAGCTGGTTTTGTTGTCTTCTACAAAACTCTTCTCAATTTGTGAGGCGACCAGCAGCAATTGGTGGCGGCTGGCTGAAGTCTGAGTAGACTTGGTGCAGTTTTTAATTCCCGTTACGAGGTGCATTCAATAAGTTTCCAGACTTTTTTGGTATGGACACTTTTATTAACCGTACACACAAAAAACTCTAGTCCCCTTCAAAGTATTCTCCTCCAACATCAATGCACTTGTTGTACCGTTCCAACAACTTCTGGAAAGCCCCCTGGAAGTCTTGTGTGAGCGTGTTTAGGACCCTCGTCACAGCCTCTTTCATGTCCTCAATTGTGGAATAACGATTGCCTCTGAGGTTTTCCTTGAGCTTTGGGAATAGCCAAAAGTCGCAGGGAGCAAGGTCCGGGCTGTAGGGAGGATGGGGAACCGTCTTGATGCCCATCTGGGTCAAATAGTCTGTGACGAGGATGGATTTGTGGACTGGGGCATTGTCCTGATGGAAATGCCACTGACCTGATTCGAAGAGTTCTGGCCTCTTCCGACGGAATGTCTTCCTGAACTGTGCGCTTAGTGTCTCTATAGAAACACGACGGTCCCTATTCATGAAATCGTTTATTTGGCCAATCATCTCTGATGTTCTGACTTCCCTACTCCTCCCACATCTCTCATCATCCCTCAAGGACTCCCTGCCTTCCTTGAATCTCTTGTGCCACTGAAAAACTGATGATCGATTCATGCAAGATGGTCCATAAGCAGTCTGAAGCATACCATACGTTTCCGTGGCAGTTTTTCCAAGTTTAAAACAGAACTTGATCGCATATCGTTCTTCTAATGTGTCCTCACGTCCAGATTGCATTTTTGAAATTCGCCGGCTGTGACAATCAGGATTTAGTAAGGTGTACTCTAATTCCTACTGTAGCTATAAATTTGCACCTAAACAAGAAAAAATTGGTCAATCATCTCATAAGGAGTATAGTAACAACATACTGAAATATCTCGAGTTTACGGCAATTATAAATGCCTGTACAAAAAAAGTCTGGAAACTTATTGAATGCACCTCGTATTTCCACTGAGTCAGCACCGACGTGAACTGCTCGGTAAAACACAGCTTATTTATAGATTACCGCTTTCCAACGCTTACAGTTAACATTTATTTTCATTAAATTTTGTGAGTTTTCGTTTCGTCGAAGCTAAAAGCGCGTTAATTGACATTTCACTTTGCGGCAATCGGCAACTTCAGCGCTGTTTATCGTTACAGTTAAGTTAGTTACATTTTGCAAGTAGCGGATATCTGCTGCCAATAATCAAATTTGAAAAAGAACCCATTCGTCGTATTAAGAAACAAAACAAAATCATCAAACATCAATTTAAATCTGTTTTAAAAGTCTCAATGGCGCGTTTTGCTTGTCTTCTAAACAAAATAATGTTATGCTTGCAAATCTTTTTGTGCGTTGTATCATTAAAAATACGCCATTGGTCATTAAAATTCTGTTTTATGCTGCACTGCAAAACATTGTATTAAGAATTGTGGATGAAATAGATAGGATTTAGATAAAACTTCAGGCACAGGAAACTTATTAGAGCTTCTGTGTATTTAAGTTATTTTTTAGATGACAAAAAAGCTGAAGAAGTAAACAGCACATTAATACTAAGAATTAAGGAAACTTAAAGCGAGTTTCTTATGCAGTGACTATAGGTGTCGTTGATACGTGAGCGATCTGTTTAGTATTACATCAAGATATTTCCGTGTTGCCCAGAAAAGCCGTGGGTTGCTACTAAGACAAACCAGTAACTCACGTTTTGCATCTTTTGTTATTGAGGCGGATGGCAGACGACATCGTTTTGGATTTACTGACCTTCAGTTTCCATTTAAGGTCATATACCTGGGGAGTTGACATGTCTTGGCTACGGGTCCTCTCTAGCGTTTTACAGTCTCTGGCAATAAACGGAAGCTCCAAGTCGTTAGCGTAGGCATATTTACCGAATTAGGAAACGTAGGCATATTAGAGTCGGAGGCAGATTGCTTATATAAATATTGAAGAGGAGGAAACCCAAAACGGATCCCTGTGGGACGTTTTGCTTCAGGCTCTGAAGTCTGCTTCGCTTTCCGTTACCGGTGATTAGGGTAAAGCTGCGGTTCTGGATAAGCTCCGTGATGATTTGAACCATGTATTTCTCAGGAAGAACCGCAAAAACTTGCACAGATAAGGCCGCGATGCCATAAAGTACCATACCGTATTTCTTCGAATAGAATGCGCGCATTCTATTTTTTTGTATCACGAGTTTGTGCGCACTCTAAACAAGGGCGTGTTCTGATCAAGCGGCATTCTATTTTTTGATAACAACTTTCGGTCAACTTTAACCCTACCGCACTTTATTTTAAAGTAGCTTCGAACATCTTAAATCCAAAATAATGGGTGTTTGTATACCGAATAAATTATAAAAGTGCTGATGTAGCAGGCAAGCAGCACTAGTTTTGCACTGTCCGCTACGTGACGTTATTTATGCTACTAGGTGACTTTATTTACGCGCACCGTATTCAAGGGCGCATTCTATTTTTTTTTATCAAGAATTCGTGCGCATTCTAATCAAGGGCGCATTTTAATCAAAGAAATACGGTATGCTACTGTGAGGTCGACAAACATAGCACCGGCCCTCTAATTTGCCGAAAAGCAGTCCTCGATTTCTTAGATCATCAGAGTGATCTGATCTAAGGTCGAACTCTCGCGTCAAAAACCCTCTTGCTCAAGAGGGATCAATAGGTCAATAATAAATTCGATATGGGCATAGATACGTCTTTTGAAGATCTTGTACGGGATGCAAAGTAAAAAAATGGGACGATAGCTTTTGGCATCCTTTAAAGATTTGTTCGGCTTTGGGACTGCAATTACCAGGAAGCGTCTTCACATTTAAGAATTTTAAATTGGCGCATGTTGGAAGAGAGAATAACCAAGATTTTATGACAGGGCCAGCATGGAGTATAAGTTCTGAGCATATGTGGTCTGGGCCCGGAGATTTTCTTGGCTTACTTTCTAGAGAGCCGCAGAAAATTCAGTTGAAGTGAAATCTTTAGTTAGAGAATTGTCACTAGTATACTGACCTTACTTTATACCGGAGTTAGAAAACCTCCGAGCCATATGAAGAGAATGCTGCATAATCATGGGTGGGAGAAAGAACAAACTCTATAACAAATCATAGCTTGAAAACATCAATTAAAAGAAACTCTTGTAAAAATCAAGAGAAGTTATAAAAAAGTGTACCGCTTGTTTGGCGCTTTCATCTTGTCATCTTGTCTTCATCTTACATCGTGGTAGAAAACGATTCAGCGGTATATTGTATTGAACTTTATGTTATTTCTTAAAGTTTGTTGCTGTGTTATTGTTTTTCCTGCATGGTCCTAACCAGGAATGTGCCGTCAGGGGGGGACATGTGAGGCAGTGCCTCACCTGTGGAAATCAAATAAAGTAGAAATAAAATATTGTAGTCATAGTCTTGCAAAATAGATGCAACTTGTTATCAGGGTTGCGGAGTCGGAGTCGGAGTCGGAATATTTTATCCGACTCCGACTCCTCATGTATAATTCTTTACGTATTAGTGATGTTAACGCGCGCGCCAGTGGAGTGCAGTACAGTAATCTTTTTAAGAGAACCTTGCCGCGTATCGCGCGACACAGCGTGCGACTCATAAAAAGTTTACATTTTAATTTGTAAGCAAATAGTATTTTGCGTAATGCTATGCTCGGGCAGCCGATTTAGTTGCTTCCCTTTCTTCAATCCAATGACAGGAAGCAAATGCCAGGTGCATAATCAATTTACTATCCTAAGCAGCCTCTTTCTATGATACGTGGTACCTTGACATACGAGTTTAGTTCGTTCCGTGACCGAGCTTGTACCTCAATTTACTCCTATGACAAAGAGAATTTTTCCATTGAAATTAATGTAAATGCCATTAATTCGTTTCAATCTCCAAAATGCCCCCCCCCCCCCTTTTTTTTTTGACATGTCTTTAAATAAGTACTTCCTCCAACAGAAGCGAGTGTTGAACGTCTGTTTTTATCACTAAGGCTCATCAGAATTTACCAAAGAGCTGCAATAAATAAGAAACTCACAAAAACAATTTTGTTTGTACGAGCAAATTATTAAATTAAAATTTTTGAAAATTAAAACTTAGTCTTCTTGCTCTATTCTTTCAAAAAAATATCAACCAAAAGTTTAGATCCAAGGTGAATTTTTTAATAATCTCCTAATATGAATGTCAATAAACGGCAGGGAGCCTGCATGTTCAGTCTGGTACAAAATTACAATAATTGAAATATTCATGAGATAGAAACTACAGATCCCCTTTTATTTCGTTTACAAAATCCGACAAAATTCACATATATATTCTTACTGTCAATATATAACCATGAATTACTGTGAAGAAGATGGACTTCATGTCATCAAACTAATGGCTGAAGTTTTATTTGAGAGATATAAGGATGAGCTTATTATTGGTATGGAAATGTTAACATTTTTCTCTTGATTTTTTTTTATATGCATTGGTGATTCAGGAAAATTCTAAAATTAGTCGCATTTTATTGTTTTTCTTGTAGTTTATAATTGTGGGTTTAAATTTTTAATTCTTTTACATATAGTTTTTTGCTTCTTTTGCTTTTATAAACTTTTGTTTTCAAATTTTCATTGTCAATAAATTCTATAGTTATTACTAACATTTGTAAAAATTTTTACAAGTATGAAATTTTCATATTTACGTTTTAACCTCATTACCTACTGATAAAAACAAAACTAAGGCACCTAAAACAAAAAGCACCAAACTCGAGTTTTGCTCTTGTTAAAGTTCGTCAATGATGCTTACGTCATTGAATTTCGAACCGACTACCGGTAGATGCAGTCCTACACGCAGGAGACAATACCCAGGATCTAGTCCTACACCCAGGCCCTACACAAGTCATTAATTCAGGGGTGCAAAAACACGGTCGCGCACTTGCACCGCGCGACCAGAAGATTTGCCCGTGCGACGTAAATCAGGGACGTCCAACCCGTGGCACGCGTAAAGGTTTTGAGTGGTTTACGCAGTATTTTTTGAAGCCCTCTATCGCGTCAAGTTTGGCAGAAATGGAAAATAGAGTTGTGTGAAAACCTTGTTATTTTTTAAAGTTCATTATAATTTTGGGACGAAAAAGTCGGAAATCTGAGACTAATTTTAGGCGAAGACCTCTTTTTTTTAGAGATTACTATGATTTTTCGACAAAAAGTCGGAAATCTGAGACTAATTTTAGGCGAAGACCTTTTTTTTTAGAGATCAAAGTCAAAATGGCTCTGGGCTCAAAAACGTTGGACACCCCCGATGTATGTGCTACTAAAAATTTCTGTGTGCTACTAAAGTTAACAAAAATTTTTGCACCCCTGCATTAATTGTATTAACATTAAGGTTTGTCGCGGGTTTGATTTACCATGGGAAAAATAATAACTGTAAAATAGACTAAAGATAACATCATGATTATCCATAAAATACTTTGACGTTCAAAAAATGTGATAAACATTAAGTATAGAATACATATTTAGTTTCGAGTTATGTATGCCATTTCGAGTTAGTTTTCCATATGTAATTTGTATTAATGTTTCATTCAAACACAGTAAGAATTATAGTTAATGGGTTGTGTATACGAGTATAATAAAATTATATGTATATACGTATTTATCAAAACATAAATATAACAAAAAAAACATGTTGTATTAAAATAGTTCCAACAAATCGCTTCGCCTGTGAGGCTCAACAATTAAAAAACGAAATATTATTTACGTTGAAAGAAATAAAATAAGCAAAAATTAAAAGTTAAAATAAATTTTTAGGCTTCAGAAGAAAACTCGCATCTTAGAAAAATAACGCTACCAAAAGTTTGGGTTTAAACGATTATTTTACCCAAGTTAGTGAATGATTAGCAAATAATTACTTTTGTTACGAGATATCAAAAGAGAACATGCTGTAATGTTGCGCATACTCATAGATGTATTAAACTTGGCCAAGTTGCCGAAAAAATTAAAGTGTAGAAAAGTTTATAGATCATTAGTTAAGAGCAAGTGCTATAAAAATTTTTTTTTAAAGTTTCGGCAAAGAGGCTGTTTTTTTTTTTATACAGTATAAAACATTTGTATGGATCATTCGTTAAGAGAGAGTGCTATAAAATCATTTTTTTATAAAAAGATTTTTTTATAAAACTTTCTTTTAACTAATGATCCATAAATTTTTTTACGCTTTACCGGTAATCTTTTCGGCAGCTTGATCAAGTTTAAGAATACATCTATGTGCAACATTACAGCATGTTTTCTTTTAATATCTCGTAACAAAAGTAATTATTTGCTAATCAATCACTTACTTTAGTAAAATAATCGTTTAAACCCAAACTTTTGGTAGCGTTATTTTTCTAAGATGCGAGTTTTCATCTGAAGCGTAAAAATTTATTTTAACTGTGTCCCCTGATGAGCCTTACAGGTGAAACAGTCTGTTGGGACTATTTTAATACAATATTTTTTTAATATTTGTGTTTTGATAATCAGGAATAATCGTTCAGACTATTGAAGCCATTGAGCACTCTTCCGATTAGCACCAGTAATTTGCAATTATATATGTATATACTGTACCAGGGGTGCAAAACTTTTTGTTAACTTTAGTAGCACACAGAAATTTTTAGTAGCGCATACATCAGGGGTGTCCAACGTTTTTGAACCGAGGGCCATTTTGAATTTGGTCTCTAAAAAAATCACATTGATCTCTAAAAAAAAAGAGGTCTTCGCCTAAAATTAGTCTCAGATTTCCGACTTTTTGTCAAAAAATCATAGTGATCTCTAAGAAAAAAAAAAGATCTTCGCCTAAAATTAGTCTCAGATTTCCGACTTTTTCGTCCCAAAATTATAATGAACTTTAAAAAATAACAAGGTTTTCACACAACTCTATTTTCCATTTCTGCCAAACTTGACGCGACAGAGGGCTTCAAAAAATACTGCGTGAACCACTCAAAACCTTTACGCGGGCCACGGGTTGGACGTCCCTGATTTACGTCGCACGGGCAAATCTTCTGGTCGCGCGGTGCAAGTGCGCGACCGTGTTTTTGCACCCCTGGTATATACACTCATATACATAATTTTTTAAAGTAAATATCTTCTCATGTATTTAAAAAAACCTGACTTATTTTGTGCAACCAACAACTTGAAAGGATGATTTTTGCTTAGTTAAATTTAATTTAAGAAAAATATTTTGCTTATAGTAAGGAGTCGGAGTCGGAGTCGGGAGTCGTAGTCGTAGTCAAAGTCAAAGTCAAAGTCAAACTCAGGAGTCGGAGTCGGAGTCGGAAATTTAGAAATTCTCGGAGTCGGAGTCGGATCTTAATCTTCCGACTCCGCAACCCTGCTTGTTATTAGTTAAAAAAGAATAATAAAAATATACTATACTTGTAGTTGCTTAATTAGTTTTACTCTTTAACCCTAATTTTTATCATTTAATCGTTGTATTTTCAGCGCTTTAATCATTTTCTCAAGCGTTCGTGTAACAAAATCGCTAATACACGCTAGTGAGGCAGCTTCAAGATTGGCGGTGGGTGGTCTTTTCGTCCGACGACAATTCGTCCAACGACACTTCGTCCACGTCTTTTTGTTCTATTTTTTTTGTCCAATAACTTTCGGTCCAATTTCAAAGAAAAAAAAGTTTTGTTAAGTGAACCCTAGCCCTAACCCTATAACCCTATTGGACAAAAAGACGTGGACGAAGTGTCGTTGGACGAATTGTCGTCGGACGAAAAGACCACCCACCGCCAATCTTGAAGCTGCCTCACTCACTAGCGTCTTTTTGTTCTATTTTTTTTGTCCAATAACTTTCGGTCCAATTTCAAAGAAAAAAAAGTTTTGTTAAGTGAACCCTAGCCCTAACCCTATAACCCTATTGGACAAAAAGACGTGGACGAAGTGTCGTTGGACAAATCGTCGTCGGATGAAAAGTCGGCACACGAAGATTGCCACTCTTCAAATATAAAAAAAAGAAACAAAAGTGAAACAATATAGCGCTTTTTTCTCTTTTGGTGAAAATATCTGTTGCAATGAGAGAGATTTGAGGCATACCGCAATTGTGAGGTCGTAGACTAGAAAAAAGTTTTTCTTACTCCCGACATTTTCTAAAACAAGATAAATCCTTTTTTTCTCAGTAAGTCGGAATACACGCATTAATTCAGTGTTTGGACCTCAATTTTTGGCAGCACTTTTATATTTGTAATATAAATTTCTAACTAACACAATTTACAAACAAACTCTTACCTTATCTCCTAAAAACTGATTGCGAAATTTTTTACTTCGATTGTGAAGACAATTGAAACAAATAAAACAATTGCCAATGTGAACAACAATAGCCCGCTCCAACTTTTGGTTTTAAATGTAGAATGTTCGACTGTATCTCTAAAAAACCGTCGGGGACTAAGTTTCAAGTTAATTTAAGCCAGTGATTCTTAACAAAAAACACGCCTCTTTTGAAGGGAGTTTAAAAAGTCCTGGAGGGTCGGTTTTAACTACACATTTTGAACAATGCATATTTTTGCCAACTTCAAAATATTACTTGTCTCCAATCAAGTGTGCACGAGAATTAAAGTCTCGTCTTCCATTTAAAGAAAATAATTTTTACTCTTCTTTCTACGATTTCGATTTTTTATACTATGACATTGTTTTTTACTTCACCAAATGAAATTTATTAGGAGACCTTGAAAAGCAGGTCATAGGTCAACGCACAATCAAAGATTTTTCGGCGACCACCTGAAGATAAGTTTTGGAGGTCATGGTTATGCCAAAAAAGTAGGTTATCTACCTAGAAATTCAAGGATTCAAGCCTCCTTCGCCCCCTGGATCCGATCAGAAAAGGCTTCCAAGCACATGAAAGCGAAGGCTCTCATTCAAAATCACTTTCCTTACAACTTTTAGAACCTAAGAAATTGATTAGTCTCTACTGTAAATAAACAAATTTCGCAATTCTAATATTAAAATTAACTGAAAAATTTTGCAAGTTGTTCATAAACAGAACATTTTTTTCGTCGGCAGCGTGGTCAAGTGGTTATATACAGTATATCTGATTTCAAAAAAGGGAGCTTGACAACAAGTCTGTCAGAATTTGGTCTTGCCGAATATCATAAAAAGAAATCGAATGAGCCTTTTTATGTACTACACACACAACAGTGTATGGTGCCACAGTAAAAAAGAAAACATTAAGCTTAAATTATTTATCTTTGTGACACAAAAGTCAACAGCAAAAGTTTAATCACAGAAGAATTGATTTTTATATTTTTTTATTTATTATTACATATAATTTTGAAGTTGCCAGTGTGCTTGAAATTTGCGTTTTTATCCTTTGCAAAAAAATGACAAATTAGAATTGCTTTCAATAACAACCAACCCAGAAAAATGTTAATTACTCAATTAGTCGAGTGGCTAGAGCGTCTGAGTCTGAAACTAAAAACGTTAAAATTGGTTTTCACAGTATTTCTGGTTGATCTTATTATTATAGGAACATTGAAAAAAAATTGGAAGCCGCTTGACAAGAAGACCTCCCAGTCTATTCTGTGCTGCCTTATTGCATGTTTAAGCGTTGTATTTGCAGTTAAAATATATGTGATGAATATTATTGTTCCGTTCCTAAAAATCGCCCAAATTATGTAGATTCACAATCTCATAAAAAATATCTTTGATTTCGCGTTGGTCCGGCTCAAATAGCCGAAGAAATAACAGTTTTATGAGCAATTTAAATAATTTATTTTTATTTACAAGAAAATATGGCAACACTGCATAATTTCGCTTTATTGAGAACATTCTGGATTTCCGCTTGACTTGTTTTTGCATGTGACGCAATAATGCTTATATCTGATTGGCTTCATTGAGATAATTTCAGAACATTCGAGCAACCTTACCAATGGTATAAATACGATTCGCTGAAAAGCAATATCATTATAAAATTGGATGTTTCGTTGTGGTAACTTAAAATTGGAAAATTGTTAACTGTGTGAAGTCATAGTTTTTGAACGCAAGTCTTTGGTTGTCTACGTGATTGTGAAGAATTAAGCTATTGAGCTTTAACCTGTTGCTTTGATTTATACTATTCGGGCTCCTAAGTGGATTGGAGCATATTTCTTAATAAAGAAGATATTGTAGTAGTCTGAGCTGTGATTTAGCTAGACTATATTTTTGCTGTCGCTGGTTCGAAGGTCAGATCCAGCAAGAAGATTAAGAATTATCGTTTAGTAGACACCGAGATTGTGTTATTGGCGAGGCCTTCTTAGCAGGCGCCAAAAAAGGTAGACGATTAAACAACGTACTAAGTTACCAAATAAATTCTACAAAATTTCAAAAAACTTTTTAACATCGGAACAAAATTTAAAAAACTTTCCAAAATTTAGAAAACTAAAATTTGTGGAAGTAACAATTATAAAAAAGTTCTTTTTAATCCGAAGCAAAAACTCAACAACCACCATCTTGATCACGTGTTTAACACGTGTTTCAGCGCTTGCTGATTCAAACATCGCATTATCAAATAATCGCAAGTTATTTTTTGATAAGTATCTTGCAAACGTAACAAATTTTCAAAAAAGTGTTAAAGCAAAATCGTATAGATCAGGGTTTCTCAAAGTGTGCCACAAACAGTAGCTTTTTTTAGTCTTTACGTAACTTTTGAGACGAAAATGAAAAATTCAGAGACAGTTTCAAAGTGATGACATTTTTTTTTTTTTGGTCTTCACTTGAATTTTGACACATACTTTAACCAGGGGGCCTCTGGTGTTTGACGGTTTCTAAAAAGGGGCAACTGGCCACCAAAGTTTGAGAACCACTGTTATAGATATGAGCTTTACCATTAACAGTTTGATAATATTTAACATCAGCAAATTTGGGCATTTTTTTAAATGCACCATACTACGTTTCTGCAAAATGGTTAAATAATTGCAGTGACTCTTGTATGCATCGCTTTTCTTTACCACGATTGTGGCTAATTAAAAAAACCATAAACTCCAGCAGCTAATTTTTCTTATATACAAAAATCAAATCTTTTTTTTTTAAGTTAGATTTATCCATTTAGTAATTTTTTTCGTCTTTTTCCCATAATTGTTTTTTGCAATATATTTTAAATAATAACAAAACTAAGAAATTCGAAAGGGCAGTGCGATCTAAGACATAGGCCTACAATCAAAACAGGCTTTAAATTATTTTTAGTTAATATGCTTTTTTCAAATCGTAATATTTCAAAAAGTAATAAATTAAAATGACTTTTTCGGTTAATCAATATCAGCGAATGCAGTGCATACTAAATAATAAATTTGATATTTTTTAAAATATGCTTGTGCTAACAAATATTATAGATATGAAAACAATGTATGATGAAAAGTAGCAGTATTATAGCCTACTCATTTAAACCATGCAATCATGAAAAATTTTGTTGACAAGTGCAAGCCTGGAATGCTGACCGGATTTATATCTTTTTGTTTAACCCAATTCTGATCCTAAATCCCAAATCCAAAGTTATTCCTATTTCTAACAAAACTTGACATTCGATCTCACTGCTCTAAACATGCGTTCTTACGTGCAATCTCACGCGCGTAAGAGATTGCACGTTAGAGTAGCACCGAATATGCATTATTATAGTCGTTTTAAGTCATACCTACTTACCATTGGCTTTACAGTTATCGTAGACCCTTCTTAGTTTTAAATTTTTCTAAATTTTTATGATGCTAATTGAATAACCAGTTCTTGTTCTGAGTCAAGTAGGTCATTAACAGTGATGGCTTTACAAAAAGGGGGTCCCTGTGCAAGAAAAGTAGAAGGGGGCCACTATTTAGTGCTTCAAGGCAAAGGAATCTTTAAAAAAAGGTCATTGTCATAGGGGGAGCCTTTTCAGTGTATCAAAACAAAGTGGTCTTTAAATAAAAAGATCTTCAATTTAGGGGGGCCACTGTTGAGTGCTCCAAAGCATTGCGATTTCTAAAAAAAGTTATCGTTTTATCTGGAGGTGCACTTTTTGGTGTATCAAAACAATGTTATCACAAAAAAAACTTTATTTTAGACATGCCACCGACGTCCTGGTAATTACTACTATGAAAAAATAGAGCAATATTTTGTGTAGGGAAGGCCGGTGCGGCCGCATCGTTAGCACCCTATTAAACCCATCACTAACCAGCAAAGCCTGTGTGGGACCCAAAGAGTTGTCGACCGATATCTCTGCTCTGTGTCCCCTACAAGATCCTCGAGAGGCTTATCTACGCCCGCGTTGAACCATTAATCGATCCACTGCTCCCCAAAGAACACGCTGGGTTTCGACGCGGGAAGTCAACCGTAGATCAAGTTGTTCTGCTAACCCAGAACATCATTAATTCTTTTGAGGCTAAAAAGAAGGCCGGTGCCGTATTTGTCAATCTGATTGCTGCTTATGACACTGTCTGGCACTGTGGCCTTACCTGCAAGCTGCTGGGACTACTTCCGGATAAGCACATGGTTAGAATAATCATGGAGCTTGTACGAAATCGAAGTTTCATTTTTACCACCGGTGACAGCAAGCAAAGCAGGCTATGCCGCCTTAAAAACGGCTTTCCTCAGGGATCGGTCTTGGCTCCCCTCCTATTTAACATCTATACGTACGATCTTCCTTCCATGATTTCCAGAAAGTTTGCTTATGCTGATGATTTAGCATTGTTGCACTCTTTTGGAAACTGGAAGGACTTGGAGGGGACTTTAAGCCAAGACATGTCTACACTTTCAGAGTATCTCCAGACTTGGAGGTTGAAGTTCAGTCACACTAAGACGGTGACGACAGCCTTTCACTTAAATAACCGAGAGGCCAAACGTGAGCTAAAGGTCTACAACAACGGTAGACTTTTACCGTTCTGTCCAATCCCTACTTACCTTGGGGTAAAACTGGACAGATCGCTCACGTTTTGTCACCACTTAGGGGCATTGCGCAAAAACCTATCCTCGGGCTCGGGATGGGGTGCTGGTGCTAAAACACTACACATAGCCACCTTATCTCTAGTCTATTCAACAGCTAAGTACTGCGCGCCAGTCTGGTGTCGCAGTGCTCACACTCGCCTCATCGACAGTGTCTTGAACGGCGCCTTGCGCATAGTTACTGGATGCCTGCGTCCCACTCCAACGGACCACCTACCTGTACTCTCAAGCATCCAGCCAGCTGAACTTCGCCGAATGGGAGTGACATTTTCCTTGGATTACCGTGGATCTCTAGACCCGATCATATCTTGTATGATCTTTTAAATGGGTCCTCAGATACTCGCCAAGTGAGACTAAGATCCAGACGCCCATTTGTGCCAGCTGCGCGGAATCTTTTGGACAACCTTGCCAGACTCCCATCACTCATCACCCATCACGATAACCCATCACACAACTTATTTGTGTCCCGAATCACCCAACTATTTTCGACTAATGAAATTAACAATTTATCCATTAGGCTATATTTCAAAAACGAAAAACTTTGAAATACTGCAATATTTCCATTAAAGATAATATTAAAATCAACACGTTGTTTATCCACATTAAATTGACAACACAGTAGAATTAAATACAGTAAACATAAAGATAAATACAGCACAGTAAAAATGAATACAGTAAGCATAACAAATTCTATAAAAATAAAATAAAGCCAAAGCTTAATGGGACTCCTCAACTTTCTTCTTGGTCAAGTAGAGCTTCTTGGTGAGCAACGAGCAAAAACAAGGCATCTGCTTCTTCCCGATGGCTGCGGCAGAGAGCGAACGTTCGACGCTGCGGTGCGCCACTTTCTTGTTCACCAAAGTCAAAACGTCAAGAAAATCAACGGCTTCGTCTGCATGACAACAACAGTTTCATCTGACTTTTAAGACAGAGCAGAACTACTTATCTAAACCAGGAAGTCGAACCGAACCCGAACCGGAGTTTTATAAACCGGTTTTACACCATTTTTTCCGAACCTTAACCGAACCCGAACAGGAATTTTAAAAATCACGAAGAGCGAACCAGAACTGAACCGAATAATTTGAATAATCGTGAATCTTAACCGAACCCGAACCAGTTGAAAAAACCGGTTCGCTCCGTAACGTCATCCGTATCACTTAGCAACTGTTTGAAATCAAAATGCTGTCGCATAAATAATTCATGTGGGTGATGAAGTGTTTTATGTTTTTTTAACATTTTTGGAAAACAAGCTTTATTTGAAGTTCAGACTTTTATCATAAAGCAATTCACCTGTTACTAAAATAATATGGCAACTCTTTTTTCTATGACTGCATATTACGCCATGCCTTCTCGAAGCAGAAACTAGTTTAAGCAAAAGTGAGTGGCTGAAATTGTTGATAAATAAAATTCGTTGTAAATCTGATTAATTTCGAGTTCAGAAAAGCTGAACAGTTAGTCTTCCAATAGGTTTGTCATTGAGGAACTGTAGACATACATTATTTGTCATATAAATAATGAAAATTTATTCTGTGGTAACATTTATAGATCTCCTTCTAATGACAGTCGTTTAAATGAAAACTTTTTGAATAATCTTTACAACTGTATCCATAATAGTAATGAATCACTAAACAAATGTTTTATCACTGGAGACTTTAATTATGATTTATCAAATCAAGATAATGAACATGTATGCAATTTTATTGAAATGATGCTTGAAGGTCATTACTTCCCAGTTATTAACAAACCGACTCGCATCACAGATACAAGTGCAACAGTATTAGACCATATCTGGACAAATTTACACCATCAGCACATAAAATCAGGAGTCATTTTAAATCCACTTTCTGACCATCTACCAGTATATATGTGTTTTAATCTTAGTTAAAAACAGAATTTGTATAGACCTCAACAAAAAAGATCTTTTACCCCCCAAAATATAACCAAGTTTAATGAAATGTTAGAAAATATTGATATTAATGCAATACTAAATAAAACTAATACTAATTTAGCATTTAAATTATTAATGGACAGTTATAAATCTACTTTTAACTACTGCTTCCCTTTTATCAAGCAAAATATTGAAAACAAAAATAAGCAGCCATGGTTTGATAATGATCTTTATTTACTAATGCTTAAAAAAAACAAGTGTTTTAAAAAGTTTTTGAAAAATAGGAGTGTTTTAAATAAAGCAAACTTCAATAAAGAAAGAAATACATACAATCGCGCCTTACAAGAAAAAAAACAGAGTTATTTTAGACAAACATTTAAGAAATTAAGTAATAATTTAAAAGAGACCTGGAAAAATATAAACAAGCAATTAGGTAAAGTTAAATCATCTGTATGTTCTTCCATATCCATAAACAATAATTTGGTGAATGACTCTCTCCAGATTACTAATTATTTTAATGACTGCTTTGTCAATGTTGCAAATAATTTAGTATCAGATTTACCCCTAACATCTCATAGTTTTCAAACATTCATGCAATCTCCCACATTGAGCACACTTTATCTCTATCCAACTAGTTTAACTGAAATAAAAAAATTAATCAGTAACCTTCAGCCTAAAAAAAGTACTGGCATTGATGAAATTCCCCCAACTATCTTAAAAAGCACACCAGACAATATATTAATAGCTCTAACACATGTGTTTAATCTTTCTTTAGCTTGTGGTGAATTTATCTCTGACTTTAAAACTGCAAAAGTAGCACCAATTCATAAAAAGGGTAGTGTAACTAATGTATGCAATTATCGCCCAATCAGCTTACTTTGCTCCATGTCAAAAATATTGGAAAAGTTAATATACAATCGTGTAGTATTATTCTTAAAAAAACAAAACTTTTTTTATAAATATCAATTTGGCTTTAGAAAAAATCACTCAACTAGTCATGCAACTTCATTATTAATTGAAAATATTGCTGAAGCTTTTGAAAATAAAGAACATGTACTAGGCATATTTCTTGATCTATCTAAAGCATTCGATACCATTGATCATAAAATTTTATTATCCAAATTATGGCATTGTGGAATTCGTGGTGTAGCGCATGATTGGTTTTGTAGCTATCTTAGTAACAGAAAACAATTAGTTGAAATAAATAATATCTGTTCCAATATTAAGTCAATAAAATATGGTGTCCCTCAGGGTTCAATTTTAGGTCCTTTACTATTCTCAATTTATGTAAATGATTTAAATAATTGCTTGACCTTAGGAAAATGCATCATGTACGCAGACGACACTAACATACAGGGTGGGCCGTAAATAACGCACCAAAGCATATTAAACAATACTGATAATAATAACACACGTTTTTATTAAAGCAAGACTTAACAAATGAACAGAGAAACACGTACACGCTGGTACAATCACAAATACTCAAAATGCTCGCCATTTGCGTTGATGCACAATTCCAGTCGATGTTCAAAATTTCCATAAACTTTATCAAGTAAGTCGCTGTTTCCATTTATGAGATTGCACCCACGAATTATCTGCTGGCGAAGTTGGTCGACATCTGCAATTCTTGTAGAGTAGACTATTTGTTTGAGGTGGCCCCAAAAATAAAAATCCATTGGGGTCAAGTCAGGGGACCTTGGTGCCCATTCTACGGTGCCTCTTCGCCCAATCCAATTTTCAAAATTACCATTATGCTTTGGTGCGTTATTTACGGCCCACCCTGTATTTTTAAAAAGTAATTGCTATGAAACCTTATATGAAGCTGCAAACAAGGAGTTAGTGAACATAGATAAGTGGCTTCTAGCAAATCGGCTATTTCTAAACACTGACAAAACACATTATGTGATCTTTCGCACACCCAAAACAAAGCCTCCATCAATGACAATTTCAATCAGAAATAAATTTATTTCTCAGCAACCAAAAACGAAATTTTTGGGAATAATATTTCATGAACATTTAAGTTGGAAATTGCATATGGACTTTGTTCTACGAAAAATCTGCGTAAGTTATGGTACTATCAAAAAAATTTCAAAACACTTAGACAAAAAAACGTTGCTTGTATTGTACAACTCCCTAATAATCAGTCATATAAGATATTGCATTACAACTTGGCATATTGGTAATAAAACCACAGCCTCAAAAATTCAACGAATCGCTAATAAATTTATACGAATGACATTTGGATTACATCAGTTCAGTTCAGTTCAGTTTTCTTTTATTTCTGCTCCGCCACATGAACAAAATAACAAAATGTTGAAAAGTTTGTGCGTTGATAAAGACGGGGTTAGAAAAAGGAAGAAGCAACAAAACGAGTTGACGTTGTGTCTTGCTAATTAGCGATGAAAGGTGTGACTTGTTGTTTAATATAGAAGCAAGGTTGCTTCACCTCATTATAAAATTGTTTAAATAGAAAGAGAAAAAGAAAAGAAAAAAAAAATGTATAGGACCGAGGTTACTGAGCTAACGTTACTGACATCTTGCAAAACAACAACATAATGACAATTGATCAAATAACCGAATTAGAAATAACTTGTTTTATGTATAAATATATAAAAGGCATGTTACCACCATGTTTTGATCATTTTTTTCAAAATAACCTGGTAAGCGACAATTTCACTAAATGTACAAGAAGCCAGTCCAAATTTTATCCTTCATTTTGTAGATTAAATATAACTAAACAATCTTTAAGATACAGAGGTCCTCTTGCTTGGAATAAAGTCCCATCAAGCATTAAACAGATAAAATCATATAGTAAATTTCGAACAGAATTTCAAAAGCACCTTATAGCAACGTAATTTTTAATGGTAATAGACTTTACAAATTTTAAAACATCTGCTGCTGGTTTTTATTATTACAGGTAACTCCACCTAATTGGACAAAGAAATTGAAGGTGATAAAAGCCCGATGCGACTTCAAAGGCAACATTCAGATCATTACGGCCCGTCCAGTTCGATGAAAATTCACATAATTTAATTCTTTTGCACCTATTCTTGTTTGCTATTTGTATGTTTTACGTACCGGTATATAAATTTTTTGTCCAGCCATATGCTTTTGAAATGGTCCTTTTGACCCGTGGCAGGATTTCTTTTGGTGGGTTTCTTTGCCTGCCTGACCCTTTTTGGTCCAGACCCTTTTGGTCTTTGAGTTTGTTGTTTCTCCCACCCATGATTATAGTACAACATTCTCTGAATATGGCTCGGATGTGTGTATTAATTTTCTTCTTTTCGCTTTCCTTTTCTTATTAACATCACATCGCTTTGTTCAAAGGTACGGCGACCATGCACAACTGACATTGTGCATGTAATAACGTACTTCGTTTAGTCGCTGCTTCCTTATTCACAATCTTTATTTCTACATGCACTTTGATTAATTTCAAGTTGATTGTGAGTAAAAATGAAAATAAATAAAAAAAAAAAATTGTCAATGTGCAATTGACACCTGTAATTCCTACAGCTTGTAGGCTATGATTTAAAGTAGCTGCAACTGTTTGACCTGAGCAATGTCACTGTGACTTTGGGTTTAAGGGCTGCTTGGGAAAGTCCAAGTAGGTCATGCTGTTGATAAATGAACAGAATTTATTTTGCATGCATTCCAAGCATTGTTGTTATTTTAGTGTATTTAAGGCTAAGTTGCTTAGTCAATCAAATTTTGTGCTTGGTTGAATAGTGCGGTAACTTTTTTTATTTTTAGAACACTGCTCTTTGTTAAATAAAAAATAACATAAAAAGTAGTTGAATTTGATTATAATGGTCCGTACTAACCTTAGCCAGGAAAATTTTTCAAGTACTCTGAAAGTGAAAGAAAGTCGTCTTGTACGTTGGGGAAATGCAAAGCTGTTATTAAAGGAAACCATGCATCTAATTTAGAACGACACATTAAACGATTTCACGTTAAAGGATTTTAGACCTTGGTCCGGAATTTTAGATCTTTTGTCTGGGATTTTAGCATTAACTAAAAACAACATGCAAATTTGTAAGAAAGCACGTTGATTATGGGATGAAAATAGCAAATACCTAGATCGATTCAAAGTAGAGACCGTTCTTTAGAGAACACCATGATTTTGAGAAGAAATTAGGGAAATTGGAGATCGATTCGAGGTGAAAACCTTTTTTTTGGTCTTCGCTCTAAATTCGGAAATAAACTTATTTTGTCTATCCCTTTAAAAAAATTTTTGGTTGGTGCACCTACTGTCCGGGATTCCGCATATTCAGATATGGTAACCCTAGACTATAAGGAGTTCCAAAATGAAAAACTAGGTGCTCTTTAGCAGCGTACCGGTGCAAGTTCCTCCAACAAACCCCAGAAGAAGCAAATTCGTGAAACAAACTAATGTGTCATAGATGAAATGTTTTCAAAAACGATTCGAGTAAAAATGAACAAAAAGACACTGCAAAATGCATGTTTAGCACTAGTCACAATAAACGGCCGCTCTTTCATGCTAATGGTTGACTCTGGGTTTAGAAAAATTTTAAACCCCTTGCTTGAAGGTATGCAACCCAATTTTACACCAATGCAGATAACATCCAGAGAAAATTGGGATAAAGGCTAATGATGTTCGTTATCGTATAAAACTGGAAGTGGAACATATGCATGTATCTTTAAAAGCTGACGTAGCAAAGTGTCGTGATCGATCCATACTCTGCGTGAACTTGCAGTTCATAAGCGATAGAAAAGTACGATTACGCACTTTAGGAATAAAAGAACAAAAAAAGAATCACACCGATTTTTACTTAAAAACTGCTCTTGATGAAGTCATCGAACAATACGGAATTAAGAACAATCAAATTTATAGCATCACAACCGACAATGGCGCCAACATGATAAATTGTGTTCGCCTCTTTTCTGAAGAGGAAGTAACCGAAAGAATTGGTAATGCTGATCACCCAAGTTATAGTAGCTGGCAGAGCGACGCAGAAGAACTCAATAGTGATGAAGACAATAGCGGTACTCTTAATTGCATAAACGTTAAAGTTTTCCTCGGCAACCTCAGTTCTTCGCATACCAGCACAGCTCAAGCAGGAAATATGTGGAAAGGTGTTAGGTGTGGTGCCGTGCAAAGAAAATTTTGTGTAGACAAAGAATTTGTTTACAAACATAAATTGTTAGTATAATTGTAAAAAATTTTCTTTTTAGTTCCAAATTTTAGCACAAAACTTGCATAATTTTGTTCCTTTTTTTTTTTTTTTTTTTTTTTTTTTGCCAAAAAATTTCTTACGCGAACGAAACGAGGTTTTATTTATTAAATACTTTTAGTTATTATGATAACTGTTACTAACCTTAATTTTTAGCCAATCAGGATCAGTCTTAAAACTTTTGAAATACTACGTTCAGTTCTGCAATTCATTCTAGCGAAACCTCTTGAAAAGAGCTAGACGAAAACGTTCGAGTTTTCAAAACAGCCTTTTTTAGGGCTACTTATTCAACAAAAGAGCTTTAAAAGAAGTATTTGCTGTTAAAAGCTATTATAATTCATTTCTTGTACGGAACTAACAATTGTACTGTATATTGCAGGGGTGGCCAGACCTGCCTCTCGCAAGAGCCGCATACAAAAAAAGGAAAAGAGCCGCAATACAAAAAACTACAAAATTTCCACAGATATCGTACAAACTTTAATTTACTGACACACGTCATTAAAGATTATGAATCTCCATTTGAGCTGTATGGTTGTTTGTTTTTCAGCCATACCAACACAAATCAAAACATAATGTACATTGTAGGCTGATAAAAGGAAAGCAGTAAAAAAACGTTACACACTAAGGCGGTGGTTTTCAACCTGGGGTCGCAGAAGCTTTTGATAAACAGAATTTTTGATTTAAAGTAAAGACTGTTTGTAGCAAATTTTTAATGGGAGAAATTGAAGACCGATTCGAAGTGAAGACCTTTTTTTTTAGAAATCACCAGCAGATTTTAGCGACGAAAATTAAATTTTGTTCATCGAAGGGGGTCGTTAACTATCCTTGGATTGGAAATTCGGTCGCGGAATGAAAAAGTTGAAAACCACTGCGCTAAGACATGTGCATTAGCCTACATAGTACAGAAATAGCAAATATGATTAAAATGTTTATGTTAATTGCAACTGCACAACTAAAAAAAAGTCTTTATTTCAATTTAATAAATATTTTTATTTAAATCTGTAAACTTTAACTTGGTAAAAACGATTTTGATTTATTTATTGCAATCCAAAATTAATCAGCATCCAAGATTTCGTCACATCCGTCAAATTTTTATTACTCTACTAACGTATTTCAATCAAAAAGCTAATCAATAACGACGCAGCTGTTTAGTTGCCTACCTTGCCGCAAGACGAGACTGTCTATGACGTCAGTGAACTCCTGTACGTACCAAGAACCGTAGAGAGTGTCGCGATAAGAATAAAAACCTAAACATGGTTCAAATGAAAATAAAGAGTTATTTTCATGTGAAATAAAAAAGGAAAACACTTTCATGAATACCAGCAGTTGCATTATCAGCACTAATATGACATTCTTCGAGCAACCATTTTTAAGCTGGAGTTGGTGATAAACCTAATTCTAATGTCGGAACGTTTTTTTTATTTTTTTATTTTTTTATTTTTATCTCTATATTTATCCTCCTGACTCGCAGGAAAGCGACGGAGGCGCTATACATAGGGTAAGCAATTACCCCGACCTGCTTCCGGAGATGCCAAGATATTGCTGTCCGCTAGTAAATTAGTAGAGATATTACTGTAATTTAGAACTGCTTGCCAAGACCACCAAGCAGGGAAAGTGCCGTAAAATGCCTTTCCCAAGGACATAACAGAATGGCGCAAGTGGGTTTTGAACCCGGACCATGTTGATCATCAGTCCGGTGCTTTAACCACTCGACCACACTGCCGACGTGATACAAGTTCGGAACAAAAAGTCTTAAAAAACCATGTGGTAGGCCTGCCATAGTCGTACGAGCCGGGGAGAAGGGGGCAATTGCCTCCCAAAGTCTCAAAAATTTGGAAAAAATTAGAATTTTGGGGGCGGCGACAGGAGATGTTTAGGCAAAAACAAATTTTTTTGTGTACCGAAAACGAACCACTCTAGCAGGACAAACTTTCTCAATGCAAGAAAACGATTAAGATTTCAGCTGAAGACTGTTTTTAGATTCATAGTGAAGACTTTTTTTTTTGGTCTTCATCCTAACTTTGGGACAAAATTTCTTCTCATATTCGTAATGTGCTAGAACAGGGGTTCCCAAATTTTTTGTTTATCGTTACCCTATGGACACTTTGTAGGTTTGCATGTAACCCCAAAATTTTGTCACATTTTTAGCGCTAAGCTCAACTTGCTCTGATGCATAATTTACTTTTTATAGCTAAACAATCCTTTAAAAAAACTTTAAAATCGGTAGTTCATAGTGATTAGGAGCGTTATCTTCAAGTTTCGTTGGGGCAGTTTAAACTCAGAAGTTTAACCACTAACTTGATTCTATTTACATTTATTTACTTATTCAAGTAGAAACAAAAACAAAGCATTTAGAATATTTGGGAAAATTTATTTTATCAAAATTAAAACAGAAGCTTAACGTTATAACTGATGTTTGTGGAAGAGTAACTTTATATATTACGATCCGTGACAAACCTACATCACTGTATGAAAGTGGGAATAATATCACGTGATCATGCAATATGGAACAAGATGTGAAATTTGGAAAAGTATAGAAATGGAGCATAAGAAAGTTAAATTCCACGTTTGAAACCAAATTTTATAGCTAATACAATAACTCCATGTATAGTTGGATTTCGTGTGAAAATATAAAATTTTATATTTGCCTATCAAATTAATTGCCACAGTTTTAGTAATTAAATTTTAGTTTAATATAAAAAATGTGATTATTATTAATTTAATTAAATTTTAAATGAATAAAATAATAAAAAGCACATAGAATCATTCAGAGCTATGTAATACAAGTTTTAACAAACAGTACAATCCAGCTACAATGTAATCTAAATAAGCCAGTCATAGGCCCACTACTATATATGGATGAGCCTGCTTTTAAGCAACAAGCTCATAGTCATGGATGTGAGGTGCAACGTTACCAAAAGCACAACAAAGATCATGTTCTGGTATGTTTATTTAATTTCGATTTAATTTCCACTAGCACTGAAAGTGTCGATTTACATAGATATGATGATAGAAGCAACAACAACGCTTAATAGCAGGTGTAGCAGTTTTTTGTATGTGTTGCACATCATAAACCAAAAATTTACATAAGTACGAAATACACATCACATGTAAAACCATCATATTGCAGTTTAACCAGTTTCTCTTGCATACTTGTCCCAGCCTGCAGCATCTGAACGTTTTCAGTGAAAGGATTTCTAATATACAGTATACAAAGTCATTTTCACCTAGACTTGGAAAATATCCATCAATTTCCTTTTTGAACTTCATAAGATGTTCAGTGGCCAGTTCTCTAAAGTTTTTGGTCTCAAAATGTGCATTTTGACTCAGAAATGTTTCTATAGAAGGACCTCTTGATAGACCACTTAGAATCACTGTATTAGTCTATTTCAATTTTAGTAAATCATAGGAAACTAGCGAGAATACATGAAAAATATTAATTTAATTAATTATATTTAATCAATTACCCTTACAACAAATAATTTAGATAAGGATATTTTATCATATATAATGTGCCCCTTGAAAAATTAAAATGTATCCATTTTGGGAACCCCTGTGCTAGAAGATCATGATTTGGGCAAGCGTCAATAAAATTTGGGCGAAATTGTATTGCCCACAGCATTTTTTTTGGCTGGTATGACTATGAGGCCTACAATATTTCTTTTATGTTTTCATGCCTTTTTGTTATAAAAATTTAAAGCAAAAAAGTTTTTACATCAAAAAAGATGGTTATAGAAAGCCTATTATAAAAAGTTCTCTTTCAGTCTTAGTTTGATACGAATTGCTAAAACATTTTGATGTAAAATACTTCAATTTATTAATAATTGACAAATCCTGGAAAACCACCAAAAGCAATTAATAAATTATCGTACGTAGTCCTCGAATGAGCATCATTACTACTTGCCAACCATGCTGTAATGATGAAAAAAATTGCTTTTTATCAAATTATTTTATTTCAGAACACTCAGATTTTTTTCAATACAGTAACCTTTCTTGAAGTCAGAAGATTTTCGGTTTGTTTTGTAAATCAGCTTGTAAAATAGGATGGACTAAATCTTCTACAACTGTACGACATACCAACACATAGATTGAGGTTATTAGAGAAACAAAAAGCTTGGTGGTTTTTAACAGAAATACACACTATTAAAGATAACACCAATGGTACAGCTGCAATTAAGTTGTGCAAAACCATTCACTACTCTTATGCAGCTAAAAAATTTTCAAAGCAAATAGCCGACGATAAATTAAGATCATTATGCATCTATCTACAATATTGTATTATAGAAAGCCTAGTCATTTCACAGCATTTGTATAAAAGCAGTGATTACTACATCATGAAACTAATTCTATTTGAATAAGCTTTCAGATTTTCAATAAGGATATTTTACTTGATTATTTACTGTGTAGTATAAATGTATATTTATTGATGCTGAATATTTAATAAGAAGATTTAACTGGATGACTAAATGACCTATACAATAAGCATAAATTTTGAGTCTTAAAGCTTCTACAACCTCAGATTAATTTCAACTATTAACTTCTACAGCTTCAACCTTAGTAATCACTTAAAGATCTTTCAATCTAAAATAAATAAATATTAACTTTAAAAAAAATAAATAAATATGAGCAAATCTTCTCTCAATTCTAAATTTTACTTAAAATCTATTGAAAATGATTTAAAACAGATGATAAAAAACATTCTGATCCAAAATGATGGGTTGATACGTGCATTAGTGGATCAACTCACCAATGTGTTGCTAAACAATGAAGCATTTAAGAGTCAAATTCAGGAGACTGTAAATAATATAGTTAATGACAAGGTCAAACAAAAGGATATTGACATTAACCCTTTAAAGGAACAAATTGAAAATGTCCAAAAAGATACCAAAACCCATGAACAAGAAATCATCACCTTGAAAGATCAACTTGATGCAGCCAAGCAATACTCAAGAAGAAATTGTGTTGTAATAAAGATGAAAATGCTGATGTAACTGCAAGAAATTTCTTCTATAAGTACTTGGATTTAGATATCAAACAGGAAGAAATTGATTGCTGCCATCGTCTTCCTACCCATGGAAGCCCATTAATTGTTAAGTTTGTTCGGCACAATATAAAAGCTAAAGTGTATGCCTCAAAAAGAAAGTTGAAAGGTAAAGGCTACATAATAACTGAATCTCTTACCAAAAAAAGACTCAAATGTGTGAAACTATTGAAGAAGCTAAGAGATGACAAATGTTTATACTCTTATTGGACTAGAGAAGGTAAAATTTATTATACTAAAATTAGAAATGGTAAAAGCTATCATTTAAACAGCTTTGATAAACAAGAGATTTACAAATTGTTTTCAAAGTAACTTTTTCAACTCATTTTTAGAGGCTCTTGTCATAACTATAGTGTGTCATTTAGTTATGAGTCTGGTTAATATTAATCTTTTTCATTTTATATGTTTGCCACTTCAATTTGTTTAAAAGTTTGTTTTTTTTTTTAATTTTTTTAAGTGTTATTGTATAAACTTCAAGTATGCCTATCAAATCTTCTTGTATTAGTTGCGCCAAACCTTGCAAACATAACCAAAAATTTATTTCCTGTGACACCTGCAGCTGTGGACACATTTCAAATGCACCAGCTTGACAAAAAGTGATTTCAACACTCTCCAACAACCAAATCAATCATATCATTACATGAAATGTATTTTCCAATTTCAAAACTTAAGTAACGATGAGTTAAAAGAATTAAATGTTAATGACAAACTGATCTTGCCAAAACTTTTAAATTACAAATTACTTGATGCTAACAGTTGTTACATATCCACACCAGACTTCCAAAATCTGTATGCAAATAACACAGACTTCTGTATATTACATATTAACATAAGGAGCTTAAACAAAAACTTTGAGAAACTTGAGGAGCTGTTGTCAGTGCTAGGTATGATGCCAGAAATTATAGCTATATCAGAAACAAAACTAAACTCAAATCTAAAAGCTTTCTTGCCAGGATACACTTTTATACATAATAATTCTCCAACAAATGCTGGTGGAGTGGGAATGTTCATAAAAGATACTTTAAGTTATAAAACTACTACTGAGTATCAATTAAATATGATGGGATGTGAGGAGATATGGGTAAAAGTACGGTTAAACAATACAGAAAAAGTGTTTAGTGTGCTTTATAGACACCCTAATTCAAAACTTTCTGATTTTCAATCCTTTGAAAAAGCTATTGAAATTTAAACAAACAGAAACTAATTTATTATTTATGTGGGGATTTCAATATTGATTTGCTGCAAAGTGATACCAAAACTATGATAAAAAATTATTCTGATATGCTATTTAGCTTAGGATGCCTGCCACTAATTAAATATCCCATTCGAATAGCTAACAGTAGTGCAACATTGATAGATCACTTTTATAGCAACAACTTAACTCAAAAAACTACCTCCCATATATTAACTGAAGATATATCAGACCATATGCCAATAGTACTTTTATCATCTAACATCAAACACAAGACCATAGAACAAAACATTGTCGTAAGAGATACAAAAAACTTCAATACTGAAAATTTTTTAATTGAATTTAGTGAAAACTTGTATGTATTTCATGATAATTATACTGTTGATGAACAATTTGAGAGATTTCTTGATATTTTCAACATCACATTAAGTAAGCATGCTCCTCTAAGAAGAAAATCTAGAAAAGAAAAAAAACTAAATAGTAAATCGTGGATAACAAAAGGAAAATTAATCTCAAGCAAAACAAAGAACAAATTATACATTGCTAATTTAAAAGGATCTGCGAATGATGTACAGTTATACAAAACTTACTGCAACAAGTTAACCTATGTGAAAGAACAAGCAAAGAGAAAATATTATCAGGGACTTGTCTTAGAATCTAAACATAACATGAAGTTCTTATGGAAAACTATTAATGATAATGCCAAATACAAAAAAAAAGCAATTAGTCTCATCACAGAGCTAACTTGTGATACAGGAGAAAAAATAACTAGTTCAAAAGAAATGGCAAATATGCTAAACAATTATTTCTCTGAGATTGGACAAAAACTGGCTGCAAATATTCAACTGCCCAATTCAGCTAATATTCTCAGCAGCTCTTCGTTCATTACTCAAAGGTGCACTTCTTTCTATCTTCAGCCAATAACTGAATCCGACATATTAAAACATATAAGGCAACTGAACCCATTAAAGAGTACAGGGCCTGATGGAATACCCATAAAATATATAACTATGAGTGCACTGATCATAGCACCAGTTTTAACTAGACTCTATAACAGTTGCATTAGCACTGGGACTTACCCCAGAATTCTTAAAATTGGACAAATTGTACCAATTCATAAGGGTGATGCCAAGGATCAGTGCTGCAATTACAGACCCATATCTCTACTTAGCTCAAAGCAGGGGCGCACCCAGCCTCAAAAAAAGGGGCCTGACACAATTCCAACATCTTTTCAAACGTGGGCGGGGAAAGCCCCCCACACCCCCCTCACATCTTTTTTTCTGTAAACCGCTTAAACTATTACTAAATTTTGCGTGGAGCACGATGCTTAGCGCTATTGCGTCTTTTGACATTGCACAATGGCGTCATTTGTCCCGTTGGCGACAATTCTTTTCTGCAGGTTTAAGCTTAATATCTAAAAGCCAAGTAGTGCTGCAAATCATTTAAGTGTTTTTTAAAAAAAGGTAAGTAACAACTGGGTTTTTTAAAAAAAACTTTTTTTTTCTTAAACTCCTGCTACAGCATGAATTTTGTGCTTTTAAAGCATTCCGCAGCAATGCTGCACTGTAAAAAATCTGCCGCAAAATCAAAGTAATTTTGGTATATTCCGAAACACATCAAAAGCGCCAAACGAAATGATCAAAGAAGCCGCTGCATTTTTTTTTTAAGTGCGATCGTTTTTTCCGAAATGAAGCGAAGACCCCCTATTGGGCGACAACAGTTATTTTCAAGTTTATTAATTCGCGCTGTTTAATGGTTAAGAACTGGGTTAAAGTCAATAGATAAACGGCTGATTGTTTACTTAGAATAAATACTTCATTTCAACAGATGATTGGTGGTACAAAACTTTAAAATCGAAAAGAAATTAGACAATATTTTTATTACATATATGATTAAACCTCAGTACGTGTGCATCAAGTTTAACTAGGAGCAATCGCTACAATGAATAGACCATGGGTTCTTAACCGCAGCTGTCGATTAGGCTCTTTTAGGATCTCGAGTAAAATGTTGCAAAAATGTAAAATGTTACAAAAATTTGATAATAATAAAGTACGTTGAGAATCTTGGCAATTTTATCTGAACTTAAACATTGGTGATTGTGTTGCAGCAAATGAGTCTGCAACAACGTTCCCTCTAAGAGCTTGCTTAGTGTGCGCGAAATGAAAGGCCGTGTGAGCAGTGGTGGATATTCAAATTTAGGGACCCGAGGCAAGGATTTTCAGAAATTGATGTTCAGTAAAAAAGAAAAGGAGTTTTGATCTCGTCTTTCAGTTTTCTCTCCCAAAATCAAGGTGTTCTCTAAAAAAAAAAAAAAAAAAAGTCTTCACCTAGAATCGATCTCTCCATTTCCCAATTTTTGTCCTGATTTTTCGAGGTGAAGACTTTTTTTTGTTTTAGAGAACACATTGATTTCGGCAAAAAAATAGGCAAATCAGAGACGAAATCGAAGTGAAGACTTTTTTTTTTGGAGAACACCTCGGGTTTGGGAAGAAAATAGGGTCAAAGATGATACCGAAGAAAAAACCTTTTTTTTAGCGATCACCATGATTTTTGGAATAAAAACTGAAAGACGAGATGAAAGCTATTTAAATATCCACCACTGTGTGGAGCTTGCTTCTGATTGAAAGCACGTATTTAGCTTGTCTTGCCAATACTTATGCAGTGCGCGGCAAAACGAAAGTACTGCGCGGCCACGAAGCCGCGCAGCTTAGAGGAAACGTTGGTCTGCAAGCGGGAAAAATTTAGTATTGTGACGAGACAAAAATATGTAGATAGATATTCAAAATATATAGTACGGGACAATTCAAAAAAACAAGTTTTTTTTGCATTTAACGCAGCATATATGTGACGTGTCTGTAAAAACACTGAAGGAGCATAGCAAAAATACGCTCGTGTCTATCCTTCGAGTTAAACGGAAACCAGTTGTTATAGTTAAGTTGGCACGAAACGTCATTTATCCGCACGAAAGTTTTATCTAGTTGTGTATTAGCGCGAAAAGGGGGCTGACAAAAATATTTAAAAGGGGGCTGACATGACCTCCAAATCAGCCCCCTGGGTGCGCCTCTGGCTCAAAGTAAGATCTTTGAAAAATGCTTGTACGAAAGAATTTACTCTTATTTAAATAAAAACAAAATATTAACACCTGTTCAATTTGGCTTTAAACAAAACTCTTCTACATCAGATGCTGTAAGGCAATTATTTGATAATTTTGCTGAAAATATTGACCAAAAAAATATACTTGTGCTGTGTTTCTTGACCTAAAAAAAGCATTTGATACCGTAAATCACCAAATTTTGCTTTCAAAATTGGAAAAATATGGCATCCGTGGATTGCCACTACAGCGCCTTGCAAGCTACTTAAATAACAGACTACAGTTTACAGTTGTAAACAAAACTAAATCAAAATTTAATCGTGTAACCTGTGGTTGTACCTAGCGATGTACCGATACCATATTTTAAGCCGATACCACTACTGATACCAGCATTCAGAGCCGATACCGATACTGCCGATACCATTGATACTTTTTTATCTATTGATCACCATCAGTAAAAGCTTTTGTAAGTAACACCAAAGAATGTATTTTCTAAATCTAGCTTGTTATTGCATTTTGAATTTTTTCTAGGTATTTATCTATCATTACACTAGTCTACACAATTTTGGAAACAAAGTAGAAAAAAGGTGCCCTTGGCTAACTTTGGGGCACTGATTTCGAATCTGATGTTCATTTTTTTGTATCAGCCTTAATTTTTCAGTAATCTTACACTAACTTTTCCCCAAAGAGCTTTAAAATGTTGTATAGCATACACCAACTCTTTGCAGTTTTTAAAAGCTGAATGCACAAATTTGTTGGCTGATAAGTTGTGTAAATCGTTCACAACAACATTCTTTATTAGAACACAACATTTTACCTACCTATGTACTGCATCATCCTGTGTTTCACTCTGTTTGGCCTTTCCATGATGTGACACTTTTCACCTTATTACTGTACTGTATTTCTGCCTTTCTCTTGTTGCTTTTATCACTCTTTCCCAACTGAATATCACATTGTTTTGCTACAAATATTCTCCCTTCTATAGACTTGCAGCTGTGATAAGGAAATCCTTTCTGAAATTTTTTGGTTTGCACTGGTTCAATAGAAGCTGTGGTGGTAGCATAACTTGATGAGTTTTACTGCTATTGGAAGTGTTAGTGCAGTTAACACAAGGCATTTAACTTACGAGCTGACGAGTTTCATGTTTTTTTAGGGCATTTATAAACTTAAAATCGAGATAGTATTTTGTTAGTTAGTTAGAAAGTCTTGCTGAACTTCAGAATTTAATACCATAAATTTTTTTTGCAGAAATTTGTTAAAAAAGTTTATTCTAGTACTTGAGTAATTAAACACGTCAACATTACAGTGCAGAGGGTGTGTAAATGATCCTGACAGTTTCTGTTACATCTGAGAAAGAAAGACAGACAAAATATCATTTAATTCATAAAGAATGCTTACTACGCTTACTTTGGTGTGAAACTGGTAGACCAAGACAAGTCCTGGGCCCCATAACCTGTATGTGGACATTCAGCTTGTAGATGAAAGGAAAAAAACATTTCTCATTCAGAGTTCCAATGGTATGGCAAGAGCCACAGAATCATCTTAGTGACTGTTACTTTTGTGCTGTCAAAACTACTGGTTTAACATCTAAAACAAGGTCTTCCATAGAATATTCCAGTTTGCCATCAGCAATTTAACCAGTTCCTCATAGTGTTGAACTTTCTATATCAACATTCTATGGTTTTTAGCTCAGTGAAAGTGAATCTATATCTTCAAGTGAGAAGAGTGAACTATATAAAGATTTTGTAGTTTTCATTCTTGTTTCTGATACTACATCAAATTTTGTAGACCTGTGTTATTCATTACAATATTATTACAAATCTCTAAAAGGAAATCATTAATTATGTTACAAATCCAATCCAGTTCCAGGGGGGAACAAAAATTTTTTATATTTGTACTAGAAAAAAATATAAAAAAATTTTTATATTTATTTTGTGCTTAAAAAGTATCGGCAGGTATCGGCTATATTTACCGATACCGATACTACTAGCCGATACCACCGATACCGACTCAAGTATCGGTACAACACTAGTTGTACCACAAGGCTTTACTCTAGGACCATTACTATTTTTAATATATATCAATGACATGTCTCTAGTATCCAATTTTAATACGAAATTGTTTGCAGATGACACAGTTCTCACACTGACAAACTCTTGTCCAAGACTGTTGAATAAAAATGTCAACTCTGAACTGGTCAAAATTGATGAATGGTTGAAATTAAACAAATTGTCACTAAACACAAATAAAACATAATTTATGGTATTAACCAAACAAAGATCAGCCAGGCACTTTGATATTAGAATAGGAAAGACAAATATAGAACAAGTAAATGAAATAAAATATTTGGGTGTAATCTTTAATGATAAGCTTTCTTGGAAGTCTCATATACAACATGTTTGCTCTAAGCTCTCCAGTGGTTCCTGGGCACTGCTTAAACTGAGGAACTATGTTGACACTACAACACTAAAAACAGTATACTATGCTTTAATTTACTCTTATCTTCAATACTTGACAAGCAGTTCTAAATTAAAGTCATATCTCTACTAAATTACTAGCGGACAGCAATATCTTGGCATCTCCGGAAGCAGGTGGGGGTAATTGCTTACCCTATGTATAGCGCCTCCGTCGCTTTCCTGCGAGTCAGGAGGATAAATATAGAGATAAAATAAAAATAAAAAAAAACTGTGTCTCAACATGGGGACTGGCTTCAACTGCTGCCCTGGATCCACTGGTAAGAATACACAAACGCATAATAAGAATTATCACAAATAGTCCTTTTTTGTCACATACAAATCCTCTTTTTCGAAAATTGAATTTCTTAAAACTAAAAGACATTGTTAAACTTGAAATTGTAAAAACAATGTTTTGCTTTAATAAAAGTTCAACAAAAAATGAGTCCCAAACTATTATAAGTATAGCCCAAAAACATCATTATGAAACAAGACTGGCAGCAAAACAAAATTATTTTCAACCTAGAAAAAGAACAGAATTAGGTAAAAAGACGTTTTCTTACATTGGACCTAAAATATGGCAAGAAGTACCCTTTAAATTAAAGTCACTTTCCTATAATCAATTTAACAAGAAATTTAAACTTTTTTTAACTAGTCAATACTAGATACGAAGCCGCAACAATTTTGATGAAGTCAGCTGGCACGTGGAAAGTTATTTAATAACAACTAATATTGCTAATTATTCTTTATTCTTTTTTTTAATGTAGTGTGTTTTTATTAATGTACTGTTGTATTTAAAAAATTTTTTTCGTCTTACTATTTAGAGGGAAGCAGTTGACTAAAAGACCGTATGGTCATTTCGCTACCTTCCTGTGCTTTCCAAAAATTTTTTGTCCCATATATTGTTGTATTTTTTCGTTTTGAAGCACAAAACAAATAAATTGAATTGAATTGAATTGAATAAGCATGTGGAGACCAAACAAATTACACTAACCTTCAGAAACCGAGTGACAAAACAAAAAATTTGATCCAGATGGAATAGTCGGAGTGGGACCATCTTCTTGTATTATGTTGTTTGGAGCCGCATCTGGACCATCCCGTTTTTCTACATTCTCTGCGGGCTCAACTGGGTCTTCGAAAAGAGTTCCTCTGCAAGCCTACAAAAAATAAGGCCCAACTTATATCGGGCTTTTGACAAGTAGTCGACATATCAAACTGGAAGAGAACTGGAGCAAACGCAGCAATTTAACCAATGTCATGTGATCGAAACTTGAAACAAAACGTAGTTAACCAGAATATTTATGGGAAAGCTGAGTGAACTTGGTCGATAATTTTTAGCAACAGCTATCGATTCTATTATTATGGATGCGGATACTGAATGGACTCGGGACTTGTTGAAATTTGATGAAATATTGTATAACTGCACCTTCTAAAATAACCTAAATACACCGTCTTAATTTAATTAATCCCTGTGTGACCTCGTTTTGGCAGTAACTTGTATAATAGCATGGAATCGAATGTTACTGTTAATTTTGTCGTCGGCCACGTGGCCCGGTTCGGATTTGTTATAAATAGAGTGAGAGATCACTCTTATGAAACAGTAACTAGAATTTGGCTCAGAGAATGGTGGCCGTGTTTGCTGAATGGTCAGGTGACAATTGTATTATTAATTTTTGCTGTATAGTGTTGACTGCGTGTGTGCAAAGCGCAGATAAAAAATAAATTCTCTCCTTCCTCTCGTGCAACTATAATTTTTTGCACTGGGCGTCATAGAGTTACGCATATTTAAATAAGGGTAGTTGTAACTTGGAGGGATTTCGCTGACCTTATTTAGACAAGCTCAGCATTTCAAGGACGGTTCTAGTTATTTAATTCCGTTTTCATCGTTGGACACGCCGGCACCTTTCGGCGGGGAGCGGATTGAGTCTTTCCTTCATTAACAAGAATTTAATCTCTTTCTCTCGTCAATAAATTTGAATTTATAAGTAGTGTTTCTACCAAAATTAAATTTATTATTTGGTCTCGCGACCAATAAGTTATAGCAATAATTACGTAAATACTACATATGCATTAAAAAATTAAATACTGTTGGCCAACCATTAGCATGATTTAATTTTGATCTATTAATAAATTAATAATTATTATTCATTAGATCAATTATGTATGCTCAGCTTGAAAAAAACTTACAGTACAGTACCGGCCAAAAGTTTGGAAACTTTTTTGATTTGGTCTAGTTTTGTTTGTATTTTTTTATTTGTTTTTTTTGTTTATTTGTAGTCTTCGTTTGTAGTTTGTGACACATCATAGGCTGGAAATCAAATTTTATTGAATGTTTACTTAACGCCTTTTCGATGTTTCGAAAGTACTATGATATCATTGTTTTTGGCTGAGAAGGGAAAACTAGTGTGTATAAAGGTAAGCAAACCTATTTGATATGAAAAAGATGGGCAAGTTTCCTGAAATTTCAAAGCTGACAAAAAGCAACGCGGTTCTTTTAAAGGAAAAAGGATATAAAAATCGTGAAGTAGCAACTAGATTTGGTCTTTTTAAAGCTTCTGTAAGCCGGATACTGCACAGATATAAAGAAAAAGCACACGTTTTTTACCCAAACAAAGAAGTAGGCATCCTGGCAAGAACAATAATCAGGACTAATCGGGTAATTAAGCAAATTTGTCGGGACAAACCTTCAATCATATCAACAGAAATACGCACATCGCCGCCAGAACGTTCTGATGTATCTATCTGAACAATCCGACGTCGCCTGAAAATGAATTATGGTCTGCCAACCCGCAAATCTCTGAAGAAACCCCCATTGAAAAAAAGAATGGCGAAGCAACGACTGGCATTATTGTCAAAAACACCCTCATTAGACAACCAAGGACTGGTGCAAAGTAATGTTTTCAGATGAGTCTACGTTCGTACAATTTGCTTCATACAAGCCCTTTGTGCAAGAACCCTGCAGCATCACCAGTAGACCACTGGTACATGCAAGCAATAGTGAAACAGTCTGTCATGGTAGGGGTGTTTTTCCAGTAAAGGTAGAGGAGGGCTGTATTTCCTGCCCAAAGCGAAACGATGAACGCACTACGGTACATTAAAGTTTTAGAAGGCCATTTACTAAATTTTATGAAGATTCAAAATGTTATAGTCTTCCAACATGACCTTGTCATACAGCCAAAATAGTGCCAAAGCGGCTCCATAACAAACACTTAAAAGTTTTGGATTGGCTTGGCAACTCGCCAGACCAGAATCCAATGGAGAATTTATGGGGTATATTGAAAAAAACATGTTTCAAAAACAAATCCAGTAGTCGAGAAAACTAAAAACTGTCCTGAAGATGACTTGGTGCGGAGATATTGATGAAAACATGTGCAATAACCTTTCCAATTCTATGCCACGGCATATAGTATACAATGGGTTATTTGCCGTCAATTGTGCAGAATCTGTGCCGGATTTGTGCCGAATTTTGTGTCGGCTTTGTACCGGATCTGGAGGGGGATCCTAACCCTAGATCTAATCCTAACCCTAGCTCCCACGAGTTTGATTCTCACCCAGAGTGATAAAGTCGCGTTTAACTACAAGTTTGTTTTAAGCTGAGCAACGAAGTTGCAAGTTTAATTCTCACCTAGAGCGACGAAGTCGCGTTTAACTACAAGTTTTTTTTATGCTGGCCAACGAAGTTGCGAGTTTGATTCTCACCCAGAGCGACGAAGTCGTGTTGAAACCTAACTTATGCTGAGCAACAAAGTTGCGCGTTCGATTCTTGCCATGAGCAACGAAGTCGCGTTGAAACCTAACTTATGCTGAGCAACAAAGTTGCGAGTTTGATTATTGTGCTGAAAACTGTCAGTAATCTTGGAAAGCTGTTGTTCTAAACTTTCAACTTTCTTTCTATTGCAAGGACACGTCAGTAATTTTTCAGCTGTCGGTAACAAGGTTTAAGCAACTGTCCTTCTACTGCAAAGACACGTCAGTAATCTTTTAGCTGCCGGTAACAAGATTTGAGCAGCTGTCCTACTGCAAGGACACGTCGGTAGTCTTTCAGTTGTCGGAAACGAGGTTTGAGCAGCTGTCCTCCTAAACTTTCAGCTGTTTTTTATTGCAAGAACACGTCAGCAATTAAAAAGTCTCCTAGAAAACAATTACAAAACATGATGCAATCCATGACGTCATACCAAGTGGTGTATATAAGCCAGTGTGATTTGGTTTCGTCATTGAAATATGTCGCAAGATTCTATTTCTCGTGAGTTAGAAGCTGAAATGTTTCGCTGCTTAAACCCGCAAAAACCGCGTATGTGTGACAAAGAGGATCGTATGCGAACCTTTCCAAACTCTTAGTATGATCAGGAAAGTCGAACGCCGCATGAACTGGTTGACGCTAGATTTTGTTGTATGAGTTTCAGTGACCGTGTCAGTTGTTTCTATTGCAGGGGATAATTATTTCACTGGAAACTGCGTGACAACCGGTGGTACGAGCATGCAAAATTGTTTCCTTTGTGCGAATTTGTTCTAAAGAAACAAGGTGTAAAATATGTAGAAAAAGTATGCCAGAAACACCCAGGTTTACATCGACCAAATATAGAAAATCCAATTCGTTCCGCTGCAACAAATCAACTACGTACCATGTTGACCAATCAAACGCGAAGCACGGTTGCAGCCAAGGAAAGAAGTCAAAGATTAGAAGCAATGATGCTGCTTGATCCTCACGTGAAATATGCAAAAAGCATAGGTATTGAAGACACTAAGATCCGTTATGCTCGTCGTCGTCGTTTGAAGGGCATCCACTCCAGGCCAGACACAAACAGAACTGGGGCCGAGGGTTTATCCTTTTACTACCCCAGACTGCTGCACTGCCTGGGTCAGATGCTGGCAGTGATGTCATTAAGCCAGCATCGAGTTTCGTCATCCAAAACCGTCAGACCACGTGCTCCATGTGGTGCCCGATGTACAGGGCACGCTGTTAGTACATGGTCTGCGGTTTGCTCTGAGGCGCCACACTCGCAATTCGGTGAAGGAGCGAGACCCCATTTGTGCATGGACGAATGGAATTGCCCAACACCAGTCCGCAGGCTGTTGAGCCTAACCCAAGCTGCTCGGGGTAAGCCCATCCCAACAGGCCTGACACTGGTCCCGGGCACAAATGCACGGAGCCTGGAAGCACTTTCACAGTACTCCGCGTTCCATTTGTGATTTGTCCATTCAGAGGCGCGGATGCCAAGTCTGGCAAGATTGTCCAAGAGATTCCGCGCACCTGGCACAAACGGGCGTCTGGATTTTAGTCTCACTTGGCGAGTATCTGAGGACCCATTTAACAGACCATGCAAAATATGATCGGGGTCCAGAGATCCACGGTAAGCCAAGGAGAGTGTCGCTCCCAGTCGGCGAAGCTCAGCTGGCTGGATGCCTGAAAGTACAGGTAAATGGTCCGTTGGAGTGGGACGCAGGCATCCAGTAACTATGCGCAAGGCGTCATTCAAGACACTGTCGATGAGGCGAGTGTGAGCACTGCGACACCAGACTGGCGCACAGTACTCAGCTGTTGAGTAGACTAGAGACAAGGTGGCTATGCGTAGTGTTTTAGCACCAGCACCCCATCCCGAGCCCACGAGTCGCCTCAACAGTGTGAGGCGCGATGATAGTTTTTTGCGCAATGCCACTAAATGGTGACGAAACGTGAGCGATCTGTCCAGTTTTACCCCAAGGTATGTAGGGGTTGGACAGAACGGTAAAAGTCTACTATTGTTGTAGACCTTTAGCTCACGTTTGGCCTCTCGGTTGTTTAAGTGAAAGGCTGTCGTCACCGTCTTAGTGTGACTGAGCTTCAACCTCCAAGTCTGGAGATACGCTGACAGTTTGGACATGTCTTGGCTTAATGTCCCCTCCAAGTCCTTCCAGTTTCCAGAAGAGTGCAACAATGCTAAATCATCAGCATAAGCAAACTTTCTGGAAATCATGGAAGGAAGATCGTACGTATAGATGTTAAATAGGAGGGGAGCCAAGACCGATCCCTGAGGAACGCCGTTTTTAAGACGGCGTAGCCTGCTTTGCTTGCTGTCACCGGTGGTAAGGGTGAAACTTCGATTTCGGACAAGCTCCATGATCATTTTGACCATGTGCTTATCCGGAAGTAGTCTCAGCAGCTTGCAGGTAAGGCCACGGTGCCAGACAGTGTCATAAGCAGCTGTCAGATCGATAAATACGGCACCGGCCTTCTTTTTAGCCTCGAAAGAATCCTCGATGTTCTGGGTTAGCAGAACAACTTGATCTACGGTTGAATTCCCGCGTCGGAACCCAGCCTGCTCTTTAGGGAGCAGTGGATCGATTAATGGTTCAACGCGGGCGTAGATAAGCCTCTCGAGGATCTTGTAGGGGACACAGAGCAGAGATATCGGTCGATAACTCTTTGGGTCCCCCACGGGCTTTCCTGGTTTTGGGATCGCGACCACAAGCGCTCTTCTCCAGATCTTGGGAATTTTGAGTCGGCGCAAACAGGAAGAAAGGAAGTCACGTAACCAGGACTTCAAAGCAGCTCCAGCATGGAGTATAAGCTCGGGGCAGATGGAATCAGGACCCGGAGCTTTGCCTGGTTTTAAATGTTGAAGGGCAGCAGCAAATTCTCTCTGTGAGAAATTGTCAGAGATATTTACTGCGTCTGGTGTTGTGGCCCTCCAAAGGTCAGACACTTCTTGAAAGACAAGTCGAGATGACTTGCGATCAACAGCCTCGTATTTCCCATTTCTAACCAGCTGAGATGCAATAGCATCGGCTGAAACGGGACAATGACGAGGAGAGTGTCGTGACCTACCAGTAAGGTTGTTCAAAATACTCCACGCTTTTCGACTAGAGTGTGAGAAGTCAATGCTCCGAACTGCTTCGGACCATCGATCCCTCCGTTTTCTGTCAAGCTTGGCAAGCAGAGTTGTAGCAGCCAAACTTGAGTCGTCTCCCTGAGGAGACTGCAGAAAGGTTTTATAAAGGGATTCACACTCTGCATCCCAACACGGAATATAGTTGTTTCGATACCCGCGTGGGATAGTCTTCTTGGCTGCTTTCTTAATGATGTTACAGAAGTCCTGGTAAGCCGCATCCACATCAAGTGAATCAGGCGGCAACAAAGTCTTTGCGAATTTATTCGTCAAAGCAATGTAGTGACTCCATTTGGCCTTGCGGAAGTTCTATCGCTTAACAGGCATGCTTGGCACTGCCATAGCAAACCTTGGTGGTGTAATAAGCGAGGGTCGATGTTGTGACCTGGGAAACTTCTCAAGGACACGTCTATCCGGTAAGCGACTGTTTGGACCTACGCTAGCGAAAGCTAGGTCTGGATTGGTGCCAGTGTTCCAGCGGCCGGAATAAAAACTGGCAGCGTCCTTGGCATTATATAGGAGGGCAAGACTATTAATACTTGCCCATCCAGCCAAGCACTCACCATCCGGACTGTTGTCATCATAACCCCAGTCAGCATGACGACAGTTAAAATCGCCAGCGTACAGACAGGGGTGAGGAAACACTGGGAGATCCAGGGTTCGCAATCGCGTTGGCGGTGGTTTGTAGACGTTGACTATTTTATAGCCATCAACGTCCACACACAGCCACTCGATCTCCGATGTCGGTGGAGATTGGTCCAAAAGCGTGTACCTCAGTCGCTCGTGAACAAACGTGGCAAGGCCATGCTTCCTGCTTAAAGAAGACCCAGCTAGTTGGTAGTGTGGTAGCACCAACTTCTCTGCATCAGTGCAGTGGGTCTCCTGCAGTAGGATGACGAGTGCCTCAGACTGCATACCGAGGTGATGAAGAACATTCATCTTGCTTGCAGTGAGGCCTTCGATGTTCAGCTGAAGAATAGTGGGTCTTCGGAACTTGTTGGCAATGTGCCCTGAAAAGGGCAGTTTTATCCTGACATTGCCCCGTCCTGAAAAGGACGTTTGCCGATTAACAGACCCACACTGAACATCGGAATGGGTGGATACCCTTCCGTTTTGGTAGGTTCGGTTTCGGTCTGTCATTTTAAAATCAATGAGCAGACTTACTCACGGCCCAGGCTGCGTGAAAGCACCTACCATCTGGGCCATCCGTTATGCTCTTTTGCAACAAATGGAAAAAAATAACTGCAACTTCTCCAATTGCCAAGAGCTACTCAACCTTGTTTTGGACATAAAGAAAGAAGACAAACATGAAATGTTTGCATGCCTTGTGGACACATGATATTTTGCTGGACCTGTATACTGTACAAGACATCTATTTTTGTTGGTTGTGCACTCAAAGCTTGTCCGAAACAAAGCGCGTCAAACAATGGTAATTGCACAAGAGCTTAAGACATGCTTTTGTTCTTCAAGTGAGAAACATCACAGTAGAAAACCAATAAAACTCATCTCAAACAAGCTGTTTCTAATGAAACCAGAATCGTTAAAAGTGTTATGGTTCTATTTTTAAAAATGTTTTTACCGTGTAAAATAAAGTACATTGAAAATTGACAAAGAATATACGTTTCAACATTTTTCAAACTGGCATTTGTGCTAAGTTTTTAAAACTACGGTGTAAAAGATTTAAATTTTATCTATTTGACAATCAAAGTCTGACATTCTGCAGCTTTTAATCGGGAAGCTGCAAAATATCCAAACGAAAAACCATGAACGTGTTTCTAAAACGTCAACTGTGGATAGAGCTTGCAAAAAATTAAAAATTTTTATAATGCTTATACTTTCAAAAACTTTTAAAAAGTCTGCAATTGTAAACTTACCGTTTCGTATTTTGAAACTTTTAGATAAAAAATTTACAATATTTTAAATTCTTCAAACACAAAAACCGATATAATCCTACAAAATTGTGGTTTATTCGAGATTTTTGCTGTTCTTTAACGTTTTTCAATGCGTATCTGCATAGCAGCAACACAAAGTCAGCTGCAGATTTTTGTAGAAAAGCAACATGGATTTAATTTTTTTAATTTTGACTCGAATCTTTAAAGTTTTTCGTGAATATTATAATTTTTCAAACCTCTTATGCTTTAAACAAAAGCATAAATGGTGTTGTTAAACAAAGACAAAAACGTTAAACATTATTTTGCACGGTTTCAGATTTCTTTACTTGCACTTCACTCAATTTTTCTTTTAAAAGTGATACAATAGATTTATATTAGTTGTTTAAAAACAATGCGATTTTTCTTAATATCGGTTAATCTGTTTTTGAACTATCTCTTCGCCAAACAAAGTAAAGGCGTTATTTATTCCAAGATTATTTTTGAAAACTACCTCCAGAAAAATAACGAACCAAGACTATTTAGGCTCGTCTCATAAAAACTATTGTGTCTGTTACAATTTCTATACCGCCTGACCTGTTCATAGAAAAAACTAGCATTTTTATGTTGCAGAATGATTGACGCAAATTCTTCAAGTTTTTCTAACCTCAAAACGGTTTGATTGCGTTTTTTTTTGTTTTTTTGTCAGTAACACTTTTATAGTTTTTTTCGACTTTGAAAACAAGAAAATAGTGGTTAAAACTTTTAATAAAATAACTGTTTATTAAGAAAATCTTTTACTCCTTTTAAAACCGATTTTGCACAGTTGAATTATGTCTAAGATTCCACTGGTTCAATCCGCGATTTCACATCTAATTTTGCGTTTCGCTGCAAACGAAAAACAGTCAGCATTACGAATATTGCAAAGATTTCTTAAAGTTGAATCTCTTGATCAAAAATAATAGAAAAATCAGTCAATTTGCAAAACAATATTGCTTTTCCAACAACTTTTTCAACTTGTGACCTATTGAATTAATTTCGTGATAAAAATTAGCATCGTAAATTTTATAATAGAACATTATACCTCAAAAACCAGAAAAACAATACGTTTTTTAAACAATTTTCAACATCCAGTTTACATCAGGCAAACTTCTTAGCATCATGTCTGATGAAAAAATACATGGTGTCACCCACTTTGTTATCAGCATATGCGTTAGTGAACTTGAGTCTTGTTTCAAAAAAACGATGCTTTTAAGGTGCAGACGAATTAACTTAGAGGTGTGATTTTAACTGCACCGTACATTTCAATAAATTATTTTCTTGTCTTATCGTCTTTTCAGACCAAAAAATTTAACACGTAAAACTTTTTTATATCAAGATTTATAAGTAAAATTTTGTCTTTACGTAAAATATCAAAAAAAATTATAATTTACAAAAAAGCACAAATTATCTGAACTACATTTTGTAGCAAATTTTACTGTTTTTATAAAATATTGGTTTTGGAAGCAAAAATCTTTATTGTTTATGTCAAATCTTTGAAAAGTTTGCTGCTGACAACATTTAAAACAACCCCATCGTCAACCAATTCTTTGCATAATCATAAAACTATTTCTTAAGACATCAAAAGTCTACAAAAAAAGTAAATTTTTTCAATCAAGACATACGATGTGGCGCACCCCAGTGTCAGTTGAAAAACCGTTACCTGCGTCATACACTTTTCGAGTTTATTGAATTGTTGCGTATGTTTTTCAGTTCAAATTCACTGTTAAGAACGACAAAGAAAAACTTGTGGTCAATTTTACATTTTGTCAGTTTGTTCACAACAAAATCGAATTTTAATTAGGGTTGTGGAATAGAAATCACCGGAGTCGTATGTTTTAGGAAGGAGTCGGAGTCGGAAGGGAATCAATTTTTTCAGACATGCTGGAGTCGGAGTCGTTTCTTAGATGTACTGGAGTCGGAAAACTTTAGATAAGTGGAGTCGGAAAAAAACTCCTACAACTCCAGAACCTTGGTTTTAATACGAAAAGAACGAATTCGTTGCAGGGCTGCCAATATTTTTGCGAATTGTAACCAAACATTCTTTAAATGTAATATTTAACACGAAAACGTAACCATTTTGTTATAACGATATCAAGACAAATAAAACTAATGTTATAGAGTATTTAGCTATAGTTAACTTATTTTTTGTTAAAAAGTCATCCAGTTTTTTGCTTTCTTAAACATGACATTGTTTATCATTTTTACATACCGTAAAACGGGGTGACAAAAACCACTTTTGGGGCTATTTTAGTTTATAGTTTCTTTAACTTTGCGTAAATTGTACTGTTATTAGTTTTAGATTAGGGGGAAGGATGAATGCTGTCGAATTAAAAAAATTTTCAATTTTTTGATCGCATTTTCATAACATGTGGGGTCATAAACCGTGGTGGTTTTTTTCACCCCGGCATGGGGTGACAAAAACCAGTCAATGTTTTCACTATTTTTGGTATTTGTAAACCTTGCTATAGGAGACAAAAGCTTTAAGAAAATCTCTTGCCTTGACCTAAGTTAAGCTCAAATGATTTTAAGTTCTTCTTATGCTTTTTGCAGGGTATCAGGCAGGGTTGTGGAGTCGGTAAAATAATTTCCGACTCCAAATAAATGAAACTTTTCGACTCCGTCTCCAACTCCAAGTGATAAAAATTTTCAGACTCCAACTCCACACCTCGGAAAGTTTCTTCTCCTACTTCATCTTTAGAAGACATCTGAAAATGTTTTTGACACCAAAATTCATAACTTTAAAAAATATCATTTACAATTCATATATTAACTCTAAAAAAAAGCGTGGCATCTATGAGATCTTCTTTAACTGGCTTCCGACTCCAGTAACTAAAAACCCTCCGACTGCACCTCACCTTCAAACTACCAACTCTTCGACTCCGCTCCACCTCACCCTCAAACTACCGATTCTTCGACTCCGACTCCATCTCACCCTCAAACTACCGACTCTTCGACTCCGACACCACAACCCTGGTATCAAATCGCCCTGCTAGGTATAGCCGAGCATCAGGTTTTGTTTTATAGAATCTTGGCATGATGAGAGCGCAAGCAATTCCAGCACCAACGTGATGAAGCTCGCTTAACTTAAAAAATATTGTAAATATGATAAAGAGAAGAAAATTACTTCAATTTATTGGTGGTTTTTGTGCTCATGCAGTCCGGGGTGACAAAATCCACCCCATAAATGACCCCTAAGGGAGCTCATTCACAATATCTAAAAACTACCTCACTTTCGTTATAATTAAAGCTACGAATGAACGAAGAATTAAATGTAAAAATTTGAAACAATATTTGAGATACATATCAAAGTTTTCAAGGGTCAAATTTTTTAAAAAATTTTCGAATTTTAGCCGGCTGTTTTCAATCTATCGTAGTCAGATGCAAAAAAATTACTGAAACTCTATTTTTTTACAAAGTAATCTAGAAGAATTACATTCAATTTTAAAATCTAAAAACATAGATTTGAAAATAAAATAAAGCTTAATTTTGACTTCGAAAGTCGAGAAAATCATTTTTTGACAAGTGGTATTAGTCACCCCGGTTGGTTTTTGTCACCCCGTTTTACGGTAGTTTTGAAAAGCTTATAAAATCAAGTTTTCAGCATATTATTCCAAAAACATACGCTTAAACACTTATTTGTTAAAAACATTTTACGAGTTTTTTGACATCTTTGGGCGCGTACAGACTTGTCAAGACGTTTCGAGTGAATAGCTACTAATCGACCAAAAAGAAACTTACAATAGAGTAGCTATTGGGCAATAGGTTGAATAAGAAAAAAATTCCTTATAATTATTCGTTAGAGTCGAAATAGTCATTTCCCTAACATACAACGCACCGATGTCTGCGAGTGGTAAAGCAAAGTTAAAAAAGAAGTCGCTTTCTTTTCCGACGTACAACACGACAGACACCACTTCGATTTGAAATGTATTTTGTGCAGTGAAGGCCAAGCGAAAATACAAAAAGAAACCTCAAGCAGACAGCGAATTGGGAATGATTTTTTTCTTTTGTTGAAGTGGAAGAGCAACAGTATTTCGATCATCTTCAGTTACCCGAAGCTTTATTGAAACTGCTACCTTTTCAAACATGTCTGCTACTCTTCGAAAAACAAAACAGCAAAGGAATTCGAAGAGTTTATATAATTTTTCTTGCTGAAACCAACCCCAACAAGTGTTCAGTTCGTGCTATGTTTGAAAGAGCGCAAAAAGAAGTATTGACTGATGGAATGAAATTATATTACAAATATATCAATTTGTTTTCTCGTCTTTTGTATGTGAAAACCATGAAGGAATCTCTTGTCGCTTATGAATACATTTGCCTTGAAAATGCGAGCGATGTCGAAAAGAAGAAACTTTGTGAAATCAGCAAATTTCTTGCATCTTTTTCTACACTGTTAAAAAAACTGCTGCGAGTTCTTTGATCATTGCAGTCGGCGTTTTTGATGTTTGCAGAATTTTGCAACTTTTCTTTGACGTTTTTTTAACAGTGTACCAACAGCAAGAACGCTGTATGCCTGATTTGAATGATCACCCTTTGTTTAGCGGAAAATAAATCAGTTGTATTTTTCTGAATTGTGATGTAGCGTTCTATTAACTACAGTATAACTGCTTAAAACTATAAGCTCAAAACAACTGCCTTTTTATTAACTTAACGAACAACGACTGACCGTAGCAATACACGAGGCAAGGTTACAACATACGAGTATTGTGATGTCATAATACTCTACACTACCCCCTCCCTCTTAAAAGAAAATTAATAATAACAAAAAATAAAAAAATAAATCATGAATAACCCACAAGCATTATCGTGACATACGTAAAAGAAACAACAGGAAAAAAAAAAACACTGCAGACAAGTAACGATAACACGGAATCATGCAGTCAACAATAATCACTCAAATACTTAGGAGTGCGACGCACCCTACCAAACCTGGATATCCCCTTCAAATTTTGATCGGACCGTTGGGATTCATTGGTATCGCAATCACCATCACAACCTTCGCGTTCATCCTTGTCAAACTTGTCATCACTATTTGTTTTATCTGTGGATAAAAGATGTCGCCAATCGGTGGGCATGATCTCTGCCTCATAGGGGCGCAAATTATCTACGTGTACAATTTTGGGTCTAGATGAAGATGAGGCCTGGATCTGATACAAAACATCGGAAACCTTATGCGTTACCAAGTATGGTCCAGTCCATCCTTGGCCCAACTTTTGCTTGGCCTTTGGGGGGTAAAAATACCAGACCCAATCATCTTCCTGCATTTCATTTAAGGACACACGCTTGTCATAATTACGTTTTTGTCTCAGCGCTGCCTTCTTCGAATGTTCATGCGCAACCGCATACGAGCGTTGGGTGGCTTTCTTCACCCACTCTACATACTGAACGTAACATTGTTCTGAAGTCGCGGACGGGGGTTGTTCTACCATGACGTCTAATGGTAGGTTGATTTCACGACCAAGCATTAATTTATTTGGGGAAAATTTTGTGGATTCGTGGACGGTGGACCTGTAAGCCATGCACAGGTACGGCAAATGGTCGTCCCAATCACTCCGACTTTCATTCACATATGATGCCAACATTTGCTGAATTATTCGATTAAAACGTTCAACCAAGCCATCAGATTGAGGTCTATATGGGGACGTGCGCGTCTTTTGAATACCCAGTAAGTCACAAACATGCTGAAATAACTGAAATTCAAAATCTCTTCCTTGATCTGTATGCAGAAAATATGGCACTCCAAACCTTGTAAAAAATTTAGTGACAAGTGCGTCTGCGACAGTGTATGCCTGCTGATCTGGCAGAGCATAGCACTCTATCCACTTCGTGAAGTAGTCACTGACGACCATGATGTATTCATTACCTGATACAGTTTTCGGCAAAGGACCTAAAATGTCAATCGCAATTCTTTCCATTGGAGCCGTTGCTACAGATTGTTTGAGCAGTCCACGATGCCGCCCATGAGTAGGTTTTCGTTTCGCACAAATAACACACCATCGGCACCAGGTGCGAACATCACTTTGTAGGCCTGGCCAATAAAACCTTCTTTGCAATTGATAGACAGTACGTTTTATCCCAAGGTGGCCTCCAGTACGCAATTCATGTAAATGGTGAAACAACTCGCGACGTAGCTGTTTGGGTGCAACAACAACACGTGACTCGCAATCTGAATCATGCTCGTACCAGTGTCTATATAATACGCCATTTTCTACAGACAACAAGTCCCATTGATTTAAGTAGCTTCGAAATTCTTTTCCAACAACTTCGGGGCTAGTTGGGGGATACTGACTCACACTTTTAAAATATAAAATGTTGTTAATTTCACCATCAGCAACCTGCCATTCACGTATCTGCTTTAAACTCCAAACATCCATCCAATTGGGTTTAGATTCAAATTCCAAACTTCTGACAGCAGCTGCTTGAATTTTTGGGGAGAGAGATTTGTGCTCACAGCCGTGTTGAAGGGCTACCCCACAATCTGCACACTCGGCGTTTGTACAACTTCGCCGTGACAATCCATCAGCGTTGCCATGATTCATACCCTTGCGGTGAATGATAGAAAAATTATATGTATTTAAAACTGAAATCCAACGTGCAAGCATTCCTTCTGGTTCATGAAACGATAACAACCATGTTAAAGCACTATGATCTGTTCTAACGACAAAACGGCGTCCCCACAAGTAATGTCGAAAATGTTTAACAAATAAAACTAACGCAAGAAGTTCTCTGTAGGTAGTGCAATAACGTTTTTGTGATTTACTTAAGGTCTTACTCGCATAAGCAATGACTCGCTCTTGACCATCCTGCATTTGCGATAAAACAGCGCCGAGTCCTTGAGAGCTAGCATCGGTATCGAGTATAAATTGGGTATTAACTGTGGGATATCCCAGAATTGGAGGTTGTGTTACGCATCTTTTTAGATCTTTAAATGCCTTCTGACAGTCCGGTGTCCAATCGAATTTGTTTCCTTTTTGTGTTAACTTTATTAACGGGAATGCTATTTTCGAAAAATTTGGGATGAACTTTCTATAATAAGAAGAAAAACCTAGAAAACTTCGCAAGTCCGTAACATTTTGAGGGACTGGCCATGTTCGTACTGCTTCCATCTTTTCTGGGTCTGGTGACACTCCGTCTCCGGAAACTACATGACCTAAAAATTTAGTGGAGCGAGAAAATAATCTGCATTTTTTAGGTTTCAAACGCAACCCTGCCTCGCGTAAACGTTGAAAGACTATCTTTAAATTATTATATGCAGTTTGAAACTTATCCGCATAGCAAATGACATCATCCATGTACACAACACATATCTTCCATAAAATTCCTTTTAATACTGTTTCCATAAGCCTTTGAAACGTAGCCGGAGCGTTCGTGAGTCCAAAACACATTACTTTAAAGTGAAATAAACCTTTTCCATGAAAAGTAAACGCGGTTTTCTCACGGTCAATAGGGTCCAATTCTACTTGCCAATAACCACTAGCTAAATCTAAAGTGTTAAACCATCGTGACCCACTTAATTCATCAATTAGTTCTTCCGCATTTGGAAGTGGGTAAGCGTCTTTTACAGTGACATTGTTGAGTTTCCGAAAGTCAACGCAAAAACGAGGGGACCCATCTTTTTTCTCTACCAAAACAACCGGAGACGACCATGAGCTGGTACTGGGTTCAATAATGCCTTGTTTCAGCATTCTGTCAATTTCAGTCTCAATTATCTCCCGCTTAGCTTGTGGTAAACGACGTGGAGCCTGTTTGATCGATTTTGCAGCACCCGTGTCTATTTTATGCCGAATTGTAGAAGTGCGACCTAATGACTCCTGCTCATCTGCAAAAACATCTTGATAGTCACAAACAAGATCAATTATTTGTTTCCTCTGAGACACCGAAACTCCCTCAATGCGATCAACCATTCATTGCAAAAACTCAGGTAGGACTAAAGTCGGATCCCGACATGCCGGTGTAGAGACAAAGGATGTATGATCCAGAAGGATAATATGCCCACCTAAATCAAGGTAGCCCCCGCCTAAATTTAAGACTCCTTTGTGATTATTTAAGACATCTACTCCCAGAATGCCTTCACAGCCATCTAAATCACCTACAATCACATTATGCCTTAACACAAAATTTCCGAATTTCAAGGGTGCGTCGCACTCACCATGACATTTAACAGGGCAACCATTTAAAGCGGTAACATATGACACATTAATCGGTTTTAAAGAAGAGCGCAATGTTAATGGAGCTTTTTGAAATAATTTAATATCAATCATACTTATGCTTGCTCCACTGTCTACCAATAATTTAGCGGTTACATTAAAGATAACACAATTAACAAACCAACGAACCTCAGACTGATTGACGTTCATTCCGCCTTGGACTGACGCGTCGGTCATCCGGTCAGTCCTCGTTAGTTTAAATGTTTGTTGTTCGTCGTACGTTTGAATCCCTCTGATGTTTTGCTTGGACACGAACGAGCAATATGTCCGGTCAGTCCACAATTAAAGCATAAAGGGCCGTTATTCACGTCCGACTGTCTACGATTGTCACGCATGAGACCTGTGTTTGAAACAGCACGACTCAGGTCCGTAATCATTTGCTTCAAATCTTGAACTTCATCCCTTGATTCTTGATATGAACGATGAGATTGTGATGAGAAAGGTTTTTCAAGAGCAACGTGCTCACAAGCTTCCAACGATCTTACTAGATCGACGGCTGATTCCAGAGACAAACAATTATTTGCCACAATATGTCGCCGAATATTTACGTCAACTATACCATCAATAAACTGTTGGATTAGCAATTCTTTTGCATTTGACGAAGGTAACGATGGATAAGCCTCAGCCAAAAGACCACGGAGCCGGTTAGCAAAATCAATTACATCTTCGTTTGTTCTACGTTTGGCGGTATGAAACTGCGATCGAGCTAAACTAGTTGAAGATGATCCAAATCGATAGCTTAAAGCATTAACAAGAGCAGAAAAATCCCAACGTTGTTCATAAGGCAGACTATTCTGAACATCCAATGCGATACCTTTTAAGCTTGCTGCCAGTTGTCGACCTTTAGTAACCTCATTCCATTCATTTGCACACGATACATTTAAAAAATGTTGAAAATACTGTTTCCAGTTATTGCCGGAAAAACTCTCTTGCAACGCCACACTGTTATTAACAAAGTTTAATTTTCCTTCATTCTCTGGTAATCTAGTTGAAGACATAATGGGTGTCATATCTGGAGCCGACTGCAGAACAAGCTCAAATATTTTTTAGAAACATCCTCTTCATCTTTTGGTAGGTATACATAATCTCCGAGCTTTCTTAAGAACCTTGTATTCCCACTGGTATTAATATATTTTAAGCCCTCTGCTTGCTTGTCAATTCCTTTCAAATAACTGCAACGAACTGCTGTACTATTCAAGTCGGCAGGAATTTCATACAGTTTTTCTTTATACTTAATTTGCAACAAAATTACGTCCGCCATTCTTCACTCTGTTTAATTTATTATTATTATTATTTTTTTTTTTTTTATTTGGGTCCTGGCGTGCTCGCCAAAATGTAGCGTTCTATTAACTACAGTATAACTGCTTAAAACTATAAGCTCAAAACAACTGCCTTTTTATTAACTTAACGAACAACGACTGACCGTAGCAATACACGAGGCAAGGTTACAACATACGAGTATTGTGATGTCATAATACTCTACAGTGAAAAGAACATACAGTCTTAAACAACGTTCCCTCTAAGAGCTTGCTTAGTTTGCGCGGAATGAAAGGCTGTGTGAGCAGTGGTGAATATTGCCTGAGGCAAGGAAGTTTTGGTTTCCTCTCCCAAAATGAAGGTGTTTTCTAAAAAAAAAAAAAAGGTCTTCACTTCGATTTTATCTCCAATTTCCTGATTTTATTCCCAAAGTGAAGGTGTCTCTAAAAAAAAAAAAGGTCTTCACTTCGATTTCATCCCCAATTTCCTGATTTTATTCCCAAAATGAAGGTATTCTCTAAAAAAAAAAAAAAGGTCTTCACTTCAATTCCTTGATCCTTGATTTCCTATTTTGTTCCCGAAATCAAACCTTGCCAACGCTCATACAGCGAAAGCATGTCTTTCCAAAACTTACGCAGTGCGCGGCAAAGCGAAAGTACTGCGCGGGGGTTCCCTCGTTACTGCGCGGCCGCGCAGGCGCGCAGCTTAGAGGGAACATAGGTCTTAAACTTTTTGTGCTTTATTGTATACACCGAGTTGATATATTGAGAAAAATGTTTTCAATCATGTTCTTGATTTTCTGTTTTAAAAAGGTTAACATTGTACAAACTTACACTAAGCATTCGTGAAATTATGTAAGAGTAGAAGTGATCGTGAATCTTGAAGATAAGCTTTAAGACAGGGGTTCTTAAACTTTTTGAGACGCGCCCCCCTTTGACGATGCCAGCAAAATCCGCGCCCCAGTTTAAAGCAAAATCAAAAAAATTCAAAGAACAACAATTTAATTGCAATTACATGTCATCAATGGGAAGGATGTAGCTGTTTTTGTGATACCAAAAGCTTAATTCGTGGCTTTGTAGCAGAAAGAACACATCTCAGGTCCGCTTCACAGTTAAGTTTGTTCCTGTGTTTTGTTTTTATATTTACGAGTGCAGAAAAGCCACTTTCACATAGATAAGTGGATGAGAAAGGAAGAAGAGTTCGTAGAGCCACACTACCCACACTCTTGTAGATGTGTACATATTTCGTCCAGAAATCGGTTAATGACATTGTTTCGAAGTCATCTTTAGCAACAGAGTTACACTTCATCTCCACGAATTCCTCTTGCAAATCATCAGGAAGAATGTCCTCGTTAAGACGAAAGGGATTCCTTGTCATCTTCCATTCCGCCAGTTCAGTGTCAACCAAGTCAGGAAAATAGCGTTCAAATTCCTGTTTCAAAAGTCGAAGGTGGGCTTCCACTTCGGTCTTAAGTTTACCCTCCAGTTCAATTCGGCTTTCCGCGAGGGCAATATCCAGGTTGGGAAATGAAGCTGCATTTCCTTTTGCAACTCGGCGTTGCCATAGCCCCAGCTTTGCTACGAAAGCATGGATGGCATCGTAGTCATTGATGCGGTTAGTATTCTTGCCTTGCAACTTCTTGTTTAAGTTATTGAGGACTTCAAAAATATCCACAAGGTATGCCAACGCCAATTGAAATCCTTCTGATGTGAAAGACGTAAGTAGATCCAGTTTCCCATGGGCTTCAAGAAAAAGGTTCAGCTCATCTCTCATTTCATACACACGGGCTAGCATATTACCCTTTGATAACCACCGAACAGATGTATGAAATAGCAGAGTCTCATGATCGGAATCCATGTCCTTGCAGAGCTTGGCAAACAACCTTGTGTTGGCAGCACTTGTTTTGACAAAGTTGACGGCTCGTATGATTACTGTCAGCTTATCTTTCATACCGGCAGATAAAGTCTTGGCAGCCAGAGCTTCTCGGTGGATCACGCAGTGAGACCCAACTGCACTGGGACTTCTCTGCTTCATCCTGGCAATAAATCCACTTCGAGATCCAAGCATTGCCGGGGCACCGTCAGTACAGACGCCTACAAGTTTCTCCCATTTCATACCATTGTTGTCAAAGAACGTGGCGACCAATTTAAATACATCTTCTGCTTTAGTCGTCGTTTCTAGGGGTCTGCAAAACAGCATTTCCTCTTCAATTGTAGAAGATCCAACGAAACGAACATAGACCAACAACTGAGACAATTGGGCAACATCTGTTGTCTCATCACATTGAATTGCGAAGAAAGATGATGCGTGTATCTTTCCGAGAACCTGAAGCTCAATATCCTTTGCGAGATCATCGATACGTGTTTTAATAGTAGAATCTGAAAGTGAAATTGTCGCAAGCTTCTTGCTGTTTGACTCCCCCAACACAAGACTGGCTGCTTTTAGCATGCAGGGTTTTATCAATGTTTCACCAATGTTGTGGGGTTTCTTCGCTTGAGCTATCATGTGAGCAATTTCAAATGACGCTTCTACTACATCCGCTGATGACGATTGGCGGAAGCACTCACTACTTGCCATTTTCATTCTTTTAAAAGAGTCCTTTTTGCTTTGAAAAAAAGCCAAAGGTTTATCCTGATGGCAAGGGTGTTTTCTTTGAAGATGGCGCTGCAAACGACTTGGTCTCAAAGCATCGTTGCTGAGATTTTCAAAACATATCACGCACTGTGGCACGACTTGACCATTCACTGTGGTATCTATAAAACCATATTTCAGATAATCTTTGTCATACTTTCTCTTTTTTTTACTCATTTTACCTAGTTAAATCAATGCTAAAACATATTTACAAAGTTAATCAGTCATGCAAACAGGTTTTAAAAAGATCAATATTACTTTTAACATAAATCAAACAGTATTTGCCCTAATGTTTTCATTATCAAAGCCATCTTTCTCTGTTACGACTCACATCTATGTTTTCAGTTTTCACCTGTCTAACTCTTAACGCCTTTCCACAAATATGAATAGATATATACTGTGTTAGTAACAGAAAACATAGCTAGATGCTTCCATTTTCCCTGTTTCTCTTTAGCACTCGACATAAAAGCACTCTAACCACATGCTGATTTCCCGCAAAGGCCCACATGCTGCGAACTTTAACGTCCAATAGCACAACCGAAGCAGCAGGTGTCTGTCCTAAGTAATACCGGCGTGAGAAAGAATGAAAATTTTACCATAAACATAATTATGTAATTGTTTAAACAACATAACACAGTGAATTGTACCAGTTAGCCTACAATTGAGCAGCAAGAAATACAGGCGTTCTTGTAACCACGACTACAACGAAAACATGAAAAAAAACGAGCAATTGTTACATAATAAGTTTCAAAAAATATTTAGTAAAAAAGAGGCAAATTCGACGAAATTCGCCAATTAGCGGCAGATTTGCATCACTGAACAAAAAGTTTGTCATCTCTCACGCCCCCTCTGTGACACTTTCGCGCCCCCCAGTTTAAGAACCACTGCTTTAAGATGTTTTTACTTTAGATTTACGAAAGAATTGTATTTTAGAGTGAAAGAAAAAGAGTTTTTAACTATTGCTTGCTCACAAGTAAATTTATGATAATAATAATAATAAAAGCGATAACAAAGTCGTTTGAGATCAGACAAAACCTTCGCTCTACTTTCAACTCGAGTACGCTGCATGACCTACTTTTTGGTGAACATTTTATAAGTTGATTGTTTAAACAAAACAGTCGTTTTTATTAAATAAGGTTTACAAGCTTTTTCCAAAATTAACAAGAAAACTAACGTTTAATCTATAGAGTGAAGAAAATATCGCGCCCGTTCTCAAAAACCATAGCTTTTCTTACAATTTCGTTTGTTAATGTTTAGTTTACTACGAACAAAAACCTAATTTATCATAAAGGCACATTTTTTTGGTTATTAGGTTTTATAGTTGCATTAAACTTTAAACTTTAAATCAGAACAAGAAACTTTTAATAGCGCTTTAGCAAAGGCCGCAAAAAAAACGTTCTGTGACGAGAAATAGCTCAGCTTAAATTAGGTTTCTACGCTATTTCGTTGCTCATCTTAAAATGAATTTGTAGTTAAACGCGACTTCGCCGCTCTGGTTGAGAATCAAACTCGTGGGAGCTAGGATTAGGATTAGATCTAGGGTTAGGATCCCCCGCCAGATCCGGTACAAAGCCGACACAAAATCCGGCACAAATCTCGCATATGTGCGACACAAAATCCGGTACAGATCCTGCACACTTAATGGTAAATAACCATTGTATACTACTCACGGTGTCTATTGGAAATGATTAAAAACAAAGGATATCACGCTAAATATTAGGACAAATGATATCATTTAGTTCAAATTGAATATGTAACGATGACCAAGTTTGAATAGATCGTTCAAAAAAAAACAATTTTTCTTTGTTTTTGTCACATTTTGGAAAAGTTTCTAAACTTTTGGTCAGTACTGTACTTAAAATTATTTCTTAAGAGAAACTCCACATTCAAACTTATACACTTCATGTAAACGGACTCGAACTCAAAACTTATATTCACTTCATAATTTTGCGAGTCCACATATTTATATAATAACGGCATTTTTTTGGATTTTCTATAGAAATGTTTCGAGATGTTTACTAGTTCTGGAGTTACGCCCCTCCAAAAGTCATATACGCATACCTCTTAAGAATAAAGTCAAGATGACCATAAAAAACAGTTCAATTATTTGGATGAACGGTAAAATGCGTAAATAAAACAACAACTTAAACAGATTATGAAAGATATTGCAGCATTCACTTACCTGAAAAATAAAAATTTTTGGTTTTCCAACAAGTGAAGGGCAAACATCACCCCGGAAATGATCAACTAAAGCCTTTATTTTCACTGTACCGTCAGTGCCATATATGCAGCCATTGTCACCGTGACTTAATATGGCAAATACAAAGCAATCATTTTCCATGTGATCAGCCTTTGACATTCTTTCAATAATCTGAAAAAAAAGCAACACCATCACTAAATTTTTTAAAACTAACTCAAAATAATATTAAAAAATTTGCTAATTTATCTAGGCGTGCAAACTAAATACATTTTTAACCAAGTTGTAGTTTGAGTTCATAATTTTCAATTCATCAAGTTTGAAAATTTTCTTTCTATAGAGTGAAGACCGAAAAAAGATCTTTTCACTCCATTGACTTTTTCTCGAGTTTGGAAAATCTTATTTATCAAGTTTGAGTTGGACAAAAAAGACCGACCGAGTTTTTTGAGTTCGAGTTCGCAATTTTGAATTTTCTACAAAACTCATTTGGCCCAAATTCTGTTTAAGCTTTAAATAAAACCTTGCTTCTTGCTGTGCTTTTGAAAAATCTGTAAGATTAAAACCTTTAGTCAACCATAGCAGAAATGGTTTTATCAAATGGATATCAACAATTTAAAAGTTTTAATAAACTTCAAAATCAAGTACGCTACATTATAATTAGTTTTAATTATTCTACTTTTTCTAAAACTTCGATCCAATCATTACCGAACCTCTGGCTTGTATATAAGCTTATAAATAACAACATTTATTACAACATTGGAGTTATTTGAAAAGTTAATATTTTTAATTTACTGATCTTAGTAGCACGAACTACATAGCAGTTTACATCGCGTAATTGACGACAAGTTGCATCCTTCTTCAACACAACAATAAATCCTAATTCTTGAAAAATTCTCGACAAATTTTTACTATCAACATCTGTTCCAGTTCTTTTAGTCATTTCTGAAAAAATAAATAAAATAGAAAACGATTTATTTGCTTAGACCAGGGTTTCCCAAACTTTTTCAGTCAGATTCAGTCAGGCGCCCCTTTGGTTTTCAGCTCGATTCCCTGCGCCCCCTCGCTTCTTTCTTAAGTGAAAAGAATGTTCGACAGAGAATATTTATCTGTATTGATCTCTAAAAAAAAAAAAAGGTCTTCACTTTGATTTCATCTGTAATTTTGCTATTTTTCTCCAAAATTCATTATGATCGCTAAAAAAATAAAGGTCTTTACCCTGAATCGATCTTGTATTGAATACTTTGGGAAACACTGCTACAAGATCACCTATAAAAAGTCTTTAATTGTACTTTATGTATATTTCTTCTCATTGTTTCCTATCGCCCCCTTGTTCTCTTACCGCCCCCTAACTGCCCCCTTTCTTCTTACCACTCCCCTAAATCTCGAAAACGCTCCCTGGGGGGCGGTAGCGCCCACTTTGGGAACCACTGGCTTAGACCATTAGGAAAAAACAAATAAAAACGAAACAAAATTGCAATAAATATTTCGAATAAGTCAACTTAGAAGTTTCACCATAACTAAAATTACTAACATATTTTTTACAAAAATACCATTTATGTTATTCTGTAATGTAAACAACCCATTTCTACTAAGAGCGTTGGCGGGATTATTCTTTCTTTGTTTATTGATTTTTTTACGGCTTTCCGCGCTAAAGCCCTGAGAGAAGCAAAAAACCGATGAACAAGCAAAGAATACTCCAGCCAAAGCTTGTAGTAGAAACGAGCCTTAAAACTACAACACAAGGTCCAAATAATGACTAAAACTTACTCGTGTTTGAATGAAAATTTTCATTGCTTATTATTACAGCGTAACCTCGGTTTTGATAATTCATGGAATAACTGTCACGAATTGAGTTTGCAACTGCAGAAGCGTTTTTTTTTGAGAATAAACAGCAACAGCTTCCACTTGAACCCAAAGCATCGCTTTTTTTCAAAGATTGAATTGCACTTTGATTATCGTTGGTGACTCCGTCAGATGAGGTGTTGCCATTAACATTAGTAGAATTTACACCATCCATTCCTAATCATTATGATGCAAACAAATTATCAAACAAAGGAATCTAATAACTTTGATTTTTTTCTGGGCCGTAAAACAATGATAGAACTCACAAATGCGTTCTGCAATTTGTAGAGGCTTTGTTTTAAAAGTTTTTTGTTGAGTATGCACTAGAGACCCGCACGGGTACGAAACACGGGTAACCTCCGAGCCCCTTCCCCGCCCAACTTGTGGCCAAAAAAAAATTCATTTTCTTCGGCAAACATGAAGGCTGTTTTTATTGGGACTCTAATACCTATTTTTGTTATTAAAAAAAGTTTTTCATGCGTTAAAAATTGCCCACTTTTGACGTGCAGGAATAAGCGAATGAACAACCATTCAGACGAGTGACCTTGCCGTATAATCAAAGCAGTCGGCTGATTTCAATACTCGCGATTTGGATAATTATAGCATCGATCATTGTCAACAATTTTTTCTGATAAATGTTTACCGAAAAGTTCTAAGAACAGTCTTTTTCTTAGAATTACATTAATATATAACAGTTATGAATTTGTCTTAAACAGTGGTTTTCAACCTTTTCGCACCTACGGCACGCTTTGTGACCTTTTCAAAATTTGCGGCACACTTAAAGCAGAGTGCAGGTTTTGATTTTCGTCCTTAAAAAAATAGTGCTCTCTAGAAAGAAGATCTTCACTTTGAATCTGTCTCGGATTTCTTTATTTTCCTCCCTAAAAAGTAGTGTCCACTAAACAAAATGGTTGCCGAGCAATGGACTAATGTTTTTTAAAAAGTTTCGCGGCACACTTGAAAATCTCTCCCTGCACACTACTGTGCCGCCGCACACAGGTTGAGAACTACTGGTCTAAAGCCAAAGCTTTTCTTATGGTGAAAATGATGAACAGGTGCACAGGGGTCAAATCAATTTAAAAAAAAGAAATGACAGTAGGCCTACTGCATTTTGCAAGTTTTCAATTTTATTATTATTATATATATTTTCAATTTTAGGTTTTGCATTAATAATTGCTTTTTTTACAAGTTTCTTTTTAATACTTTGAAATTTTTGTTACGGGACTAAATTTTTTTTTTCTTTCCGCGCTTAAGCGCTAAGAAAAGTAAAAAATGAATAAAGGAAACAAACAATAGCCTTCTACCGCCAACGTTCGTAATGGAAACAAGCCTTTTCCTTGTTCTTTTTCATACTGTATTGATTGAAATACTGAAGCTGCACCTAATTTTATATTAAATGTTATTGTTGTTTCTGATTGTGTTTCTGTAACTGCTAATGCCGTATTCAAGTCTTGCATCGGTATAGCTATTTCTAATTACGCATTCGCGTTGAATAATGTTCTAATGTACATAAATCTCTCCTTTTCCGAGTCTTGCATTTCTTCAGCTCTTTCTGATTGTACTTACGTCTGACTAATCTTGCAACTGAGTTTTGTATCACAACAGGTATTTCCGCTTTTAACTTTGTTTTTCTAACGGATCTCTCTGATTCCTGATTCTAAGTCATTGCTGTAATTGTTAAGATAGTTTCATTTTGTAAGTAGCGGATATCTGCTGCCAATATCAAATTTGAAAAAGAACCCATTCGTCATAAAAAGCTATAATAAGAAACAAAACAAAATCATCAAACATATCAATTTAAATCTGTTTTAAAAGTCTCAATGGCGCGTTGTTGCTTGTCTTCTAAACAAAAGAACGTTATGCTTGCAAATCTTTTTGTGCGTTGTATCATTAAAAATACGCCATTGGTCATTAAAATTCTGTTTTATGCTGCACTGCAAAACATTGTATTAAGAATTGTGGATGAAATAGATAGGATTTAGATAAAACTTTAGGCTTAGAGGAAACTTAATTGAGCTTCTGCATATTTATGTTATTTTTTAAATGACAGAAAAGCTGAAGAAGTAAACAGCACATTAATATTAAGAATTAAGGAAACTCTTAAAGTGAGTTTCTTATGCAGTGATTATAGGTGTCGTTGATACGTGAGCGATCTGTTTAGTATTACATCAAGATATTTCCGTGTTGCTCGGAAAAGCCGTGGGTTGCTACTAGACAAACCAGTAACTCAGGTTTTGCATCTTTGTTATTGAGGCGGATGGCAGACAACATCGTTTTGGATTTACTGACCTTCAGTTTCCATTTAAGGTCATATACCTGGAGAGTTGACATGTCTTGGCTACGGATCCTCTCTAGCGTCTGCCAGTCTCTAGCCATATACACAAGCTCCAAGTCGTTAGCGTAGGCATATTTACCGAATTAGGAAACGTAGGCATATTAGAGAGTCGGAGGCAGATTGCTTATATAAATATTGAAGAGGAGGAAACCCAAAACGGATCTCTGTGGGACGTTTTGCTTCAGGCTCTGAAGTCTGCTTCGCTTTCCGTTACCGGTGATTAGGGTAAAACTGCGGTTCTGGACAAGCTCCATGATAATGCGGATCATGTGTCTGTCAGGAAGCAACCGCAAAAGCTTGAAGATAAGGCCGCGATGCCATACAGCATCATATGCTGCTGTGAGGTTGACAAACATAGCACCGGCCCTCTAATTTGCCGAAAAGCACTACTTGATTTCTTGGGTCATCAAAGTGACCTGATCTAGGATCGAACTCTTGCGTCAAAAACCCTCTTGCTCACGAGGGATCAATAGGTCAATAATAAATTCGATATGGGCATTGGTAAGTCTTTCAAGAATCTTGTACGGGATGCAAAGTAAAGAGATGGGACGATAGCTTTTGGCATCCTTTAAAGATTTGTTCGGCTTTGGGACTGCAATTACCAGGGAGCGTCTTCACATTTAAGAATTTTAAATTGGCGCATGTTGGAAGAGAGAATAACCAAGATTTTATGACAGGGCCAACATGAAGCATAAGTTCTGAGCATATGTGGTCTGGGCCCGGAGATTTTCCTGGCTTTACTTTCTGGAGAGCCGCAGAAAATTCAGTAGAAGTGAAATCTTTAGTCAGAAAATTGTCACTAGTATACTGACCTTACTTTATACCGGAGTTGGAAAACCTTTGTATTATTAAGGGTTTCGTTTCATATTAGGCAATAATAAAGAAGGCCGTATATGCTGAAATACATATAAATGCAATTTTTGAATAAATTATAGTTTTCTCAATTTATTGAATTATTTAGAAATAATGAAAACAAAAACTTTTTTAACCATTTATTTAGTAACAGAAAAAGTTACAATATATTTTTTTACTCACATAATAACTTAAATAAAAAATGACCAGCTCAAAAACTTGCCAATTCAACATTGATGAAAATTTTGCTTTAAAATCCTCAACCGAATTTAAAACTATAAAAAAAAGATTTAAAATATATTAAAAAAGAATTGTCTAAAGCCTATCTGATAATATTTACCAATGCTGGTAGATATTTGGGGGTACTGCCAGGGGCGCCGGAGTTTTTTTCCAGGGGGAGCAAATTTCAAAAAAAGGGCACTTTTTGTTAAAAAGGCATTCCAACAAAAGTCGTTTATAGCAACTATGTCGCAATCAAATTAGCGTATTCTCTAAAAAAAAAAGGTCTTCACTTGTAGTCGATCTCCAATTTTCCTGTTTTCGCCCCAAAATCATATTGTTCTGTAAAAAAAAAAAAAAAAAGGTCTTCACTTGTAGTCGATCTCTGATTTTCCTATTTCGTCCCAAAATCAAAGGTCTTCACTCAAAATCGTTCTTTCACTCTAAACATACATCTGCCTCATTTGCCTCACCCAAAATCCATCACTACCTAAAACTTACGATTTTCGCGACTTTCATTATTGTACCATGATTTACGGATGTCTTTAATTTTAGAAACATCATTGCATTTGATGGTGATCGAGATTACATAGGTTAAATGTAGAGCAAGATCTAAAAATATATTAAAAAAATAAGAATCTAAAAATATTACATAGGTTAAATGTAGGGCAATTGCCTTCCTGCCCCACGCTTCCGGCGCCCCTGGGTACTGCGGCCCCTATGGACGAGCAGCCATTGATCACATTCACTTGCGTTTATTTTAAATAGCCAATTGTAGAGGCCATCTAGCTACTATATATGGATGACGTTTTACAATTGGCTATTACCATCTGTAGTTATTGACACATATTCGCACATTCATACCGTTCTTTTGAAAGTGAGCATTCGTACCTTATAGGATTTTGGAAGTGAGCATTTAGTTTTGCTTTTCTACGCGGAAGTCCGCTGGCTGTCACGTGGGAGAGCTTTCACGTGCTTCTTCGAATGTCGCGAAGAAGTCAAAGTTTTGCTAAAGGAAAGTGACTATAATCTTCCCAAAGAAATTGAATCACATAAATTCAGTTAAATGCTAGCTTATTTAAGTGATGTTTTCACTCGTAAGAGTGTTTCTATGCAAGGGAAATGTATAAACATATTAAAATGCCGTGAAAAGTTAAATGCTTTCAAAGAAAAGTTACATATCTGGTGTCGACGAGTTAAAAGAGGTAATCTTTCAAATTTTCCCTCACTTATAGAAATAGTTGATGACGATGAGTCCCTAATTCCCAGTGTGTGTGAAGAAATTGTAGATCATTTGGAAATATTATCAAAGTCATTTCATGGATATTTTGAAGGAAGAGAACTAGAAACTTCTGAAAAATAGATTATAAATCCATACTTCTTTAATTTGGATTATATGTAAAATGATGAAAAGTTGAAGGACGATTTTATTGATTTGACACAAATCATGTTCTTGAAATGTAGTTTGAAAGCAAAACCCTAAAAAGCCTGAAACAATATTGATGCTTGGCAATGGACATGTTTTCAAAACTTTGTGAAAAAGCACTAAGTGTGCTCATCCCATTCGCGACGACTTATTTATGCCAATCTGGATTTATTGCCCTTCTGTCAATCAAGACAAAATCTAGAAATCACTTGAGTGCACAGGCAGACATGCGGGTTGCTATCAGTAACAAAGTGCCACGTCTTGAAATACTCCTAAGCAATAAACAGGAGCAAAAGAGTCATTAAATTTGAAGTGCCTTTTAAATTTGAATTCTTCAGATTTTTTTAAAAATTATATATAGATGAAAATTTAATTTTTTGTAAAGTTCATGCAATGTTCAGTTTATTGTATTTTTTGTTTTCATATATTTCATTTTTGCTCATACAGTACATTCTTAAAAATTAATTATGCAAATTTTCTAGGTCGCTTTCAACTTTACTCTTAAGTAAATCATTACATGAACTTAGGGTTACCAACTTTCTGTTTTGCCATTCCGGGACACCTTAATACAGGGGCGTCAAACCTTTTTTTAAGCCGAGGGCGAGTTTGGCTCATCAAAAATATTGTTGGGCCAAACAAATGAAACATCTCGATTTTTGTCCCAAAATCATAGTGATCTCTAAAAAAAAAAAAAGGTCCTCACTTGAAATCAATCTCGGATTTTATTATTTTTCTCTGAAAACTAGCGATGTCAAAAAAACAAGAAAAAAAGGAGTTTTTACATAAAATCTGTCTTCAATTTCCTGCGCAATTTTTGCCAAAATAGGTAGGACAGAGCCCCAAAAAGTTGCCCCAAAACAATTCAAAGAGCTGTCAGTAAATTCCGGGACAAAAGTGACCCAGCCCGGGACGCCAGACGTTAATTCCGGGACGGTTGGTAGCCCTATATGTACTGTAAGGGGTACGAGAAAATATTAAAATATTTTAGCGGTACGGGGGATTAAAAAGGTTGGAAACCATTGCTTTAGAACCAAGTAGCTAAGTTCATTAAAATAAAAAAAAACGATTAAGATAAATTAATAAATAGAAATAAAAAATATACATAGGCCTATTGTTTACCAGCACAAAAAAATAATAATAATAATTTAACAACTAATTGTACTTCTCTGAGCCATACGAAGAGAATGCTGCATAATCATAGGTGGGAGAAAGAGCAAACTCTATAACAAACGAAAACAAATCATAGCTTGAAAGCATCAAATTAAAGAAACTCTGGTAAAAATCAAGAGAAGTTATAAAAAAGTGTACCGTTTGTTTGGCGCTTTCATCTTGTCATCTTGTCTTCATCTTGCATCGTGGTAGAAAATGATTCAGCGGTATACTGTATTGAACTTTATGTTATTTATTAAATTTTCTTGCTGTGTTATTGTTTTGCTACATGGTTCTTACCAGGGACGTGCCGTCAGGGGGGACATGTAAAGCAGTGCCTCACCTGTGAAAATCAAATAAAGTAGAAATAAAATATTGTAGTCATAGTCTTGCAAAATAGATGCAACTTGCTATTAGTTAAAAAAAATTTGCAAAAATTTACCATACTTGTAGTTGTTTAATTAGTTTTACTTTTTAACCCTAATTTTTGACCGTTTAATTGTTGTATTTTCAGTACTTTAATCATCTTCTCAAGCGTTCGTGTCAACAAAATCGCTAATACACGCTAGTGAGGCAGCTTCAAGATTGGCGGTGGGTGGTCTTTTCGTCCGACGACACTTTGTCCACGTCTTTTTGTCCTATTTTTTTTTCGTCCAACAACTTTCGGTCTAATTTCAAAGAAAAAAAGTTTTTTAAGGGAAACCCTAACCCTAACCTTAATCCTAAACCCTATTGGACAAAAAGACGTGGACGAAGTGTCGTTGGACGAATCGTCGTCGGACGAAAAGTCGGTACACGAAGATTGCCACTCTTCAAATATAAAAAAAAGAAACAAAAGTGAAACAATATAGCGCTTTTTTCTCTTTTGGTGAAAATATCTGTTGCAATGAGAGAGATTTGAGGCATGCCGCAATTGTGAGGTCGTAGACTAGAAAAAACTTTTTCTTACTCCCGACATTTGCTAAAACAAGATAAATCCTTTTTTTCTCAGTAAGTCGGAATACACGCATTAATTCAGTGTTTGAACCTCAATTTTAGGCAGCATTTTTATATTTGTAATATAAATTTCTAACTAACACAATTTACAAACAAACCCTAACCTTATCTCGTAAAAACTGATTGCGAAATTTTTTACTTCGATTGTGAAGACAAACGAAACAAATAAAACAATTGCCATTGTGAACAACAATAGCCCGCTCCAACTTTTGTTTTTAAATGTAGAATGTCCGACTGTATCTCTAAAAAACTGTCGGGGACTAAGTTTCAAGTTAATTTAAGCCAGTGATTCTTAACAAAAAACACGCCTCTTTTGAAGGGAGTTTAAAAAGTCCTGGAGTGTCGGTTTTAATTAGACATTTTTATAAATGCTTATTTTTGCCAACTTCAAAATATTACTTGTCTCCAATCAAGTGTGCATGAGAACTAAAGTCTCGTCTTCCATTTTAAGAAAATAATTTTTACTCTTCTTTCTACGATTTCGATTTTTTATCCTACGACATTGCTTTTTACTTCACCAAAAGAAATTCATCAGGGGACCCTGAAAAATTTTTAAATTGTTAGCAGGTCATAAGTTAACGCACAATCAAAAATTTTTCGGCGACCACCTGAAGATAAGTTTTGGAGGTCATGGTTGTGCCAAAAAAGTAGGTTATCTATCTGAAAATTTAAGGATTCAAGCCTCCTTCGCCCCCCTGGATCAAATCATGAAAGGTTTCCAAGCACATGAAAGCGAAGACTCTCATTCAAAATCAATTTCCTTACAACTTTTAGAACCTAAAGAATTGATTAGTCTCTAAATAAACAGATTTCGCAATTCTAATATTAAAAGAAACTGAAAAATTTTGCAAGTTTTTTATAAACAGAACTTCTTTTTTTTCGTCAGCAACGTGGTCAAGTGGTTAAAGCGCCGTGCTTGTAATCAACATGGTCTCGGTTCAAAACCTACTCGCGCCATTCTGTTGTGTCCTTGGGAAAGACGCTTTACGGCACTTTTCCCTGTTCGGTCTTCCTGGCAAGCAATAAAATTAATACCTATATTATTTTAAAAAATTAGTGCCCCATAAACCAGTAGCTTCACGACAGGTCACTGGTAGTTACAAACCTCCAAAACTCTTTTTTAGGATAAACTGTAATTTCATACTTGTGTTTGTCAGCAATATAATCCCTGTCTTCAATTGTTTTTGTTTTCATTAGCAAGTAGGCTACATTAACTGGATTTCAAATATCAATGAATTGTTATATTACTTAAATTTACTTCTGATTTCAAAAAAGGGAGCTTGACAACAAGTCTGTCAGAATTTGGTCTTGCCGAATATCATAAAAAGAAATGGAATGAGCCTTTTTATGTACTACATACGCAACAGTGTATGTGGTGCCACAGTAAAAAAGAAAACATTAAGGCTAAATTATTTATCTTTGTGACACAAAAGTCAACAGCAAAAGTTTAATCACAGAAGAATTGATTTTTATATTTTTTTATTTATTATTACATATAATTTTGGAGTTGCCAATGTGGTTGAAGTTTGCGTTTTTATCCTTTGCAAAAAAATGCAAATTAGAATTGCAAAAATAATGACAAATTAGAATTGCTTTCAATAACGACCAACCCAGAAAAATGTTAATTACTCAATTAGTCGAGTGGCTAGAGCATCTAACTCTGAAACTAAAAACGTTAAAATTGGTTTTCACAGTATTCCTGCTTGATCTTATTATTATAGGAACATTGAAAAAAAATTGGAAGCCATTTGACAAGAAGACCTCCCAGTCTATTCTGTGCTACCTTATTGTGGGTACTGCATGTTTAAGCGTTGTGTTTGCAGTTAAAATATATGTGATGAATATCATGATTTAACCTGGACTCGAACCACCGTAACACTTGCCTTATTCATAAGTTTATTTGTTTCTTTCATTGTCATCTTTCTGTGTAACTTGCTGCCTTGCGCGAACTTTTTAAACTTTAAATAGCACTCTGGTTTTGTTTAATGGATTTTAGCTAATTTAATTTCAAACGCTTAATTCTATTTCAATTATTCTTATTGCTTTCTTTTCAGATTTTAGTCATAATTTTGTAAATAAAAGCCTAGTTTACGGTTTACTTTATGACAATTTTATTCACAAAATATTAAACTGTTATGGATCGCTTGTTAAGACCTGAGAAACTTGAAACGCTGCCAGAAGATCCTGATGCAGCTAAAGTATTTGAATACTGGTTCAAAACGTTTGAAAGTTTTCTATCTGCTGTTACAAATGTTACGGATAACGAAGGAGCTGTGAATCGACTTGCCCTGCTGACTAATTACTTGTCACCTCAAACATACGCTTACATAAGTGAAGCTACAGAATACGAAGAAGCCGTACAATTACTTCGTTCGTCGTACCAAAAGAAAAAGAATGTTACTTTCGCCCGCCACGTCTTAATGAAAAGACTGCAAGCACAGAATGAAAGTATTTCTCAGTATGTTCACGCTCTCCGTGGTCTTGCAAAAGAATGTTCCTTTCAAGCAGTATCAGCAGAAAAGTACAAAAATGATATGACTAGGGACGCTTTCATCAACGGACTTCGATCTCATACAACCAGAAGGAGGCTTTTAGAGGAAGAAACCTTAGATTTGGACACCGCTATAAAAAAAGCTGAAATATTGGAAGTGGCTAAGCAACAAACTGAACTTTACGCTAAATCCCTTGATAAACTAAACAGTGATTCAACTGATCGAAACAGAGATTCAACTGACCGTCTAGCAACTACTTTTGTTCCCAACGACAAGGTCTCTAACAGCGAAGAAAATGTCTCTTTAACTGCTACAACTTCACATTTCAAATGTTCAAAGAAAAAGTGTTTTTTTTGTGGTGGAGCTCTGCACGCTGGAGGAAGGTCTAACTGCCCAGCTAAGAACAGAGAGTGTTACGGATGTGGAAAACTGGGACACTACCAAAAGGTATGCCAAAATAAAAGCCTAGTTTACGGTTTACTTTATGACAATTTTATTCACAAAAAAATTATTTTAAAAACACATACAGCATTTTATATATGTGGTTTGCGAGGCGGTTTGACGTAAATAATTTTTGTGATAGTGCATGATTTAACATTATCATGATTTAACCTGGACTCGAACCACCGTAACACTTGCCTTATTCATAAGTTTATTTGTTTCTTTCATTGTCATCTTTCTGTGTAATTTGCTGCCTTGCGCGAACTTTTTAAACTTTAAATAGCACTCTGGTTTTGTTTAATGGATTTTAGCTAATTTAATTTCAAACGCTTAATTCTATTTCAATTATTATTATTGCTTTCTTTTCAGATTTTAGTCATAATTTTGTGAATAAAAGCCTAGTTTACGGTTTACTTTACGACAATTTTATTCACAAAAAAATTATTTTAAAAACACATACAGCATTTTATGTATGTGGTTTGCGAGGCGGTTTGACGTAAATAATTTTTGTGATAGTGCAAAAGCAAATTGAATTTCACTCTTAAAATTCACGCAGCTTTATTCATTAAAAAAATCAGTCGAAAATTAAATCAACGGAGCTTCAGAATAACTAAATATATTTTGATCGTAATATTTTTTCTTACGAGACGAACTGGATTTTAATTTGTATCACTTTAGGTTTAGCCATTAACTTGTTTTACTTAATGTCATAAAGTATCTGGAACAATATTTTGCTTGCCCGGCCTATGAACAATATTGTAGTCAAAATTGCCCAGCTCTGTTCTCCAAAGTTGAATTTTCGTATTCTTAATTTTTCCTAAACGTTGGGGGTTAAACAGAAAAGATACAGCTCGTTGATCAGTGATTAGTTGAAAGCGTTTAGAAAATAAAAAATGACTCCATTTTCGTACGGCGTCGATGATTGCCGCCGCTTCTTTTTCGACAGCCGAATATCGACGTTCGCTGGGAGAAAGGGTCCGGGAATGAAAAGCAATAGGGCGACCACCTTGATTTAGACTAGCTGCTAAAGTATGGTTAGAAGCATCACATTCTACTGTAAAAGGCAATCCTTCATTCACACAAGTTAAACAAGCAGAAGTTAATTCAGATTTAAGCATTTCAAACGCTCCTGCCGATTCATTAGATAGAGGAAAAACATTGTTTTTGTTTGATTCAATAAGGGGTTTAATTTTTAAAGAAAAATCAGAAAGCCACTTTGCATAGTATGAAAACATACCGATCGCTCTTTGAAGTTCTGTTTTACTTTTAGGCAGGGGTAGTTCACGCAAAGGGCGCAATCGTTCGGGATCAGGCCGTATCTTTAAATGAGACACACGATATCCTAACAAGTCTATTTGGTTTTTCTCAAACACACATTTATCAGTGTTAAAGGTTAAGTTTTCAGCTTCGGAAGCTGCTAGTAACGCCTTTAGTTTTAAATCATGGTCAGCCTTGTCATAGCCAGAAACAGTGATGTTATCAACATAAGCATAAACTCCCTTTAAACGATATTTGTCAATCAACTGGTCAATTACACGTTGGAAGTAGGAAACACCGTTTGTGACTCCAAACGGTAAACGGGTGTACTGGTATAGCTTGCCGCAGGCTTCAAAAGCCGTATATGGTCGGTCTTCAGGACATAATGGAAGTTGGTAATATGCAGACTTTAAATCTAAGGTGCTAAAAACTGTACCTTTTGCAATTTGACTTACTTGCTCATCTATGTTAGGTAGAGGGTAAGCGTCTAGTAGCGTAAATTTGTTAATAGTTTGGGAGTAATCAACAACCATTCGGCGTTTATGGCGTTCATCTTTCGTTACCAGTACTTGAGCACGCCATGGAGAATAAGACGGCTCTACAATGTTGTCATTAAGAAGTTTACTAACCTCGTTATAGATAAACTGTCGATCATCGTTGTTAAATTTGCGTGATTTCGTAACTATCGGTTGACATCCGGGGATAAGATTGCGAAAAAGTCTCTGGGTATGGACTCGAGAAGCAGCTACTCCACAATGTGCTACTACCAAACCTTTTTTTTGATCCTCCCAGTTTAAAAACTACTTCCTCGTGCTGTCTCATAAAAGCTTGTCCCAAGACAATGTCAGCGCATAGTTTAGGGACTACGCCTAACGTAAGGTTGTCATAGGTTCGTCCTTTCAACTTTAAAGTTTCTTTTACTTTACCAAGCACTTTGACTGAGAATGCTTGAGAGGCCATAGCGACATTCGTTTTTGCACCAAAGATTTTGAGTCTCAATTCATCGACAACCTTTTTATTTATGAAGTTTTCAGAGGCACCAGAGTCTAACAAGCAATCGAGCTTCACATCCTTCAAGAAACCGGTCACTACGGTTGGCTTCAAACAGCACGGTGCGCTGGCGAGAACGGCTAAAGAGTTTTTACAGTCGTCATTTACAGTTCCAACAGCTGAAATAGTTCTCTTGTTTTCGAAAGAAGCGCGGTTTTATCTCAGCACAAATTTGACAGTTTGAGCATACCTTTTTGACGTCTTCGACAGAAAATGGTAAGTTCTTGGTTTTTACGAAATGTGACAATCGAGTAACTCCTGGATGGCCAAGTACTTTGTGTATTTCCAACATGTGAGCGAGTGAACCAAACTGTTTGGAGAACGGTAAAGTTAACGCTACGTAACCTGAATTTACCAGAGCTTTCATGGGAAACTGTGCTCCCTCAATCATTACATTCTGTTAGATCCTTACTATGCACGACGACTAATGCAACGCCCCACGAACGCTTCTTAAACTTTCACCGCAGAAGCATGCTGGGGCGCTCTCTTCCTAACTGGTTGTTGCAACCTGGGCCGGTACTGTTGCGGCGTTTCGTGCGAACAAAGAATCAACCCCTTGTTGACGTAGTGGAACTAGTTGAAGCAAATCCCAACTTCGCTACCATAAAATTTTCAGACGGTAGAGAGTCAACAGTTTCTGTTACAGACTTGGCTCCTTCCCCAACCCGCGAAGTGGAAGCAAATGAAATCAATCCTTATGTCCCTTATCCTACCAGCGAAGCCGAAACAAGTGAAGTCAATCCTTCTGTCTCTTCAACTCACGAAACCGAAGCAAATGAAATCAATCCTTATGCCGTAGGTCGACCACAATCAACGCCCAACGCTCCTTTGAATGAATCTCAAAGCAGTGAACTGCGTGAAGAGAGATCTCAACAAGCACTGCCTTCCAATTCCCGAGATGAAAATCGTTCAGACTTGAGACGCTCGACTCGAACGCGTAAACCACCGGACAGATTTGGCGTATACATAACTCACTAATTTTGTTTGCTTTTTAATTTGCGTTTTATTTTTCGATCGTAGGAAGATTATCATGATTTAACCTGGACTCGAAGAACCACCGTAACACTTGCCTTATTCATAAGTTTATTTGTTTCTTTCATTGTCATCTTTCTGTGTAACTTGCTGCCTTGCGCGAACTTTTTAAACTTTAAATAGCACTCTGGTTTTGTTTAATGGATTTTAGCTAATTTAATTTCAAACGCTTAATTCTATTTCAATTATTATTATTGCTTTCTTTTCAGATTTTAGTCATAATTTTGTGAATAAAAGCCTAGTTTACGGTTTACTTTATGACAATGAATATTATAAAAATGTTTTTTTTAATCTGAAGCAAAAACTCAACAACCAGCATCTCGATCACGCGTTTAACACGTGTTTCAGCGCTTGTTAATTCAAACAAATATTTTTCACCATTGCATCGTATTATCAAATAATCGTAAGTTATTTTCTTATAAGTATCTTGCGCAAACATAACAAATTTTCGAAAAAAGTGTTAAAGCAAAATTGTACAGATCAGGGTTTCTCAAAGGGGGCTACCAACAGAAGCTTTTTTTTAGTCTTTACGTAACTTTTGAGACAAATGAAAAATTCAGAGACAGTTTCAAAGTGATGACATTTTTTTGCTTTTGGTCTTCACTTGAATTTTAACACAATACTTTAAGCAAGGGGCCATTGGTGTTTGAGGGTCTCTGAAAAGGGGCAACGAGCCACCAAAGTTTGAGAACCACTGCTATAGATCAACTCTTCGAATAATCATTGTAAAAATCTTTTTTACGTTGGTTATTTATGTTTCGATTTTTAAAAATTAAAAATCTTTTCTTTGACTAGTTTTACTAATAAAAGTTAAAAATCTGAAAAACATTTGACAATTTAAAAAATAATTCTGAATTAACTTGAACATCTCGCACATCAAGTGTCGGCAGCGTAGTCGAGTAATTAAGAGCGGCGTGATTACGATCGACAAGGTCTCGGTTCAAAACCTACACGCGCCATTCTATTATGTCCTTAGGAAAGACACTTAACGGCATTTTCCCCTGCTTGGCCGTCTTGGCAAGCAGTTGTATGTCTTATCGTGTCTCCACAAAAAAATAAAAAATAGAAAATTTCTAACGGACAGCAATATTTTGTCATCTCTGAAAGCAGCTCGGGGTGATTGCTTACCCTAGGTAGAGTGCTTCCAACGCTTTCCAGCAAGTCAGGAAGATAAATATAGAGATGAAATGAAAATAAAAAAATGTCTTGCTGCCACTAGTAATGGGCGAAGTAGTTGAACTTTTTGATAAACAAGATGATTGTGTGTTTGAACCATTTGTGTTTTGTCCTCTAAAGTTATCAACGGCCATACTAATTTCTCTTCGTTACTAATCTTGAAAAAGTACTGTAGTTGTACGAAAATATAGTACTATTTACAAGTATAATTTGTGTTGGATTCGCTCTGTCGTAACCCTATTTATAGCCTGAAAAACATTTTAAAAAATTTTATTTTTCATTAAAATTGATTATGAATTTATTGATTCGTGGTTCGGGCTGATCTAAAACAAAACCGACTTTCATTTATAAAATATTGACTAAAACAAAAATTTTCGGGCCAAAATTTTAATTTTACTTGTTGAAAAGTATTGATTTTGAATCAGAAATATTTATTCTTGCTGATAGTAATATGTATTCTATCTTATTAATTGTGTTCATAGGGCTTTATTTTTGATATGAAATGAGTAACCAGATTTTGACTGACTCGATAGTAACTGAGAGTCAATAAAGTTATGTTTTTCAAACACTGGATATTGAAGTCAAATTCAATTGTTGCAGACCAGATTCACGTGAAAAGCATTTAGATTACGTTGACACAGATCAGTATGGGAATTGAATAAATTCGAGCTTGATCAAATAAACATGCCGTTATTATTTTAAATTTCTTCGATAATTCGATGATCACAACACTTAATAAACAATGAACAGTAGGACGCGGCCCAAGATTTTAGTACTTGGCCATTTATTGTAGTTATTGATATTTATTTAATTGTTTAAAATTGAAAAATTTGATTAGGATCCTAAAAAATCAAAAAATGAAATTGATTTTTACTCCTGAAGTTAATAATATTCAGCAGACAACTTAATCTTGATTTACTTTGACTTTATCCGTTTTATAAATTGTCCTTCTTTGATAAACATCTTCAAAAAATTTGATCCACTTCAACTTTGCCACACTGTTTCCAACATATTGTGAGCGACCAAAAAGTCAGCGGCAACCAGCAAGAGTTACAGTTGTTTCACTAAAGAGGTTCGTTATTTTTTTATAAAACTTCAATAGTATTTGATGTGATTTAGAGAAAAACACAGGGTTTTCAAATAAAACGAAATTAAACGATGAAAGTAATTGTCGTCAGTATATTAAGTTATCAACCATAACATATAAATAATTAAAGCCATCATCATCCTTACACCTACTTTTTTGATCATTCTCTCCACTTTCAGAACAACGGCGGAAGGTAAGAACAGAGCAACGGTAAAACCATTACTTACCGGACCTGCTGGCGAAGAACGCCGTGATATTGCCGACGGGATAAGATATTTTTTTATAGAGATATGATTTAAGTTTGGAGCTGCTTTTTAAGATTGCCAGTGCCAAGCACAAAAAAAGTAATATAAATTTTTTATGAAAAACAAAATAACAATAAATTAAAAGCTGAATTACAAGCCTCAAAAATATGAGTTGCAAAACTACAAAACCGCTTCGTTTTAGGAGTCCACAGAATCGCTTTAAGCATGCCGTAAATGTAGAATACGCTACATAATTCAGCGCTTTTTACTGTTCAGTGCTCGTAGTGTGTGTGCAGTCACTACCTCATCGACGCTTTGTGACAACAATCGATGAGAAAAAGAAATGTCACGATCTAAGAGTGACTAAACCTCAACAGAAATTTCTCGTGTCTACATTGAGACATATCGAACGGCGATAGAATGAAATAGAATTTCAAACCTGCTACGTGAAAAGCAAACACAGATTGATGGAAGAAACCTTCACCACCCTGTCTCCTTTGCTCGTTATGTTGTATAAACAGATAAGAAACTCCCCTAACAACAGCTTGTCGCTGTGGTTAAACGTAAAATTGCCTTAAACGTAGCAGAGCGTTTACTCTTTGACGTACTTCCTGTTCAAAATCTACGAGTACATAATAAAATTTTGATTGGGTTTAATTTTTATTGCCGTTGTATGGACGCGGTCTTAAAAGTTGTTTTTGCCTCAACGAGCTTTGTCGCTATTCTTATTGTTTGCCCAGATTTGTGTAATTAAGCTAGTCAGAGCGTCTTCAATAGCCTCAAGTCGAATTAAATTGTATAATAAGCAACATTAAAACGAAGCGAAGCAAATATGAATTGCTTTTATAATAGTCTAGGTCATCAATTTAAAGTGATTTTAGCCATTTGCTTTATTGAAAGGAATAGAAATACAGTATACTTGACTTTATTGAGTTTTGAATAAAAGCTTTTTAAGACAAGAACTAATGTCACTGCTCAATAAAAGCTTGAAAAAGTAAATTTTCCGACATATTAAAAAGTATACGATTTTGCTGCGATTTTGTTACCAATGCTTTCAGATTTTATAAAGAACCCCTTCATCGTGCACTATAGTTTGTCTCAAAATTGAGATATAAAATTTTTCCTTCCTTCAACGTAGGATAGAGAACTTCCTTCCATGTGTTTTGAATTGTTTTACCTGATTAATAGGTTGTTGCTTATCTTGTTGTGACCTGTTAATATTGATCTGTTCTTGTTTCTGTTTTAAAATAAGAACACCATGGTAGGTAACCTGCATGATCCCGTTTTAGAAGCTTATCGTGAAGTGCCTTTCCTTTGGACACAACGGAAATTACTTAGATAGACTAAGTATTGAACACGTTCCTAGTGAATGTAAGTCAGGGTGTTAGCTCATGAAACGATCCCGCCTGCCACGGAACGAAAGTATATGTTTGAAGTGATTTGTTGTTTCTATTAGCAGTTGAGACAACGTAAAATTCAAAAAAGTAGTGTTTACTTGAGTCTGGCAAGCAACCGGAAACAATGCTGCATCAAGTTGTGCAGCGTTTCGAACAGTATGACTATTGTTTGAATTTTGTTTTCTAGCAGTTGATTGGTTTTGCAAAGAACATTTCTGTAAATTGATGAATTTTGAAAAAGGCATTTTTTAAAAAACTAAGATGAATCGGGCTTAATCAAGAAAAGTACCACAGGTTTCTTTAACTTTTTCGTTTTTGATTAAAATCATTAATAGCTTGCCACACCCAATATTCTGTGAATAATCTCATCAAAATCTTTAAAAAATCAAGTTTCAAAAGCTTTTAGACAATTATCAAATTAAGTTTCCGTTTATTGAACAGAAGCAACCAAAGGGTTTTTTAAATTTGATGGAGAAAAACAAATCTACACAGCTAGAATTAATACAAAATTGTTTAGCTGGCCTTAATTGAAGCTTTTGTTCTTTTTTGATGTTTAAAGTTTTTTGTACTGTCAATTTAAGAAAAAGTGAAGTGTTTATAAACTCTTAACAAAGACCAGTAAGAATTAATATAGTATTAGTTGGATTTAATCAATAAATGAACGCTGTTTTAACTTATTATTTCAAAGTGTTATTTAATAACAGATGTTATTTTATAGAAAAAAAGAAATAAGAATATAATGAGAAAGAAAAAATATAAGACAAGACTTTTTAAACAAACCAGTGAAAAGATACGAAATACACAAAGGGTTTTCAAGTCAAACATTTCCATTAATCTCATTAATTTTTCTAATAGAGAAAATATCTATCAAAGTTTTTATAATTAAAAAGTAAGAATAATTGTAATTCAGCCTTAGACAACATATTTTACTGTTTAATGATTTTAGATTAGTTAACTTTTATTGTTAGATTTACACTTTTTAACAAAACTGTATTGAAATTTTTATGACCGAGAGACGATATTTAATGTCAAACAAGTCCAAATCTAGAAATATACTAATTGGCCTACTTTATTTTGCTATTCTTATTATTTTTGGCATCATGCAATACACATAGTAGCTTCATATTTAAGTTGTGAAAAGCAAGTGATTTCATGAGAAGACAAGTGTTGTTGATTCGAGGTGACAAAGATCTCAACTTTAAAGTTTACAAGTTCACTAGGAAAACTTTTATATAACTCGTATGTGCTTAAATTTTTTTGGGTCAAAACTATTCAATATATATAATCTTTGTCGACTGCACAATGTGCCTAACACAACGCTTTGTATCTATGCTTCAAAATAATTAAGTTTACTTATTTTAAAGCATGTAAGGCTTATTTTGTTTTGTTGCATTGAATTAAAATTCTTGAATTAGGGAGACAAGAATCAGCCAAAAACTTATTAAAAATTTACTTTGTTTTAATTTAAAATCGATTTCGATCACAAGTTCATCATCAGTTAACAATTCTATCAAGTCTGTGAATAATCTCATGAAAATCATCAAAATGTTGCATTGAATCGAACAATCTATCTATTTTTTACAAGACAAATATCAAATTTTTACATTCTGAAGCTCAGTATTAGATTAATAAACGATTGTTTGTGACAAAATAATAGTTTACAAAATAAAAAAGGTGTAAGGTACGGGTATCACAACTGCAGAAATTAACTAAAAATAAATAAATTTTGTAGTTTTTAAAAACTGAATATTATCGTTTGAATGTATGAATTATCTTGGTTCTAATACAAAAAATTAGGACCACAACCAAGCAAAGTAACTAGCATCTGAACTATTAGGTCTTTGCTTAGTCTAGAGCAGGGGTAGGCAAACTACGGTCCTCAAAAGCTTTTTTTTCTGCGAAATCCGAGACAGATTCAGAGTAAAGACCTTTTTTTTAGAGATCACTACAGTGCGTCCCTCAAACAAAGTAAACTTTTGAATGCGGCCTTCGAGCTAAAAGGTTTGCCCACCCCTGAGTTAGAGGTAACCGATCTGCGTCTTTTTTTGACCTTGTGTGATCTCAAATGTTGAAGAAATGATTTTGTACTCATTTAAAAGAAATAAACTGCGTAACACTCCCAAAACAATGCTAGTATTTAAAGCCGGATCGCAATATTAGCATTGCTTAGTGATTTTTAATATTGTAACTACAAATAATTTCTCAGTTAAAATATCAAATAGTTATGTAGTTTGTATGCAACGAAGTCAATAAATTACTTAAGCATAAAATCTTAGCAATGAAACTTCGTTTTATTAAAGTTAGAAATGTTGTCAAATCTTATGTCTATACAACTTTAAGGTGGGCATATTTTTTAATTGTAGCTTTTTGGACAGAGATAAAAGTTGGCAGAAACGTAACTCTATTACTGGAAGGGCATACCGTTAATCCAATTACCAAGACAATCATTATACTTCCACTATTTTTTGAAGATCACTCCAGACAGTGTGCATCACGACAGCAGATATACCACAAGTATTTTAAAAAAGGATTCTTCTAAAATTCTAAGGTTTGAACAACTTATAATTTGTAGTATAAGGGCCTACTGGTGAATAAATTAATGAGTTAAGTTGGTACGGAGAAAACCGATACATGTTGTCGCCCTCTAGGAGGGTACACATAATGCCGCGATACGAAAAGACAGAAACGTTTTCTTTTCGATTACCTGCCCTGCATCGCAAAAAACATTTTTGTTTTACTTCTTTGTATTTATGTAATTTTGTTTTAAAATTTAAGTAAGTTAATTTCATAATAGTAAATTTGTTTTAAAAAAACTCAAATACAAAAGAATTAAAAACAGTGTTTTCATATATTTTTTTAGAAAAAAGTTGATTAATTTGAAATTGAGCTTGCCTTGGGCGGCTTACAAAAGCAGTTATGGGTGGTTTGAGCGGCATTTTGTTAGCGGGGGTCATTGCCTTGTTTTGCTACCAGCCTGCCACCAGCCACCGTGTGATTTCCCACAGAGCGAAGTGCTTGAATGGAAGCATTTACGATTACAACTACCGGTTCCGAACTCTGCAGAATCATACTGAAGTTTCTTTGTCCCAATATCGAGGTACAAAAACGACTAACCTAATGTGTGAAGGTGTATTAAAAAGCTTTTTTGAGTGGCCTGAAATTAGGATTAAAGAGTTTTAAAGTTTAAGTAAGACTAAGATATAGTAAAATTTAAATAGTCAATGCAAAAAATTTTTGTATGGTTGATTTTTAATACAGAAAGATGAGCACGAAATCCCTCTTAACTCAACCAATGACTTAATGAATATGACCGAAATTCAATATTTAATATGACCAAAATTCATTAAAGAATTGGCAGAGTTAGAAGTGATTCTCTGCTTTTCTTTCTATATAGATTTGCTTGCCGTAAAATTGATGACTTTTAATACTTAGAGAGCCTACGAGTATAAATCTTTCACATTGTTAGGGTAAATGCCAATGATTAAAAATATACTTTAATAGATTAAAATCAAAATGGCGACAAAAGCAACAAAAATAAAGAGAAACCTTGCCTTCGGGCTTTGGCCGATATGATCGTGTTTTCTCACCGACAAAATGTATCTTTTTTTTCTGCATTCTTCGTATTTGCTAAACAATTTAGTTTGCTGTAAAAGCTGTAACTAAATAAATAAAAACTAAAAAACCAAAATAAAAAAAAATAAAAACTAAACTAAGATAAAAATTTTCAACTAAAAAATTTCAAAAAATTTCAAAATTCAATAAAATGCAAAATTCAAAATTTAACAAAACTAAAAAATTTCGACCGGACAGCAATATCTTAGCATCTCTGAAAGCAGGTCGTTATTATTGCTTGACATTGCTTTATGTATAGCGCCTCTGATGCTTTCTCGCAAGGCAGGAAGATAAATATAGAAATAAAAAAAATTTTTAAAAAATAACAAAGACATCGTATTTTTGATTACACTTTTATTGCAAAACTTGATTGAACTGTATTGCTTGTTTGTATAAAATAAAAAATATAGGTATGCAACATCAGAGATGGCTGCAGTACGGAGTCGCAGCCCCCCCCCCAAAAAAACGGTAAAAAATTTCCTCCTTAACAAAATATTGCTCTATTTTTTATAGCAGCACCATGATGGTAGCCCCCCCTAAAGTGATGACTCTTTTTTTAGAGATTACTTTATTTTAGAACACTAAAAAGTGGCTCCCTCTAAAGTGATGACTTTTTTTTAGAAATCACTTTTTTTGCAAACCAAAAAACATTTGGAACAAGAAATAGTGGGCCCACCTATTTTTCTTGCACCACACCCCCCGTTTTCTAAAACTATCGTTGCCCAACATTATCTATGATTAGGTGTTTAGCAAGAAGCTGTATTTGAGAATATCAGATAAAATCATATCCGCGTAATTTTGTACTTTCACACACTATTCCTCATTGACTTAAAAAGTAAGCCTAGATACTCAAGTCTAATCGTGTTGTCGGTGAGGTGTTTTAGCCAAGTTTACATCAACACAAAACACACACTATTCCTCATTGACTTAAAAAGTAAGCCTAGATACTCAAGTCTAATCGTGTTGTCAGTGAGGTGTTTTAGCCAAGTTTACATCAACACAAAACAAAGTGCATCGATGATGTTGTTCTATTTCAGGTGATGTTGTTCTCATTGTCAATACCGCCTCTTTTTGAGGTTCAACGTATCAGTATACCTTACTAAACGCACTACAAAACATCGATGGGGTACAAGTTCTCGCTTTTCCTTGCAATCAATTTGGTCTCCAAGTAAGTTTAATAATGAGGCATTGCACATTCCCAAATGACTTTAAAATCTAATGAAATTTCGCCAACTATCATTTTTTAGTTGTTATAGATTATAAAGAAAACAAAAACTGTTGATTATTTTGTATTTTCTAAATTTAATTTGAAAAAATTTTTTTAAAAGATATTAATTTTCACCACCCAATGAAACAATTAAGTTTTACATTATATTTGATTCAACTCGGCGTTTTTTACGTTTTTTACTCGTTCAATTTTGGTCATCGTTAATTAATCGCTATTTATCGCATTTACTTTTCCTTCAATAAATTTTACAATTAACTAATCACCGTACACCTGGTATATTTTTGTCAAACGCATGGCGGATTAAGGGGACTGTGGCCTAAGGCTGTTTACTAAAAAAGATCTACGCCAACAATTATGAAACCTAAGCTACAGAAAGGAATGGAAATGCATAGGCCACATGAAAAAATGAAGTTATTTACTGCGTGATTTACGGTGTCAAACATTGTTCAACAAACATAGATAGTTCTTAACTTGTTTAAGAACAAAAAAAAAATTATTTTCCACTACAAACAGTGACCATGAGAGTCAAAGCAAGTGTAAAACTATTTCAACATTTGGAGACTTTCAGTAATCTTGTTCTCAATGTTTATTTTATGCACAGATTTATCTTTCAGTCATAAGAATAAATTAAAATTAAATAACCTAAATAAAGAATTTCAACCGGACCGCAAGGTCTTTGCATTTCCAGAAGCAGGTCGGGGTAAATGCTTAACTGTTGCCTTCGACGCTTTCCCGAGAGTCAGGAGAAAAGATTTAGAGATGAAAAAAAAAAAGCCATCAACTTTTTTGAATTGTAAAAAAGTTTTGAATCAGGACAAATGCAGTTTTGAATCAAGTGTAAAAAATCAAAGAAATTGATGTTTTTTAGCATTAGTACAAAGATATAGTAATATAATCTTTTATAATCAAAGACGTCATGATAATTGCATAGCATTTATTCGCCATTACTCTTTGTTTAATATGATGTTTAATGAGAGTCTTGCAAAAGAATTTAATTGGTTAATTAATTTGATCAGACATTTTTTCAAATTTAATAAATTGAAGGAGATTATTTTTATTCTTATCTCTGTTTATCCTCCTGACTCACAAGAAAACGAAGGAGTCGTTATGCTTGGGGCAACCGTCGAGCGATTACCGAGAGTTGCTTCTAAAGATGAAAGGACATTGCGTCCGGCTGAAAGTTTTTATATTGCTTTCTCAGTTTTTTATTTAGAGATATCATTGAAATTTAGAGCTGCTTTCTTAAACCGCCAAAAAAAAAGAACGCAACGTAAAGTGTCTTTTCCAAAAACGCAAGTGGGTTTCAATAATCGACCTTTTCGATTGTGTACCCTATCAAAATGTCACTCTTAACCACTCGACCATGTGGACGAATGCAATTTGTTAATTATTTATTTGTAATAAAAACAGTAAATAAAAATTGGATATTGAGGGGCAAATTTTTTTTAGGGCTCAAGACTCTATTGTATAACCTTAGTAGCCTAATGGTTAATCCGGTATTGGTTTAATGTATAATTTTTACCACAATACTTTTTAACTTTTTCCTTTCTATTATTCTTTAAAGGAACCTTCCAGAAACAGTGAAATTCTTTCTATTTTGAAACACGTCAGACCTGGAAATAACTACGAACCAAACTTCCCGGTTTTTGAAAAACTAGATGTGAACGGAAATGGAGCTCACCCGTTATTTAAACTCATGAAAGTAAGCAGGACTCGAATTTGTGGTTGAATTTTTTGAATTGCAAATAAATTGAGAATCGATTTTTGAAATTTATCTTATAACCTATGGCAGGGGTGGGTGAACGACGGTTTACGGAACTTTCAATTACTGCTCTTCTGACTAAACTCTGGATTGCAGCAGATATCAATTCTATTGTATTTTTAAAATCCCAAATTATTTACCTCATCTAACCTGACAAATAAACATTTAACAGAATTAATTTTGCGTGCCCGTCACATTGTATCATCCATATTTTCGGAGACTTGAAAATTAGATGGAAATGGATAAGTTCAGTGCCGATAACTTAAACAAGCAATAAATTAACATAAACTGTTTTTCAATAATTAAAAATGTACAATAGTATTTTTTTATTTACGTCATATTGGCTATATGCTCCCAGCTTTGTCTTTAAGTTTTTTCTAATGCTTTATGACAAGATAAACTTTTTCCAAATTAGCTTGATTATTGATTGAACTAAACCAAGTCAATTTTCACCAAATTGTCCTGGCTGTTGAAAATTAGCGCAATGCGGTTGTAAACAGCAAAGTACCAATGTGATATTGGTCAAAATCGAATGAGTTTTCTTACTTTTGCACTGTATTTGTCATTTTCCTTAGTGGTGAAAGGTCAAATTACCCCTGTATGTGCATTTTCTCGACCGGTTAAATATATTACAAACCTAAAGTTATTTTGGTCACTAAAGCATGGGCAGAGTTAGGAGTGATTTTTTATTCATCTTCTAATAATTAAAAATGTATTTTGAATTTCACGGTGAGCTTGACGAAACGGTAGTAATCAAAAACAACAATCTACATTTGTGTGCAAAAGACTCGCATCTTTGTTATATTTTTGAATCATGGTGTTCGAAAGGCGTGCCGCTCTTTGATGTCCTTTTTGGCTCTTGCAAGGAGCAAGTTTGCTCACCCGTGGCCCATACATTTATTATCTTTAGGATATTGTAGTTACGTTCGAAGAAGAATTAGGTTCAAAGTTTTTATTTTGTAATCACTAACGAATTGTCTAGTATCAAACAAAACGTTTTGACATCTTACTACTCGGTTTAAAATGAAAAAGTTTAAAACAGATTGAGGAAAAAATGTTTCGCCTAAAACTAAGGATAATACTAGTAAGTTGTAACGAAGAGATTGCTGACATTACAATTAAACGCGCGAACACATTATTGACTCGCCAACAAGTTAAAGAATAATTTTGATTTGTTGTAGTCGCGATGCAATGTCGTCGCCAGCCAATTCGCCCCCCGATCAAAGCTCTTCTACGATCCAATTGCACCGACCGATATTGAGTGGAACTTCCACAAATTTCTGATCGACAAGAAGGGAAATGTTGTCTGGTAGTCTGCTTTAGTTTGTTGTGAATGTTTTTGAAAGGGTTGAACACTTTATTTGAAATGAGTAGAATTTTAAGTCGCGTGAAATTGCGAGAAGTCGCATCAGTAACGCGAAAACAAAAATTGCGCAGCTTAAAGATAAGGATAAAATACCAAGTCTATAGCTATTACGAATCAGCGTAAAATTCATTCGCTCAAGAAACCGTGAGATGTTGACAGCGCGGTCGAGTAGATGAGAGCGCTGTATTCATGGCGAACGCGATCAACAGGGTTGAGGTTCAAAACCTACTCGCATCATTCTGCTGTGTCCTTGACAAAAACACTTTACGGCACTTTCCTCTGCTTGGCGATCTTAGCAAGCAGTTCTGAAATTTCAGACATACCTGAAAATAAAAAACCATAAAAACAAATCATGAAAAAATTTCAAGCGAATAGAGTTCTCCGCATCTCCGAAGCAAATCGTGACAATCGCTTCATGGTTGCCTTAAGTTTAAAGCCTTCGACCTTCCAAGATAAATAGAGATGATCGTGATGGTGAAGTCTACCTTGTGGTTGCGACATAAAATCTCCTGAATGTTTTTACATACTTAGACTGATGAAATTTCTCCTGAATTAAGTTTACTTTCCGCTTGCAGGCGCTATAACCACAGCGTTGCTCCTGACAATCCGATGATAAAAAAGAACATCGATGAGCTTCTGCGTGAAACGGCGTGATCTTCGTGATACTGGACGAAGCTCATGAACTCTTCATTTTTGTTTATCGTGTTGAATTAATGATGACGTCACTTTAAAGTCGCCTGATCAAGTGACGTCAGACAGGATCGGAACGTCGTCACGTCGGTTTGAGTGCGTTCGAAGCGTGACGCGACGATCGTCAATGCGAACGAATGTGAAGCGATATGAGCTGACTCGCGGCACCAATAAAATGATCTCGTGTTAAGCTCTTGTCGCGTCTCAAGCTGATTCCTTTTCATTTTTTCTTTGAGGTCGTGGTTAAGGGTTACATAAAGGAAACTTTAACATATAACGATAGGTGACGTTGATGCGTCTTTCATGCTTGAGTGAAATCAGTTTAGCAAAAAGCGGTCGGCAGCGTGGTCGAGCGGTTAGAGCGCCGTTCTTGTGATCGACATGATCTCTATTTAAAACCTACTCGCGCCATTCTCTTGCGTCCTTGGGAAAGACATTTTACGGCACTTTTCCCTACTTGGTGATCTTGGCAAGCAGTTCTAAATTTCAGTCATATCTCTATAAAAACTAAAAAACCAAGATAAAAAATTTGAAGCGGACAGCAGGTCGGGGTAATTGCTTACCCTATGCATTAGCGCCTCTATCACTTTCCTGCAAATCAGGAGAATAAATATAAAGATAAAATAAAAAATAAATAAAAATTTAAATAATAAATATAAAAATTTTAGTATTTATGGTCTAATTTAGTTGCTTATAAACTTAAATAGGCCTAGTTTTTCTTTTATGTCAACTTCTAGCAATAAAAGAGTCTAATTTTTATGGGCTCAAAAACTCTTTAAAGATTACTTATTTTTTTCTAATCAAATCTTTTGCAATCAAAATCAGGCAAACATGAAGGGCCTTATTTAAAATCAGCCTTTTTTTAATGTTAAGATTTCCATAATTTTTTTGTTCGTATGGCCAGGTTACTGTTTCATTTTTTTTACGGAGTCACTCTAATAATTAGCAGCGTGATCTTAGATAAAAATTTGTCGTGAATTCCCTTTCCCAAAACACAAAAGATAGATAAATTACCAAATTTCGTGCTTCTGCTTGCAAGTGACAGTGTTGTCACATTCAGCTATTCCGTGAATATATCGCTTTCTTACATCTCGCACTGACAAAGTGGAATCGACATTTTGCAAACAACTGTATTAAATTTAATATTCACCTAAATTTGTTGTCAAATTCCAGACCAGTAAATGTTAACCGGGGATTGACTAACACGTTTTGAGATTCTGCAGAAAATTAAGGATCATAAGCGGCAGAAAGCAAAAGATTAGTAAGGTAAAAATGTGACACTGTATGACATTCAGTTATTGCATTGTTTTTGATTCAATATATGAGCAAGTTTGGGTCTTTAATTTGAAGTGATAGCTTTTTTGTCACTATGCAACTAGTCTTAAAAAACTTTCTCCGTATTTTGCTTATTAACTTAGGTTTTTACTGCAAAACAAAAATTTTTAAAACAAAAATGTAAAACAAAACTTTTTAAAAGGACTGTATGACCAGAGTAGAATTTAACCCAAACCACGTCCACTGTCTTTTTTAATTTCAATTTTTATCCTCCTGACTTGCAGAAAAGCGACGAAGGCGCTAACGCGTAGGGCAAGCAATTATCCTACCCTGCTTCTGGAGATGCCAAGATATTGCTGTCCGCTTGAAATTTTTTATTTTGGTTTTTTAGCTTTATAGAGATATGACTGAAACCCAGCCATTGAAGGCACATTTCTGTGTGTCTTGATGCCGGTCCCAAGCCCCGATAAATGGGGAGGGTTGCGGCAGGAAGGGCGTCCAGAGTAAAACTTTTTTGCCAGATTATACAAATGCGTATTTTTGATGAATCCATACCTGATCGGTTGTGGCCCGGGTTACCAACAACCGCCTCAGGTGTCGCACAGCAGGGCGCCAGTGGAAATTATGCTACTGCTAGTGAAAACAAGAACAGAAAGAGAGGAGGAAGGCGAGTGAAGAGGCAGCGGGAAGCATGGAAAGGAAGACGCTTACTCATAAGGGTGGGTGCCTTAAATATTGGAACAATGACTGGAAGGGGAAGAGAGTTGGCAGATATGATGGAGCGAAGGAATGTAGACATATTGTGCCTACAGGAAACAAAGTGGAAAGGGAGTAAAGCAAGAAACATTGGAGGTGGATGCAAACTATTTTACAACAGAGCTGATGGAAGAAAAAATGGGATAGGGATAGTGGTGAGGGAGGAGATGGCTGAAAGTGTGCTGGAGGTGAAGAGGGTTTCAGACAGACTAATGGCCATGAAGCTGGAAGTAAAAGGGTCCATCCTAAATATAGCAAGTGCATATGCTCCACAGGTTAACAACAGCATGGAGGAGAAAAATGATTTTTGGGAAGACCTGAATGGGTTGATAGAAAGTATATCAGAAGAGGAGAGGATAGTTCTTGGTACAGACCTAAATGGACATGTGGGCGAAGGAAACATAGGGGATGAGGAAATAATGGAGAGGTACGGTGCTGGAACAAGAAATAAGCAAGGATCAAAGGTTGTAGATTTTGAGAAAAGGATGAATTTGGCGATTGTCAATACTTATTTCAAGAAGAAAGATGAACATAAGGTGACGTATAAAAGTGGCGGAAAAAATTCTCTAGTAGATTATGTGATGTGCAGAAGGAGGAACTTGAAGGAAATGTGCGATTGTAAGGTAATAGTAAACGAGTGTGTCGCAAAACAGCACTGTATGGTGGTATGCAAAATGGCTCTCATGGTGAAAAAGAAAAAAGCAGAGAAAGTAAAGTCAAAGATACGATGGTGGAAACTGAAAGAGACAAACTGTCAAGAAGCGTTTAGACAAGAGGTGACCAGGATTTTGGGAGGCAAGGATGGGTTACCTGATGAGTGGGACAAAATAGCAGAAATGCTAAGAAAACAGCTGAAACTATACTGGGAGTGACATTTAGGAAACGAAAAGGAGACAGGGAGACATGGTGGTGGAATGAGGAAGTTCAGGGGAGCATAAAAGAAAAGAAAGAGGCAAAGAAAGCATGGGACAAAATAAGAGATGAAAATACTAAAAAGATATACAAAGAAAAGAAGAGTAAGGCAAAGAAGGCAGTTGTGATCGCGAAGAGACGTAAATTTGTATGCTAAATTGGAAACAAAAGAAGATGAAAAGAAGTTGTACAGATTGGCTAGACAGAGAGACAGAGCAAGGAAAGATGCATAGCACATGAGGATTATAAAGAATGAAAACGGTAATGCTATGATAAATTTGGAGGCAGTGTTAGAGAGATGGAAAGATTACTTTGAGAAACTGACGAACAAGCAAAATAACAGAGACCCTAAGACAGAGGAAGCAAAAGTGGTTAACGAAGAGGTAAATTGCGTCAGTAGAGAAGTAAAGAACGCACTGAGAAGGATGAAAAAAGGTAAAGCGGTTGGGCCAGATGAGTTGTCACTAGAAGTTTGGAAGTACATGGGAAATATGGAAATAGAGTTTTTGACCAGACTGTTCAACAGACTATTAGTGGGTGAACGGATCCCAGAAGAATGGAGAAGGAGTGTACTTATCCCAATCTATAAGAACAAAGAGAATGCACAATGCTGTGGAAACTACAGAGGAATAAAGCTAATGAGCCGTACAATGAAGGTATGGGAAAGAATTATTAAAGCCAGGCTAAGGGACAGAGTAGACATCAGCAAACAGCAATATAGATTTATGCCAGGGAAGGGAACCACCGATGCCATGTTTGCCTTAAGAATGTTGATGGAAAAGTACAGGGAAGGTCAAAGAGAGCTACATTGTGTATTCGTGGACCTAGAGAAAGCTTACGACAGAGTTCCTTAGTTTCAGTAGTTTCAAAAACAAAATGCGTCATGAGATAATAATACAGTTGTGACATAACCAGTGTGTTTTTTAGCTGTCTAAATCAGTGGTATCCAATCGGGATTTCATGGATCCCCAGGAGTCCGCGGAGTGATTTTCGGGGGTCCATGAGCTTTTCATGCAAAAAATGAATGCAATATGTTATAGTAAAAGGAAAGAAATTGCCAGTTGGTTTAGCTTGCAAAAAATATTCGCCTACGCAACGCTAGAAACCAAACTTCACTCTACAACTTAATACGAAATTCCAGATCATATGAACAAACACGTTTATTTATTTAAAAACGGTATTGAAGTAATGAAATTCAATGGGAGATTTTAAAATTGTTTGTTTTTGTGTAGCTTGTATATTCATGAAACACTTTCTGAAAGAAATCTTATTTTATTCCCCAATTTACGACGATTTCTTTGCGTAGTTTTGATAAAAAACCTTGTTGAGAAGCCGGACTGGGTATTATAGTTGAGTATTGTTCAAGAGTAATAAAGCAGCTATTTTTTCTTTTTTTTTTTTGATTTACTATATTTATCTTCTTAATTCATTAAAGAAAGCATCGTCGTCGGAGCAGTAAACAGCAGTAAATTCTCTCTTAAAGAGCTTCTTTGTGGTATCTTTAAATTCTCTCTGTAAAAATTTGTCAGAGATATTTACTGCGTCTGGTGTTGTGCCCTCCAAAGGTCAGACACTTCTTGATAGACAAGTCGAGATGACTTGCGGTCAACAGCCTCGTATTTCTCATTTCTAACCAGCTGAGATGCAATTGCATCGGCTGAAACGGGACAGTGACGAGGAGAGTGTCGTGACCTACCAGTGAGGTTGTTCAAAATACTCCACGCTTTTCGACTAGAGTGTGAAAAGTCAATGCTCCGAACTGCTTCGGACCATCGATCCCTCCGCTTTTTGTCAAGCTTGGAAAGCAGAGCTGTAGCAGCCAAGCTCGAGTCGCCTCCCTGAGGAGACTGCAGAAAGGTTTTATAGAGGGATTCACACTCTGCATCCCAACACAAAATATAGTTATTTCGATACCCGCGTGGGATAGTCTTTTTGGCTGCTTTCTTAATGGTCTTACAGAAGTCCTGGTAAGCCTCATCCACATCAAGTGAATCTGGCGGCAACAAAGTCTTTGCAAATTTATTCGTCAAAGCAATGTAGTGACTCCATTTGGCCTTGCGGAAGTTCCATCGCTTAACAGGCATGCTTGGCACTGCCATAGCAAACCTTGGTGGTGTAATAAGCGAAGGTCGATGTTGTGACCTGGGAAACTTCTCAAGGACACGTCTATCCGGTAAGCAACTGTTTGGACCTACGCTAGCGAAAGCTAGATCTGGATTGGTACCAGTGTTCCAGCGGCCGGAATAAAAACTGGCAGTGTCCTTGGCATTATATAGCAGGGCAAGACAATTAATACTTTCCCAGCCAGCCAAGCACTCACCGTCCGGACTGTTGTCGTCGTAACCCCAGTCAGCATGACGACAGTTAAAATCGTCAGCGTCAACACATGGGTGGGGAAACACTGGGAGATACAGGGTTCGCAATCGCGTTGGCGGTGGCTTGTAGACGTTGACTATTTTATAGCCATCAACGTCCACACACAACCACTCGATCTCCGATGTCGGTGGAGATTGGTCCAAAAGCGTGTATCTCGGTCGCTCGTGGACAAACGTGGCAAGGCCATGCTTCCTGCTTAAAGAAGATCCAGCTAGTTGGTAGTTTGGTAGTACCAACTTTTCTGCATCAGTGCAGTGGGTCTCCTGCAGTAGGATGACGAGTGCCTCAGACTGCATAGCGAGGTGATAAAGAACGTTGATCTTGCTTGCAGTAAGGCCTTCGATGTTCAGCTGAAGAATAGTGGGTCTTTGGAACTTGTTGACAATGTGCCCTGAAAAGGGAAGTTTTATCCTAGCATTGCCCCGTCCTGAAAAGGACGTTTGCCGATTAGCAGACCCACACTGAACATCGGAATTGGTGGATACCCTTCTGTTTTGGTAGGTTCGGTTTCGGTCTGTCATTTTAAAATCAATGAGCAGACTTACTCACGGCCCAGGCTGCGTGAAAGCACCTACCATCTGGGCCGAAAGCATCGTAAAAAAAAAAAAAAAAAATTCGACCAGACAACAATATCTTGGTTTTCCAAAAGTGGATCAAATTAATCGCTTCACATTTGCCCTTAGTATAGGTTGCTATGGTTTGCTATGGCAGTGCCAAGCATGCCTGTTAAGCGATAGAACTTCCGCAAGGCCAAGTGGAGTCACTACATTGCTTTGACGAATAAATTCGCAAAGACTTTGTTGCCGCCAGATTCACTTGATGCGGATGAGGCTTACCAGGACTTCTGTAAGACCATTAAGAAAGCAGCCAAAAAGACTATCCCACGCGGGTATCGAAATAACTATATTTTGTGTTGGGATGCAGAGTGTGAATCCCTCTATAAAACCTTTCTGCAGTCTCCTCAGGGAGGCGACTCGAGCTTGGCTGCTACAGCTCTGCTTTCCAAGCTTGACAGAAAGATCCAAAGCAGTTCGGAGCATTGACTTTTCACACTCTAGTCGAAAAGCGTGGAGTATTTTGAACAACCTTACTGGCAAGTCACGACACTTTCCTCGTCACTGTCCCGTTTCAGCCGATGCAATTGCATCTCAGCTGGTTAGAAATGAGAAATACGAGGCTGTTGATCGCAAGTCATCTCGACTTGTCTATCAAGAAGTGTCTGACCTTTGGAGGGCACAACACCAGACGCAGTAAATATCTCTGACAAATTTTTACAGAGAGAATTTAAAGATACCACAAAGAAACTCTTTAAGAGAGAATTTACTGCTGTCCTCCAACATTTAAAACCAGGTAAAGCTCCGGGCCTTGATTTCATCTGCTCAGAGCTTGTACTCCATGTCGGAGCTGCTTTGAAGTCCTGGTTACGTGACTTTATTTCTTTCTGTTTGCGCCGACTCAAAATTCCCAAGATCTGGAGAAGAGCGCTTGTGGTCGCGATCCCAAAACCAGAAAAGCCCATGGGGGACCCAAAGAGTTATCGACCGATATCTCTGCTCTGTGTCCCTTACAAGATCCTCGAGAGGCTTATCTACGCCCGCGTTAAACCATTAATCGATCCACTGCTCCCTAAAGAGCACGCTGGGTTCCGACGCGGGAATTCAACCGTAGATCAAGTTGTTCTGCTAACCCAGAATATCGAGGATTCTTTTGGAGCTAAAAAGAAGGCTGGTGCCGTATTTGTCGATCTGACAGCTGCTTATGACACTGTCTGGCACCGTGGCCTTACCTGCAAGCTGCTGAGACTACTTCCGGATAAGCACATGGTCAAAATGATCATGGAGCTTGTCCGAAATCGAAGTTTCACCCTTACCACCGGTGACAGCAAGCAAAGCAGGCTACGCCGTCTTAAAAACGGCGTTCCTCAGGGATCGGTCTTGACTGCCCTCCTATTTAACATCTATATGTACGATCTTCCTTCCATGATTTCCAGAAAGTTTGCTTATGCTGATAATTTAGCATTGTTGCACTCTTCTGGAAGCTGGAAGGACTTGGAGGGGACTTTAAGCCAAGACATGTCCACACTTTCAGCGTATCTCCAGACTTGGAGGTTGAAGCTCAGCCACACTAAGACGGTGACGGCAGCCATTCACTTAAATAACCGAGAGGCCAAACGTGAGCTAAAGGTCTACAACAATGGTAGACTTTTACCGTTCTGTCCAACCCCTACTTATCTTGGGGTAAAACTGGACAGATCGCTCACGTTTCGTCACCATTTAGTGGCATTGCGCAAAAAACAATCTTCGCGCGTCACACTGCTGAGGCGACTCGTGGGCTCGGGATGGGGTGCTGGTGCTAAAACACTAGGCATAGTCACCTTATCTCTAGTCTACTCAACAGCTGAGTACTGTGCGCCAGTCTGGTGTCGCAGTGCTCACACTCGTCTCATTGACAGTGTCTTGAATGACGCCTTGCGCATAGTTACTGGATGCCTGCGTCCCACTCCAACGGACCATTTACCTGTACTCTTAGGCATCCAGCCAGCTGAGCTTCGCCCAATGGGAGCGACACTCTCCTTGGCTTACCGTGTATCTCTGGACCCAGATCATATCTTGTATGATCTTCCAAGTGGGTCCTCAGATATTCGCCTAATGAGACTAAGATCCAGACGCCCGTTTATGCCAGGTGCGCGGAGTCTTTTGGACAACCTTGCCAGACCTGGCATCCGTGCTTCTGAATGGACAAATCACAAATGGAACACGGAGTACTGTAAAAATGCTTCCAGGCTCCGTGCTTTTGTGCTTGGGACTGGTGCCAGGCCTGTTGGGATGGGCTTACCCCGAGCAGCTTGGGTTAAGCTCAACAGCCTGCGGACTGGTGTTTGGCGATTCCATTCGTCCATGCACAAACGGGGTCTCGCTCCTTCACCGAATTGCGAGTGTGGCGCCTCTGAGCAAACCGCAGACCATGTACTAACAGCGTGCCCTATACATCGGGCACCACATGGAGCACGAGGTCTGACGGTTTTGGATGACGAAACTCGATGCTGGCTTAATAACACTACTGCCAGCATCTGATTTAGGCAGTGCAGCAGTCTGGGGTAGTAAAAGGATAAAGCCTCGGCCCCAGTTCTGTTTGTGTCTGACCTGGAGTGGATGCCCTTCAAACAACGACGACGACGATATACAGGTGAAGAAAAAATTTGTCTTAATAAAATATTTTAGTCGTTGTCTCACCCAAAAGCAATCTACATGACAATCGCATTACTCATGCTCGAGAGCGAGTGAGTTTTTGCGAAAGTTTACATACGAGCTACTTCTTTCTCTGCTTGTGTTTGTGTGCCAATTAGTGAAAACATTTCTGATTTTGTCGACACACTTAAAATTACCTCGCACTGCATTTGTGTGATAGGAACTACTCAATAAAGCATTTAAAATTTATTTGATGCGTCAAGCACCCAAAATTTTTAGTAAAAATTAGCAGGTAAAATAGACAAAAAAATAAATAAAGTTTAACAACACTTGCAAATCAAAACATGCTGTAAGGTTTCCCTACCACACTATGAAATCGCAAGCGAAAAAGTAAAAAAGCAAAACTTATAACGAGTCTAAATGAATCTTAGCAAAAGAAACAGCAACAGCGTTTTGGATTTGCAAAAAATAGTTACAATAACTTGCGAGCGACGTGGTAAAATAGAGATTAGACACACAATTTAAACTAAGCGCTTGAACAACAACAAAAAAAAGAAAACGTCACAATTGCAACAATGATGGAACAGAGGGTATGCTGCATGACGATAAAAATACGAATTTAATACACGAAGTAGGTTCTTAAATAAAATTGAGTAAGATAAAACGGCAACTACTGATTATACCAATACATCGGTTGTTGCAACTCTAAAAAACAGTGTTAAACGTTTCGAAATCGCCTTTTTCAGGTTATCGCCAAATCAACAACTTTGTCATTGACATTTTGCATATTCGTTCACCCAATGATTAGAAAGAGCAGGATAGGCAGGTTTAAACCCAAACCCCGTAAAGCTAAATAAAAAACAACTTGAAACAAACAAATACCGCTTATTAACCGCACACTAAAAAAACTTTACTCTCCGGCAAGACAGGGGGAGGTCAATAAAACAACTACTTCAAATATGATGTCACCATTGGCGACATGTGTCGAAAACTCCCCTTCACCACAAGTGGTCGGCATCCAAGATCGACCTGGATTGTCAATACACTCCGCGTCACTTCATTATCCGCTAGCGAAGAGGATTATTACACCTCTGTCCCAGAGTCATTTTTCTCCTTGAGATTGTTGACAAACTTAAGATCAAGGTTTTTCTTTCGACTCGATTTCAGCAACGGCTTCTCAAAATCTCTGACATTGTTCGGTTTATCATTTTTAGTTTGTTGCTTTATGAGGGGGGTTTCGACGCTGTTGTAATCTGCTCGGTTCGTCCGTTCAGCGCGATATTTATCGGTTGTGGTGACTCGGACTAAGTTTGGGTTTTTCTCTGCGGAATATTCGTCGTCGTCGCTTTCGCATCCTTTCTCGATAGCGATCGTCTTTAAGGCGATGGCATTCGAATCAGCTTCTTTCTGCTTCAACTTCTTCCGACGTCCGCATAAGCAACAGATGCAGAGTGCCAAGCCAATCAAAAGAAGGAAGCCTGCAGCCCCTGATGCAGCTGCAATTAGAATTGATTCGGAATGGCCAGATTCGGTCCGATCAATTTCAATCCCTCTCATGTTTGTTCCATTTCGGCTTGCTGCGCCATCACGCCAATCAGCGGCTAAACTGTTTGTTCGTGCACTTCCGCTATTGTCGCTACGTCTCCTTCGGCTTTTAATGATACCAAATACAGAAGATCTCCTGACTCGAGGAAGAGCCTTCTCAGACCCGATTACATAAAGAACCTAAAACAATATGCGACTTATAAGAAATCTACCATGACGGTTCGAAACTAGCCAAAGTCAAACACCAATTTATCAAACGTCAACTCGTATAAGCAAACTTTATTGAAATCATGAGAATATTCTACACCGGGCTCACCTGTATATACCATTGGTGACCAGCCTCCACCTTGTACAAAGCATCGACTTTCAAACTGAAACCATCGACACCAGGCAGGTCAGACATGGCCGCAAACTCTTCCCGATCAGACGCGAAAAAGGCGTCGAACGAGACGTCATGGAAATAGCGATCTTCGGCGTCGCGGTTCGATCGGTCCTGAACGAAAAGATGGCGTTTGCATCGTATGTTTAACATTGATAAAGTAAGAAAAAGTTTGTTAAAGGTTGGCAAGCTTCCTTTTCGTTTCTTTTAACGATCAGTACAAGTTTGAATTTAAAACTTTCAGCATCGTCTCTCTTACCAATAACAAGAACCGATGTTGCAAGTCCTTGCTCGGCTTAATGCAACCGTGTTGTGGACCCTTCCCGTAAATTTCGCCACTGGGGTCGAAATAAGGCACGTAACCATCCCTGCCGGTGCAGAGGTAGACCTTGTCGAGTTGTAATCGGTACGCGGTTTTTAGGTCTTGCTTGGGAGTCCAAAGTACTCGACCAAATATTGTTTGACCTAAACACAATTTAAATTGTTTAATTCAATAAGCCTTTTCTTAATTAATAATCACATGGTCTTTTTATTGGTTCTATTTACCAATCAGAGTGCTTGAAAAGTGCTTTATATTACACAGATTAAAAAATGTAAGTGATGTATTGAAAAAAACCTGAATTTTCGAAACAAAAATTTAGATTAGATAAAGGAAGTTTATTCAACCTTTTGTGTAAGATCCTTTGTAGTCATAATCGTTCGTGTCCTGCTCGTATTTTCTTGGATCCATCATAAAAACTTTTTCATTGTTATACAGCTGAAATTCTGTTTGTAAAGTGTAAACAACGGGGACAGGACGGTTAGTTTGTTGAAACATAATCGGAATTTCAAATCTGAAAATATTGCATCCGTTAATCTTTTAGTCGCTTCCAGAAGAATAAAAAAATCTTTACAATTTGTAAACGAGTGTAAATTAAATTAATTAAAAATATTCAACAATGCAGCTTGTGATAAAAATTCATTAGTAACTTGTCATAATGAAGAAAGAAAAACTCTCCCAAAAACGAGTCTCACTTTTCTGGGGCGGAAGCGGTGCAGGGTATTGTTTGTCCGGACTGGGTGGCGGCCCACTTCTGCGTGGGGGACACTACGCAGGGCAACAGCTCGATGGTATACTGACCACTGTAATCCTTTCTGCTGTAAGTGCTCACAGCCTGCCAATGCTGGTAGGGGGAGTCGTACGTGTGTTCGGACCACAGATTGCTCAACTCGAATGCAATGTTCATTCCTTCCGGCGGAACAACACGCGCTTTCTGTTTGAAAAAGTCGACAATGAAGTGAGATGACTGACGTTTTAATTTGTTTAAGAAATTGACTGAAATGAGGCTTGCATTGGAAATGAATTGGTGTCATCAATATGCAGAAAGCATAAAACCGGCCAAAACATGCCTTGATTGCAAGACAAAGAATTAAACGGATGAAGCGCAGACCAATCGCTTTGTGCTGCGATTCAGGAGCAAGTTGTAAGTGAATTTATCAACATGGTGTTACAATATTCGTTTGAAAATAAAACTAACTTCTCGTCAATAAATGCGATAATTAGTATAATTGCTTCTCACTATACAAACAACATGAAAGCGGTGAGTTACCTTTGTCGGAAGTGTCCTGTGGGATTGAACAAAAAGACCACGAAATTTTGCTTGTGTTTTAAACTTGATCACGAGCTTTCCGTCATCTCTTATTTTAATTCTTTCCACTTGAATGCGACCGCTTAGCACTCCATCGGTCTGTATACCTATATTGAAATAAAGTATATTCAGTAACTTAATGAGGCACTGAATTGATTTGATCCATTAAAATGGAGACTACACTTTCACAACAAAATATAGATTGCAAAATTTTACAAGAAATTCAGAATGCTGTAAGAGAAATTTAGAATGCTGTAAAATCGGAATAAAACAGGCCAAAGCTTTTCGTATTGTTAACAATTATTTTAAACTTTTCTTTTTCCTTTAGTGTCAAACATGACATTTATTCTGCTATTCAGTATTGTTTTGGTTATTTACCGATTAACCCACTGATGACAATGACTACAATGCTGTCAATGACATCAACCACAAAGCCAACCAATTTTTTTTAATTTTAATAGTTTTTTAATATAATGTAATAAACAAAGTTACCGTTTAAGATAGATTTAAAAAGAAAAACGGACAAAGAATTTGCGCAAGTCCACAAACATACAAATAGCGGTCGACTAGTTGGTGGTCACATAAAATTTCTTTTAACCCATATGAATTTACCATGTGCTGACAAACCACTAATGTAAATTTTTTCTCATTTTCAAACTCAGCTTTTCTAATTGATTTTTTTTTGTTTAGATAAAAGGTTGAGTAATTTAACAAAAACATATTTATTATAATTCAGCTTGTCATTGTTAAAGTGTGCAAGCTATGCAAGGGCACTAAACCTTGCATTGAGCACAACGCTGGTAGGTATGCATTAGCAATAAAGACTAGCAAAAAAAGATGCGGAGATAGATTGTTCTGGTGACTACACAACTGAACTAGTCGACCACTATTGATGGCATGTTAGTCTTAAACAATTTAGAATATTTTTTTATGAACGTCAGCAACATGTCATATAATAGGCGCTTACCTGTCCGCCATAGAACGTTCTGGTACCGGAATGAAACCTCCATTTCAGTCTGATGCTCCAGCGCCCCCCATCCCCGAGGCGCTGTGACGTAGACGTACGATACGTAAAGTGGGACTGTCACAGTGACCTGGGATTCGGCCGCGTCTCGAAGCTGCGAGAAAATCAAAAAAGTTATAAAAAGCAAGCGACGGGTCGCATTATGGTATGTACCTGAAAATCGGAATCAACTCTTCCATTGCAGTGATCAATCAGTTCGTTCATGTGATAATAAGCATCGAACTGCCACATGCAGCTTTTTAAGTTCAAGTACTTATAAAGATCAATAGTTTTTGGCTCGCGGACTGAGGGATCGAACTGGTAAGGTTTGTCGTAACCGGGACCAAGAGAGAGCTTTGAGTAGTCAGTTGCTTTGATGAAACTGAGATCTGAAACGTAGGGTCTGCATATGAGCGTTGCGTAAACAAATATATAATTTTGTTTATTTAAACATTCAACAACTAAATAAACCAGTTCAAAAAGTAAAACAACCCTTTGACATCAAGATGGTTTCTTGCAACGAAGTTTGAAAAAATAATAAACCACCTTAAAGCATTAATATTTACCCAAGTCCAAACTCGGTGTAGAATCTCTAACGCCAGATAAGGTAACGTTCTTTTTCGCGACGTACATCAAGTTCGAGCAGACGTGCTGCTGTCTGTCGATCGATCGCGACAGAAGAAGCCGAAGATTGTTCAAAGGCATCGTCGAAATAAGGGGCAATCTCCCATCTTGATGAGGTATTTTAACCTAAAATACGTAAAAGAGGGTAACTAAAGTATGTGAGTTGTTGTGAAAAGTTAAAAAAATTTGTTTATTTAAATAAACGACGCCCTAGAGCAGGGTTTCCCAACCGGGTCTTTCGGCTCCCTAAAGGAACTACGAGGCATTTTTTCTGGAGCCACGACCAGAAGCCTTCGCTAAAGACTTTTTTGAGTTTTCATTTGTCTTTTAGGACGAAAATGGTGATGAACTTTTTTGTGTGTGTGTTCACTAGTCTTTTGGAACAATATTTTTATTAAATTAACAGGGGCCCATGGAAGTTGAAAGTCTCTGGAAAGGGGTCACGAACCGTGAAAGGTTGAGAACTAAGGCCCTAAAGAAACAAATATAATTCTAAGTTTTGAAGAAAACCAAAATAAAATAAAAAAATTGTCAAGATCATTTTACTTAAATTTAAACAGGTGGCAATGAATTGCTTTGTAGAAATTGTAAACACGTGCGTACGACAATGACATGGCAAACTCACTGATATATGGAGTGTGTTTGGATGATCTTCACCGTCAGAAATATAATTCAAATTAGCGATGAAGCTTTGCGCTTGAAAGTTCCGGTTTGAACCAGACACGATAGGATTGTGACATAAACCGCTGTCGGTAGCGATGGTAACAACATTGCTTCGCAACGGAGTGCCACCAGTTTTTGTCAGACTGTCCACAGCTTGAGCAACGCAGCGTACGTTGAATCTGCAAAACAAAACTCATCATCCTTTGCTAGCAAGTTTTTCAGATTTTTTAAAATCGATTGATGCTATCTTTCTTTTCTTTAAGGAAAGAGTTCGACTGATATTCTTTGGTTTAGACAACTATTGTAAATATAAATAATAGAGTTGTATAACAAGTAACAAAGAGCAATTAAATCATTGACTTTCACATGACCCCGCAAAACAAACAATGACGAACTTTTCATTAAACAAAAGTCGACCACCTTCTATTAAACACAACAAGCAATCAGTTTCTCTCCTTTGATCGAGTTATTTGCTACGTTGCCGAAAAGTGCGCGTCGTTTAACCTCGGTCAAAATTGACAAAATCAAACCTCTTATAATAACAAATAGCCCAGTTAATCTTCTGTATGGAGGTCGTGCTCAACGGTTGAACAATCGTGCGTGACTCACCTCCGACCGAAGTAGATGCTGTCAAGCACTTTGGTGTTCACGCTGGTGAACGGAGTATCGTCAGTGACGGTTTCAAATGGAGACACACTTTCTTGCTCGTCAGCAGGCATTGCGACCTACGAACATTACACGACGACAATAAATATAACATGCTTGCGACAATTCATATTTCCTCAGCTCATGTACCTCCCAGCTGAAACGGACTGCCGAAGCGTTGATGGCTGCTTCTTCACACAAATTTCGGGTTTTGGAAAAATTTGGATATTTTGGGTCGCATGGGGTGACACAAACAATGGGGTAACCTGGAGAAGGATCGCTTTTCAATCCCACAGCAACGTTGTCATAATGCAAAAGAGAAACCTGTAAATACAGATTTATAAACTATTTACTCATCTTTATAGGCGCATTGGCCCGGTTGCTACTTTCTGTCTTAAAAGAAGTAACTGTTGTAGGTGAGTTGCGTAACCCCATTTCAGGTTACGTTGTAACGTGCCTATCCTAAAAGCACAATAAAATCACTCAGATAAACGGAGCATCGAACTGAAACCTTCCGCTAGCAAGTACAAAAAGTTATCACCCTGAGCTATCCCCCCCCCAGCATTTAATCGATTGGGTTTTGTTAGAATGCAGATTACATCTATCATTTGTACAGCAAAAGCTTTCATTCAGTAGTTGATCTTTAATAAACATAATTTTAAAAAATATAGGCTCTCTGTAACTAACAAGTCGGCAGCGTGGTCGAGTGGTTAAAGCACCAGACTGATGATCAACATGGTCTCGGTTCAAAACCCACTTGCGCCATTCTGTTGTGTTCTTGGGAAAGACACTTTACGGCACTTTCCCCTGCTTGGTGGTCTTGACAAGCAGTTCTAAATTACAGTCATATCTCTATTAAATTACTAGCGGACAGCAATATCTTGGCATCTCCGGAAGCAGGTCGGGGTAATTGCTTACCCTACGTATAACGCCTCCGTCGCTTTCCTGCGAGTCAGGAGGATAAATATAGAGATAAAATAAATAAAAATAAAAAAATATATTTCAAAAACAATTTCTCATTAATTTCAGCTACTTGCTTACCACGACCGGAGTGGAGGGGAGGACCAGGCTGCCTGCTGCGTCTTTGTCCAGTATGGTTACCGCTGTTTGAAACTTTTCTCCCAACACCGCATTAACCGGTTCTTGCGGACCCAAAACAATCAGAAACGTCTCATGCCACTCAGTGTCTTCGTTGGCCAAAATATCGACCTAGTTCAAAGAAATAACATTGTTAGTTTCAGTTGCTGGCTTTATCGCATGAAATTTAGATCAATAAATTCAAACCCACCTCGAATGTCACGGCGGTTTCGCCCGGCGCGAAGCGGAGCAGTCGACTTTTTGGTTCGTAATCGTCACCTGACTTGGCCGACCCATCTCGCGTGCTGCAGCGCACCTGTGTGCGAACAGAATTTGTTATGACGTCAGTGATGACACTATTTGCTGTCGGCCATGCATGAAAGACGAACTGCGTTTTACCTTACTAACGTCACTCGGATCGCCAGTGCGAACGACGGTGACGGTCAATCGTCGCGTTGAATCGGTGCGGTCGGGCTCACGGACAGAGTATTCGCTCAGTTCGAATTGCAGAGTCGGAGCTGCAAGTTGAAGGCAAGATGTTAAAACTTATTCTGCTGCGGCACTCTGATCGGAATCAATCGAAAGAGTCGAATTTGCAACTCACCGTCTTCATCGTCGGTCACTGAAACAGTGACCAGGTCTTTCTCCCCTACTCTTGCTCCGTACCATTCGTCCCCGGACGCGTCGGTCAATCGCACGGTAAAGGTTTCACTCGCTTCGTAAATCCCATCGTCAACCAACGACACGTTGCAATGCGCCACCTGAAGCACGATTGTCAAAGTCACAATTACGAATTGTTGTTTACTGACTTCAAAACGACTCAAAACTTTAAACTTTTATTACAAACAAATAGTTGGGCAAGATTACAAGTTGTGTGGTGCAATCGGCAAGCAATCAAAGCGACTAAATGTGAACTAGCAAACCTTTATTGTTATTGTAACTTACCAAAAATCCTAAAAAGAGAAAAAAAACTATCTTTAATTTCTTACTCTTTGCCCTTTTTCAAAACTAATTCTCGACAACTGCGTTCGCGAGCGCTCGACGAAGTCTTCTTCCGCTGACGCCGTGCCTTGTCGCGTGTAGCAAATCACTGAAGCGCGACTACTGACGTCACCGACTCGTTGAATTGGCAGTGTGGCGAAACCAGAATTTTCCTTCAATTCAATTGATGACTCCAAAAATTGAAACGTTGGAACTGTAAAAATCAAAGCAACAACGTTTGTGTCTTGCAAGTGCGCGTTTGTAAAAAAAGCTTTCGCTTATCTGCAGCCGTCTTTGACCAGGTGCGACACTCACCGTCGTCTGAGATGTCACTGATGATCACTTGCGCCTCGTGTGGTGGGATCAGACGAGCTTTCTGAATTGAGTTGAGATAAACGACGAAAGTTTCATTTCCCTCCACAGTTGGATTTTGGGAATCGTCCAAAATTGTCAAGGAGCAAATCTAGAATGCAGTCGATAATTAAATAAGACCACGTGGCAACATTAGAAATGAAACTAACCTTAGCGGTTTCGTCGGGATGAAAAGTAATCTTCGTAGAAGTAGCGACGAAGTCTTCTCCGGCAAGTGCGGACACAGGGTCGGATTGTTTGGTGGAGCACCACACGTCGGTCGAGATGGACAGGTCAGTGCCACTCCGGTGAACCTTTGGTTGAATTAACTTTCTCATTATGAAAAACGAAAATAGTGACGAGACAAGATGTACTAACAGGAATGTCGAGCACTCCAGCAGTTTCGGGAATAACAAACTTGCTGTTAGTGAGAAAAACCGTCGGGGAGTCGTTAGGACCGGCAATGGTGAGAGTAGCCTAAATAAGTTTTTTGTAATTTTCTCTAATACGAACTTGCAGTTTTTTTCTTATTAATACATTTCAAAAATAACAAAGTTTTACAATTTAGGGAGAGAGTATACTTTTTTAAATCATATTACAATTACATACAGCAATGCACATACATTCACGTTAAAATAAAACAAAAAGAAACCATAAACTTTTCGGCTTATATTAGCCCTCTTCAGATGAAAATAAAATGTTTAGTAGCTTTGTCATGTAATTTAAAGATAGAGGTCAATGACCTGATTACGTAGTAGTTGTTTACCAAATTTGTCGTACGAGGTTTTCAGAAAAGAAATTGTTAAGAATTGATTTGAATTAATCAGGTCATTGATCTCTATCTTTAAATTACATAACAAAACTACTATACATCTTATTTTCATCTAAGAGGGCTAATGTAAGCCGAAAACGTTTATGATTTCTTTTTGTTTTATTTTAATATGAATGTATGTGTATTGCTGTATGTAATTGTAACAAAGTTTTAAAATTACAAGCAATATTTACTATAAGTTATATAAATATAAAAAGAAGATCCTTTTAAAATAATTACAAGTGATATCATAAAACTTACTTCAGAAAATTTTCCGATTTTAGATCCTTCTGACGGAGAAACAATCTTTAATGTAAACTCCTCCGAATCCTCGTACAAACTGTCATCGAAGATCTTCACATCGCAGTTTGCTTGACTCGCTCCTAATTGAGAAAGACACGTTAATAAAATACAAAGCATGACTAAATAACTGTTTCTTGCCTGGAGGAAACGTCACAACGCTTTGAACGGAATGGCGGTTTCGTGATCTGTAATCTGCCCCGGATTCGATTCTACCCCCATTCGAACCGGTAGCTGATTTTGATTCGGTGTAACAAACTACTTTTACCGATTTTTGAATATCGCCTGAAGAAAATATCTAGTAAGAATTGAAACTTCTCGTGGAGGATGGTACGATTTCACCTGTTCTTTTGATTGGTACGTGAATGATTGCATCTCTTTCTTCCTCTGTAAATTGCGTTCCCAAAAATTGCAAAGTTGGAATATCGTGGTCGTCGTTAATGTAGACAGTTGTCTTTGTAATATTTCCTAAATAATGATTTGATTGCAAAAGCAGTTTTAAAAGTTTCAAGTTAAAACCAACCTAACAAGGAGTAGGTAGGCATGGTCAACTCAACGAAAAACGATTCTATTCCTTCGTAAACTGAATCGTCATTTATTTGAATCGAGCAAATTTTCTCAGTTTCATAAACGTCAAATTGGACCTGAAAATAAAAGGGGGAGTGAAAAACAAATCCAAGAACTTTTTCCAACTGATTTTGAGAGTTTCATTCGCGCAAAAAAGTCATTGGTGGCATTGTGCAACACGCACCCGAATCCGAACTCATCCAGCTTGCTTGCTCTCTGGAATAGTGATTCTCAACCGGTGTGTTTCGGAATTTCGGAAAAAAACTATTTAGGGACGTCGAAATTTTGGTTTTTGTACCGAAGATTCGGAGGGAAAGAAAGAGCGTGAGTTCAGGCGGAACCTTTTTTTTAAAGATCACCATGATTTTGGGACGAAAATTGAGAAATCATTGACAAATTTTCAGTGAAGACCTTTTTGTTATTAACCAATATAATGGATGTGCCCAGAAATTTAAATAGCTTAATAGTGTGCCGCCAAATACAAAAGGTTGAGAACCACTGCTCTAGAATGTTTGCAATCGGCTAAATCTAGAATTCCACTGACCTGGCCTGAATGCTCCGTGTAATCTAATTTCCCGTTCGCTTGGAAATCTCTTCCGGTCAATGACGTAGCACTTCCGTGCTCGGTTCGACACAGAACAATCGCGTATTGGTTTAAGTTTCCGCGTCGTTGCACAGTGACGTCCACACTTCCCGCTTCTTCATTTATCTAAAACGAACAAGTTGATGAAGACACAAATTGTAATTACAACAAGAACAAGATGTGAACGAACAAAGTAACTTTATTGTTTTTTTTTATAAAACTAATTTCAATTTCAGAAAAAAATCTCAGTTTATCTTACAAAGACTACTTGCCAAAAACACAATAAACAAATGTTTCCTTTTATTTACAGTTCAGACAATGGTCAGCAACCAACAACTAAAACAAAACTATCTCGGAAGCCGCGCGTCTGTCCTCACCGTGTAATTCGGCTTGTCAAACGATATCACGCTCCATTTAATGTTGAAAGCGTTTCCTTTTACAAAGTTTGGAAGCGAGTCCCTCACATTGAACATGAACGAGTCTCGCGTGACGGGTGTAGACGCGTTAGACAAGACGTAACGAACAGTTCCAGAGTTGATGTCGGCTGCAAACAACGTTGATACCATTACATAAAAATTCACGGTTTGACCCAAAATAGAAATTGCTAAATTTTTTTTGAAATAAATTTGATAGATTCAATTTTATTTTAAAACATCTTATTAAGTGAAAACATTTTACAACGTGGTTTATTATAACAGTTAATATTAACATTATTCTACGAAACCAACATTTGAAAAAATTACAGAGCTCAAAATAGAAATGAATCAATGTAAGTGCAATAAAGAATTTTTTGGCTATTGGGAATTGCAATTTATATAAATGTTTAGTTAAAATAAATAAAAGTCTATGTATTTCATTCCTAAAACCAACTAACGTTTTAACAAATTGTCTAACAGTTTGTTGCAACCGATAAAAGGCAATTGAAGTTGTACCTTGTGAAAAAGATCTTATTAATCGGCCTTCGTTTGATGTCGATTCGAGATAACCATGTCGCGGATCAGAAGTTACAGAATAAAGGATCCGATCAGGCTCCGTATCCGGATCTTCCGTTAACAACGCTTTCTTTCCAATGACACCGAACGCCTTAAACAATATAAAAAAATCAAAAACTGATAAAATTTTCTTTTCGATTTCGGTTTCAAGAACTTTGCAATGTAGATAGAAACGAACTGGACACTTAGCTGAAGCACTAAATGATTCAAGCAATGCGCTGATAGCAATCAACGATTGCTGGCGTCATAGTTTCTGGTCGTTATCTCGTATTGTCAGAAAATCAATAATGATCTATTTGCTATCATATCTGCAGTCCGCATTCAACCTTTATACAACCATTTAGACAACTAAACTCATTCAAACCTTAATTAATCGAAAAAATCTCGAGACTTTTGAACAAAAAATGATTGTGATATTGCTATTTAAACCGTTAAAACAACAGCTTATATTAAATTAATTGTATATGACTTTAAAGCAGAAATTACCGTTGTGTATATAACCGGTATGATGTCGAAAAACAAAAAAAACTATAAAATCTTCTGAGACCCATACATTAAGATAGTAATTTGTAGTAAACTGTTATCTATTGTAAGACGTGGTAATTAAACGAGTTAACTTATATAATTAAAAGCTACTAGAAATAAAAAAGCAACAAGGTAGGTTTCTGATATAGCAAGATTAATTGACTCTTAGGATTCGTTTCCACTACGAGCGTAGAATGGAGCATTCTTTGTTTGTTTTAATAATTTTTTTACTTCTTTTCGCGCTTAAAACGGAAAAAAGCGCAAAGTGAAGCAAAAAAATCAAAAAAAAAGAATACTCCATTCCACGCTCGTAGAAAAAACGAGCTTTAAATAAGTTTAAAATTCAATAGTAAAAAAGACTATTCAATAAATGCTGTTTGTGATAAAAGTATAAGTATAAATATAAAGAGGAACCTTAGCTGAAAACGGTTACATTTTTGATATCAATAAGTACTATATTATGCATGACTATGATGAAGAAAAAAATATTGATCAATCATTTTTTTACTTTGATTGGTAATAACAAAATTGTGGCAAAACCAGTCAATTTTCAAAATGCGAAACCAGTTTTATTCGCACATTTCTACCGGCAAGTAATCAGGAACGCTGCTTTGACGGTGGCCGAAACGGCGCGGCCGCCGTTGAACCTATTTACATCGCGCTGCTTTGCTTTTGGGTTGGGGTGGAGTCGGTATTTTTCTCTGCTAGGGAATGCTAAGAAGCAACTCTCAATAACGTTCTTATCACTTCATAAAGGATAAAAACATTCATTTTGAAATTTTAAGCAGATAACCCTATATTGGCATCCTGAAGCAGGTCCGTACCATGTTGGAAGTTATTCTTAGTTTAGCAACATAGTGGTTGTCGGGCAGGTCGGAGGGTGAATAGATAATGTTAAACAAGATTAAAATATTTCTTAGAAAATTTAAAAAGTTGCTTTCGAGAATAACTTCTAATATTTGCGGATAATTAAAAACTAAACCCGATAAAAACATATTAAACTTATGCAATACATGCTAATTTTAAATCAATAGAACTTTACTTTCACTAAAAAATATTTAAAAAATTAAAAACAAAGAGTTATTACAGGTTAAAATAATCCGTTGGCTTGTGCGAGGATCAAAAAAAAGAATCTTCAAAACAAACTACCTTGCCGTTCACGAATTCCAGATGATTTAAACCAAGGTTCGTAATCAACCGCGGAGTGCCATCGTCCACAGGGACAACTGAGATCCGGAAGATCTACAATTGTGACGCATTAAAACATTTGCTTCCAGAACCATCTACAAGTATAATCTACAATCTATGTATGTGCAACTACGACCAGCGAAGCGGCGAATATGTTGTGTTTAAAGCAAAGTGGCGCGCATTTATTTTTTCTACCTGAGCTTCACTTGTGGCTACTGGACCATCGTCCTTTGCAACTTTAAACTGTTCGTTAGTTCCATCAGATACTTTAAAGCTGAAACTAAAAACAAAATTTTTTTGTAAACATTAATATTTTAGAATGGTTTGTTCTTGTAAAAATAATCGTTTTAGATTTTTGAGGACAAAATTATAGATTTTTAAATAAACAGTTTGTTATTAGATTAATAAGATTTTTTAAACATTATCTATCATCTTACAAAAAGTACAAATATGACATAACGTAAAAAAATTCTGTAATTTTTAAGCAAGTTAATAGAACATATATCATAACTATGTAACAAAACATTCTGTGTAAAACGATTTCAATTAGCAACAAGATTAGAGTAAAAATTCATAAAAAATTTTTTTTAATTAGTTAATATTAAAAAAATTTCAACTGATATTCTAATTATCAAAACGCGGATTTATACATTATGACTTAATTACTAATCACAAGCCGTCGTCATAAACACGTGCTTTATGACGTTACTTTCTCTCACTCACGTGTCACTTAAAGAGTTCGACCCATCGTGGTTGTAGCTAATCTGGCCTTCATAAACGTCGGCCATCGTAAATGACGTCACCGGCACATACCGGCGTCCACCTCCCGACCGATCCAGGGTCCCATGGGAAGGGGACGCGGTGATTATAAACTGGATGCGGTCGTTCTGTGGAAAATAACAAATTTCATATCAATTAGGTACGCGAAAGATCAAATCGTTATTTGCGTGAATTAGCAAACAACGATCATCGATCACATTGAAAAGCCGAACCAGTTATTGCAGTCTGACGATTTCCTTTCTACGTTAATTTATTTCATATTAAAATATAAAAGCTTAACAACGATTTCAAATTAAACATCCATTATCATCGGCTGATCCCAGCCTCATCCAAAGAGTTCACAATTTTTAAATTTTTAAAAGCTTCAATAACTACAGAAATAAGATATTAAAGAAAAAAAATTAAGGAAGGCGCAAAATCAAACCAAAAATAAAGAGGAGCACCAGTTGTAGCTAAATAATCACAAGCAAGAAACTTACGCTGGTATCTCTATCCGTTGCCTTCAGGTCAAAATCGGTGATTGTCTTTCGGACCCCTTCTTGCACACGAATTCCCAAGTTTTCAACAACTGGTAACGAGTTATCCACGAGTTCAATACCGATAGTAAAGGTCTCAACAATCTAAGGAAATACAATTTTAAAACGGGAAAACGATTGAAGAAGTAAACGCACAATCGGCATATTGCAATTGTCGATAAATCTTTCAGTTAATAAATGTACTCGAATTACTTGTCAATAATTTGTTCAAAAAAGCAGTTAAATAAGATCAAACAAAAAGAAGACATTGTCTGGCAGGGTGGAATGACAAGCTGACCAAAGTAAATACAAATTCTCTGCTAACCACACAAACTGAGACCGTATGTCTGCCAGAACGCAATTTTGAAGATGAATCGATGTGGTAGACACAGTCAAAAAGAACAGTATGCTTATAAGCGCTTGTACAGTACAGTACAGTAGGCTTCAAAACAACAGATTGACTTTTCTTTGATGAAAAATACTTGAAACGTGGGTGTAGCGTTATCATATGCAATCTCGAATCTGATTGGCGAAAAACATTGATAGACCTGATAACACAGACACCCACTTGTGCAAAAAGCTCAAGAGATGGTTTGTTACTCGAGGTCATTTCAGGTAAGCGCTTTGACGAGATGAACACGTTGGAAAATTGGCCATATTATTCTACTCAAGTAACTACCCGAGAGAGTGGTACAAGTCATACAAAATAATTAAATCTTTATTCGGCCGTAGGGAAACGATTTAATCAAAAAAGATCCATTTTAATTTTTACTGACCGAAAAAACATAACAAAAGCAATTGAAAGTCGGTACATTCCTGGCAAGATTCATTTCTTAACATGTCTGTTGCTTACAAAAGTACTTGTATGTTGTTTCGTTATCAACCCTAAAATTATTCCAACTGAAAGAAGTTGTAATCAATTTCAAGAAGCTTTTTTACGATTGAATGGCTCTCAACCCATCATCATATCAGAAATGACCAGCCCAGTGGCAACCACGCTAAGCTTTATGAAATTATTCCTATTAGTAATCGAAAATGATCGCTACATAAACAAAGGGGCAATTTATAGTCATTTAGATAATAAATACAGCCAAAACTGCCGGATTTAAACTTACCACGAGCCAAAAAACAAGACGAATAAAAATTATTGTCAGATAATGGTTGGAAATAATAAAGGCCATTAGGCAATCAATCAAATCGCTTTAAGAAATTATTAACTTTGTCTTCAAACATGAAGCTTCTTTATCTTCTATTCAAGCGAACAGAATGATTTAGTTCCATCGCATTAATTGTGAACTTATTCACTTACTAACCTAAGTAATTATTAAAAGTAGATAATATTCTGAAATCATAAGGTCATTAAACTCGCGGAATCACACAAAGCGCAAAAACAAATACAAATTTGTTTTAGCTTAAAGTTACTCTACAGTTTTTAATATTGCGCGTTCTAAAAATTAGCACTCAAAATTTCAAGTAAAGCAAGAGGTACAGTTTCTAATCTGAGAAATTAGTTAAAGCAATATTGATGACAAGTATAAAAACAAACGCCCATTAAAATACACAGGTTTGACGATCGTTGCATCAATGCTTTGTTAGAACAAAATATTCTTAATAGAAGCTAAAAAATCAAGGTTGCATCTCAAACCAAACAGCCACCCTTAGATTTGTCGTTAGAAAGAAATCTAAACCTTAAATTAGAAATGCAAACTCAAGCAGGAGCTGTGATAAAGATGAGATTCTTATCATAGTAGTGTAGGTTCGCTAGTGTCCCGTGTCTAATACAAAACGAAGCAGCAAGATAAGATCAGACACAGTGACTAAGCACTTAAGTGGTTTAGATCCTTTACAAACTTGATTGAGCGCAGGAATCGCTACGCAATCTGTCAAAACTCACTTATTATTCTTGTTCTAACGGCCGTAACAAGACAAATGACCCCATTACAACAACAGCAAAAACAATAACATCAAATAAAAATATGAATTTTTTTATTTATCCTGCGGCGTTTGAGATTATTTGTTTTATTTAAACATTTTTATGAACTTATTCTTTTCAACTAACCTACAGTTTTACATGTTGTTATTCTTTCTTTGGTTTCCAGCAATAGCGGAAAATGTTTGACAATACTCAAGCACACTGTAAAAGTTGCAGCGGCTTCTTTGATCATTTCAGTCTGTGCTTTTAATGTTTGCAAAACTTCTTTCGATTTTGCTGCATTTTTCAGACCGTATGCAAGATATAGGTAATTTATTGTGTCTTCAACTATGCGCCTGTGCATAGCAACCGTATTTTTAGCTTTTTTACGTTTTAAGCGCTTATTACAGTATACTGTAGAATCAGTCTAGTTTAAATGTTTAAAGCATGGTTCAAAAAGTACCACTAACAAAGTTCAAAATTTATACAAAAACTTCTGTAGAAAACTTCTTAGCTACCGCATATCTAAAAAGGAAATGTCTTATTTGTAAACTGACTAAGTGCCCTCGCTGTAGTCAGAAAAAATACAAAAGAAGCACTCCAGCCTAAATTAAAGCTGCTTATACAAAACCCTGTATTTGCTGACTGGCGCATTTGTTCTATGGCGTTTTGACGAGGATTTATATTAAACTTCTCTTTGCCGCAACGCTCTGTTAACAATTTAAGCTTTAAAAGCTATCGAAGGGCTTTTTTGGCAAAGCTGCCTTCTACTGAAGAACCAGCAACCGATTCGCGACAGGAAGAATCCGAGTTTGCTGCTTGTGAAGGACTTTTACTTTTTAGCACATTAACAATTCAGAAAAAAGAAAACAATAATAATAATTTTTTTCTTTATTAATACTACGAAGAATACCTCTACAGCATTAAACTTATGCAATTAGCTTTGTATTTGTGAATAATTTTATAGCTACTAGTCGTGCCAACTCGTACCGGTAGTTGTCAAAATCAGTACGCTTTTGCAAGTACAAAAACAAGAACGCCGAGCTTGGCGTCAGTTGATGCGCAAGAAAAATTATATAGCAAAGTATATCTTGGTAAAATTGAACGTGTGCAATTGTAACAGCGACTGTTAAAAGTGAGAAGTCGTAACTACCAAATGCTCTAACCAGACATGAAATTAGCCTTGTCTGCACTTGTCCTCACCCTCGGTGCTCTTCGTTTGTTAGTTGGATTTTTTACATCGACAGTACACGCTAAGCGTTGACAATTTAATAAACAAAGATTGGCGGAGCGTATACGAAAGATAAGTGACAGGCGAAATAAAGCCGTACTATTAAATTAAAACATGAAAATTAAGCGTGGTTAAGGTTGAGTTAATCTTAAATCACGGTGACAATATGTGATCTGATTCGAAATTGTTGTTTGACTTTCGGCAATTCTGCTTAACCTTGTTTATTGCAATTTAAGATCCGCTTTGTTTTGATAGCCCCTATTATCAGAAATTTTTAAATTGACGAGGAGACATGAATTTAAAAATTATTTTTAACGTTAAAATATTGTCATTCTCAAATTGAACCTCAGGTTTTTGCTCGCACGAGTCTAGTAGACAAATGAGATATTTCTGTTTAAAGTTTAAGTCATTAAAGACTAATCATTACGAAACCTGATGAAAGTTTATGTTAACCGAAAAGGTTTGTTTTGTTTGGTTTTTTCTTATTTTAATAACGAATATAAATAAATTTAAAAATACTAACTCCAATATGACTGCTTTCTATGGCAATTTTATCGTATAAAAAAAAGTAATAACTTCTTTCTGGAAGATATAAATTAAATACAGTATTTGTTTCATGTTTTAGCTGAAACAGATTTTTTTAATAACTTAGAATTTATCGAGCGATTATATAAAAAGTAGAAATGCAGAAACAATAATTTGAAATGATAATTTAAGAAAATTAACTGATGTGTTGAATTAAAGAGGCCTACATCAAAAAAATGATCAATTTTTCATTTCTAATGGTTTTGCAAACTTAATAATATACGCTTCCTCTTTTTTAGAATATTTAAACCAAATATGATAACAGAAACCTACCTAACGTTCTCTTCTTTTTATGAATTGTATTTTACTGTAAATGTGAAATATCTAATAAAATGTTTTAATGAAAACTATTTGTTGTATATGAAAAAAAACACCTTGGTTTTAGCAGAGTGACTTGAAAAAATGCTAATACCAAACATTTAATTGGATTTAAGAACAACCTGTACATATCCAAAATTAAGACTTTTCAGTTACTTAAACTACAAAGAAGTTTGACAATAGATTTGAACACTAGATTAATTCTTCTCAGTAATTGATAGCATCAATTCCTTTTATTAAAAATAGTGTTAATTAAGCGGATGACTGTCTCACTTGTTTTACTCATAAATCTAAACTAAGTCTTTCCATTTATGATTTCAACTTCAGTTCTACTTCAAATAAAGCGCCGTATAAGAGATTTCACACTCAAGTAACCTATGCTGACAAAATATCCAAGGCAAACACAACATCAAACTAAATGACTATTATAAGGACGCGAATTCGTTCAGACAGAACAGGAAACGTACCCTGGGAGAGAGAGCAGGAAAATTCGTTTAAAGTTTAAAAAAGAAAAAAGGCGTCATTAGCTTTTACGATTTGTTCTTCATGGGCAACAAAAGCACACCCAAGTCGATCTAACCGAATTGCAAGAAGAACGGAGGCCATAAACTGACAAAATTTGTTTTGTTGAAACCAACTTTGTAATAAAATCAATCCGTATGTTTCCAGGTGAAAATGTAAAAACGGCTCCAAACAAGCTTTGTCAAAAGGAATTATTACTAATAGCTGGTCATTTAAGAAATAACGTAGTCTGAAAAAAGTCAACTCGTTAATGTATGTGAGATTCTTTTATGCAAATAATGTGTTTAAAATTGTTTGGTTTGACATTTTTACTAACAAATTACTTGACGAAAAGCTAAAATGATCAAAAACATACTGGCTATCATAATCGCATTGCTTAATCATCATTGCTTATTTTAGCTTTTTATCATTAGTATGCTTACTACTATCATAAATTTTTAAACAAAAATTATAATTAACACTCTTCAAAAATTATGTTTTTGAAATAGCAATGAATGATTGAATGAAAAAATATTTAAAAATCTTGTTATTTTGGTTATTGCCTCTCTTCCAAGATTATTCTTGAATCCTCTAATAAAACTAACTTAAAATCCATACTTGGCTGGCCCCTACGGTTTGCAAAGAGACTTTTAGAGAATGGTGATGTGGAGTTGCGTTCATACTAGAAACTAAACCTTAGCAGTTGAAAAAATTATTAAAGTCGTGTGCGTATCTGGGCAAGCTTAGCTGGCCTTGTGGTAACTTTCCAGAAGTGTTTTGTTGGTTCTGAGTTCTGCCAGTTGTGTATACATGTTACCAGGTAAGGTTTGTTTTGGTTAATATATGTCATGGAGTATGGTGTTGGCATTTTTGTTATATCTTTTATGGGAGGAATGGCTTGTGGACATTAAAATCAAATCAGCGCTTTCAGTATCGACGAGGAGTAGTCTGCATTGTCAAATTAACAACCAGGGTCACCAAAAAAATATATTAAATGCTTATATCTTTTTATCTATGTAAAGGAAAAATATCAATTTGAATTTCAATGAAGACACTATATTACTCGATGTTGTAAAAACTATAACTATAAAGAGTGTGATATCCAACTTTAAAATCTATATGCCAGAGCTGGTTGAATCAAAAAACTTTATTGCAAAATTTTATGTTGAAATCAAAACAAGAATAACAGCAAGTTTATTAGTTTTGGGTTTCAAAATTAAAACTTATAGAATACCAAGATGATGAACATAAAATAGCAAGCATAAAAAAGTGAAAGTTTTTGCCGCCTTTGATTAAATTTTTACAAGACAAATAGTGCCAAAATATCTATAAAAACTTTTCTTTATTAACAATTTGATAGCAATCCACAGCTTCAAATAAATGTATATACGACAATCAAAGTTTAATTATTTAGTAATAAAAATAAACTCAACTTCTGAAGGTGGTTTTTTAAATATATCATAGAATAAAAGTGTTTTCATATTAAATTTAAAAAATCTATCATAAAGTTTACATTATAGAAAACCAAAAATGTAGCGAAAGATATTTATTTTTTAAATAAAAATATCTGGAGGAAAACATTGGAAACTTAATTTTAAAAAATTAAGTAAAGCGATCTAATGAAATTCTGTTTTGTTGCTCTAATCTTAACCTAGTACGAGGGTCAGTCAATAAGTAATGAGACTTTTTTAATAACTCAAGTTTGCAATGACTGGTAATCAAAAAATGCTTTTTTATTTTTCAACATAGTCTCCCTCCTTTGCAACACACTTGTTCCATCTTGATATTAGATTGTCTATTCCTTTGGCATAGAATTCCGTGGACTGGGTCCTTAGCCAGTTGCTCACAGCAGCCTTCACTTCTTCATCAGTCTGGAAGTGAATTCCCCTCATACTCTCTTTGAGTGGGCCGAAGAGGTGAAAATCAGATGGTGCAAGGTCTGGGCTGTAGGGTGGGTGTGTTAGAAGTTTCCAGCCTAAATCTTCAATTTTGGCTAGGGTTCTTGCTGCTGTGTGGGGCCTTGCATTATCCTGAAGGAGAATCACACCTCTTGATTGAAGTCCTCTCCGTTTGTTCTTAATGTCTTTTTTCACTTGAGTTAGCAGCTCACAGTAGTTCTCTGAGTTCACAGTATTGCCCCTTTCCAAGAAACTGATAGTGATCGGCCCATTTCTGTCCCAGAACACAGTGAGCATGACTTTCCTTAAACTTTTCTGAGATTTGAATTTTTTCTTCACTGGGGAAGAAACATGCTTCCACTCCATTGATCGTCGTTTCGATTCAGGTTCATAATGAAAGACCCAGGTCTCATCAGTTGTCACTATTCTCGATAGAAATACATCTCCCTCCTTTCTGTATCTGCGTAGTGATGCTCTGGAAGCCATCAGGCGCTGCATTTTGTGATCATCCGTTAACATCTTTGGAACCCAGCGACAGCTGACTTTTGAAAAACGCAGCTTCTCACGCACAATTGCGTACACTGTGCCATGGGAGATGTCCAAGTTTGTAGCAATTTCATCTAAAGTGACCCTTCTATCAGATTTGATCAGGTCTTCAACTGCCTGTACTGCTTCTGGGGTAGAGACATCCACAGGTCTTCCACTTCTCAGATCATCAGTAATGCTTTCGCGTCCATCTTTGAATGCTTGCACCCATTTGTAGAAGTTTGCTCTAGACATACAGGAAGGACCATATTGTCTTTGCATTCTAGACAGAATCTCACATGATTTTACACTCTCTGCCAACAGAAATCTGATGACTCCTCTTTGTTCCAAGCATGAGCTGTTTCCTAGCCTAGTAGTCATTTCAATTTATCGTCACACCTACAGTAATCTGAAAATAAACAAGTTTTGTTGTAAATAAGATGACAACTCCATTCATAATCATCACATAAAATTTCAGTTGCATAACTCCAAGAACACCAAAGTAATTGAGAAAGTCTCATTACTTATTGACTGACCCTCGTAGTTGGGTTGTTGTTGTTTCAAAGGTTTTTTTAAACTTCAGCACCTGTTTAAAAGTTTGAGAGTCACTGGGTGAATGCAGACGCTAAAGGTTGTTGTTTATATATATATATTGGCTGTTATTATTGTATTTGCAATAAAGCATGTTCACTCCAAGAAGCGAAGCTATGCCCGTTGCTTAACGCATTGATTTAACACGTACGTTACAATAATAATACACTGCAAGAATCATAAATCTCAGCTATATTAGCGCCACGAGTAAGACCCAACTCTCAATCTAACGACCACGAGCCCAGGAACAAACTGCTGCGCCAAAATCATTTAATCAGAGATTCAACCTTTCAATTACGTAGCGCCATCTACCGATGTTAGTAAACAAAAATAGAAAAAAAATAGTATTTTGCTTTATACTCCCAACTAGCGACATGTGCAAGTAAGTTGCGAAAACTAATCAGGCGTTTACAGAAACAGAGAAAGGAAATAATAAAATCGTATCTGAATTTATATTATTAAGGTTAAACTAGTAGTTTGTAATGTTTCTTTCGATGTTAGCTGGAAATTTATTCTTAAAAACACCGTCGGCAGTGTTCGGGTACCAGGAATGTTGGCAGCGTGGTCGAGTGGTTAAAGCGCAATAAATATAGATATAAAAAAAATAATAAAAAATAAAATAAATGGTTTTCTAGCATTCTGTTGAATAATGCAAGAGGCTCCAATCCCTAGGCGTGTGGGGTACGCACAAGAACAACAACAGCAGGGGGGCGCTTGATGGCCAACGTGATCGACACGGCTGCCGTTCAAAACTTCTCTGGAAATGGCTCTCAACGACACTTTCCTCTGCTTTGCGGTTTTAGCAAGCAGCTCTAAATTTTAGTCATACCTCTTGATAAAAAACTAAAAAACCAAATAAAATATTTCAACCAGACAGCAAAATCTTGGCATTTCCGAAAGCAGGTCGGGGTAATTGCTAGACAGTCTCCCTAAGCATAGCGCCTCCGTCGTTTCCTGCAAATCAAGGAAATGAATAAAGATGATAAACGTTGGATAAATCAATGACGTATTTGCAGCTTCTAGCCACGGTGTAGACTCGTGTGATCCTGGTATCGAGACATAATGAGCCCTCTACAACATTCAATAATCTCAATACTTGCAACGCACCGCGTTGGTTCCATCTGATAAAGAAAATGTAAAGTGGTCTTTCGTCCGTTTGGTGTCGCTAGTGTGAACGTAGCGAACGATTCCCGCAGACAAATCAGCTTGGGTGAAGCGGTTGATGGGAGATCCTAAAAGTAAAAATATCGTCGTCCATTGAAAGTGTATTTACTCCTGGTCAGACACAAACAGGCAAAGAAAATACAAGTAAATCTCCGCTGCAAGTAGCAAATCACCTTTTATTCCATCGCTCTACAATGCTTGCATGTTGTCAATTGATTAAAATACTCGCCTGAATGGTTCGTGAGTTCGATCCTCCCCAGTTGTACTGGGTCAGTAATCTCGTAGACCAAACTCTCCGAGTTGTCAGTGGCAGAAAGCTGACTAGTTGTTATGACAACGCTTCCTCCTTCTTTTACTGTAGCCCCTGCCACATATCGCAAACAATAAGCTGAAGCAGCGAGAACTTTTGTCACGTGACCGTACCTTTGTTGACGTTGAGTAGGGGTGGTTGTCGGTCTTCTCTGACGTGGATATTAAAGCGATTGTCAACCTTTCCTCCGATGATGTCAAACATGAAGAACACATCACCGCCACCTTGTGACAAAAAGTGGTTGTATCGGATGCTTCCTGCAAAACAATGAGACCGTGAAGAGCGGGCTGCACTACGAGAAATGACGCAACAGTTCAATGGCAATCGATTTACGGCTTCAGTAGTTCAACTTGGCTCGTTCGATGCAATAATGAAAGCAAGACTGATAAAGTAACAAAACAATTTTTTTGTGAAGTGCTCCAGTCGTAATTTGATCCAAGTCCTTTTAGAAACCTTAATTTATGTTTTTAATTAATTTCTTAATTTCTGATTGAATCGAAGGTAGATTCTGCTGAATATTGTAGTTGCGAATTTGTGATTCATTAGCTTGACTTAGCACAGTGGCTAAACGCATTTCTCAACTCAAGCAAATATTTGCTTGTTTTGTTAATAAAATTGTCGAACCTTGATCATATTATGAATACTTTGCGCCGTGAGAACGAATTGAATAAGTAGATGATGATCTTTTATATATAAAACAAAATTAATTGAAATTATTTATATCAGTGAATTAAAAGCTTTTGAGCTAGATAAATTAAGCTATGGTTAAAACCTGCAGAAAAACAACTTTAAAAAAGAAAACCAAAAGACACAGTTCAACATCAACACAGCTATAAAAGAAGGCAGGTTTTTAATATTTAACATGCGAGTTTTCAACCCATAAAAAGTTCAAGTTGAGTTAAAACGAAGTTCAGTCGCACACCTTCGTCTATTTCTTCCTGAGTAAATTCACTGTCGCCGTCTGCTGATAGATCCGCTACGATGTCGTTTTTCGAATACTGTAGCTTTCCTACGTTTGGATCACGTGTAATCACAAACGAAATCACATGATCTGCTCCGGTTGCGCGAAGATGATTCGGTGTAATAGTGGTAATAGAACCTATAAAAAATAACCATCACAAATACAACTAAAGAAAATGTTTTAACAGGAGCAACCGGTTTTATATAAACAGAATTTACATTGAAAGGATTTTCGTCAGTTAAATAAAAACTTTGAAGCAAAATTGCTTTACCTGCATATGAAATAAAAGGCAAATTCGGTTAAACATTTTTTTAAAAGATGACTGCAATAAAACAAGATTTTTTCACCTTTTTCAACATTAATTCCGGTGTTAACCTTCAAAACTACATCATTTCTTCCCATTTCATCCGTATTCAATTCCTGTAAACTTGTTTCATTTGTTCTCACTTCCTCAGTTTTGGGAGGATCCTGATTTCTCTGGCTTCCTCTTAACTCTTCGTTTCTTGTGCTTTCATGCTGGGGCTCAGGGGGCAAATATTTGAGGGGAGGGGTCGGTTTGATCCGGAGTCCCCCCTCAGGCTGGATCTGTTGTTAAAAAAATTTTTTCAAATTTATTATCAAATTATTTTCTTAGTTGTGTATGTAATAACAAAAATAGAGTGTAAAAACTGATGATTTTGCTAAATTTGCTTCTGCTTTATGATTTAAAGATTTAAAATAGTTGTCTACATTTTCAGTAATATTCATAAAGATATGGTAAAAAAATAGCCATGAAGATTCTGATAGTATTAAAAATTAGTACGCTTAAGTTTCTAACAACAAATCCTATGCAATAAATCGATAGTTTTGCGCTAAAATGTTTCACTTTAACTACGTGGGAATTCGTGATAACAGTATAAAGTTATTGAGTGAATGCAAATATAACAGGCACTTACATCTTACACAAATTATGTTAAAATCATAATAAATTATTAGGAAAATCTGCTCGTTAAATAAACTCACAAAATCAAAAGATTTTTTATCAATGCAAGATAGTCAAGAAGAACAAAAAACAAAATTAAAGACAAAAAGCCGCACTGCCAAGCAACCTCGTTCAATCTGTCAAGACTTTTTAGTTTGCTGACTGCACAACTCGGCGAGCCGTGGCTCAATTTCCTAACATCGTGTTTAGTCAAACGAGTAGCTCTGGCGCCGGAAGTACATATTTCCAACCGGAAACTTACATCGATGATCATCTGCACTTTCTGGTGGCTTGTCCCGTCCCTCAAAACCATGTCCACCGTTTCTCGACGGCGACGGACCCGGCCCCCCGATGACGTAGTCTCAGAAACGGTGTTCTCGTAGCAGATGAGCTGATCCAAAACATCCTGAATCGATTTAAAATAAAGTCGTGAGGTCTTTTGCTGGAAAGATACAAAGCCGCGAGGTCTGCTGCTTTGCATGTTTGTGTTTATAGAAAGTGAAAATAAGCTTACCAATGCAACCCACATTGATATTTTTAAAGCTGCTACAGTGAAAAACATAAGGTGAACTACTTTGATCAAATTAATTTTATGATACTATTAACAGTTTGAAAAAATTTAACAAAATAATATTGTGAACCTGATAGGTAAACGATGCTCCATCACTTATTTCAGTTGTTCTTTTCATTTTCATTTTTTGACCTAAACAAAAAAGAATTTATACTGTATACTGATTTACGAGTGATTACCAGCAATATGAGGAGTTTGATATAACTTGAAAGTTCATTGCAATTTCAATCATTCAACGTTCAACAATTAATGGTCGAAGTATAACGTTATAATCAATATGTTTAATTGGTGTAAAAAAGTCGTTTCCCTTAAGCAGTGATCAATATAGAAAGTTTTCATGGTATGCGCCAATTTTTTTAAATACGTAAACAGTAGATTAGTAAAAAGATTCAAGTTAAAAAACTCTTCTAATTAAGTTCAAACGCCACCGGATTCCAGTGAAAACATCGAGATTAGCTCAGCGCACCATAAGAACGTGATGGTGTGATTGTAGTTGATGACGTAAAGTTAAAATGAGCAAGAGTAATTGCACGTAATAGTCAAGTAAAATAAAATCTAAAACAATAATCAAAAACATTAAGGCAAGAATAGTAATAGTACCAAGAATAATTTCTGTACAATAGGAAAGATTTTTGCAAGAGAAAGTAAAAGCATGAAGTTTTTCACAGCGTAAGCCATTTCATTGTAAAAATTTGTTCTAAAAATCTCGCGACGAACTTTCCCGCTACTTTTACAAACCACTCGTAAGCAAGTTTCATAGTCGACATAGAAAAGTTATTTACAAGTTTTTAAGTAAAACAAACCACCTTTCATCGCCCCGACCCTCCATCCACTGAGCATGTCGTGCGGGAGTCTCTCGGAAAATTTCACTAGTTTTCCGAATTGCAGCGATGACGTCAAAGTAAAGACGAGGCCTCGGTTAGGGGTGTCCCTGTCAGTGACCGACAACGAATCGCGGTTTATGATTATGGCGTGACCATTACGGCAGACCAATGGAATTGTTTGTAAAATGGGCCGAGCGTGGGGCATCTGCAGAAAAAAATTGGTTCATATAAAACTTTGACAAACCCTTAATACAGCGTTTCTCAAACCATGGGTCGCCAAGACTATGCGGATGGGTCGTGAAAGCTTGTATCTACTGTATAATTACTTTTAGCCAAATGTATAATTAGTTTACACAATTTGATTGCCACAAATAGAATAACAGCACTTCTCAATTGTGTAAGTAACTTTTAGACGTTTATAGTCAAAAAAACGCCTTGTTACATTATGTTATCCCAGACCAGGAGTTGGGAACCTATGGCTAGCGAGTCAGATGTGGCTTTTTGATAAAAGCATCTGGCTCTTTTGTTGCCAAGCATAAATTACCACACATAAAAAAAAAGATCTGTGCACATAAGATTTTAAAAGTGAAGACTGTTTTTTAAGAGATCATTACGATTTTAAGACGAAAATCCAGAAATCAGAGTCAGATTCAAGGTGAAGTCCCCCTTTTTTTTTTAAAGACCACTACGTTTTTGAGCCGAACATCAAGAAATCAAAATAAGTTTGCGCACGAACAGATTTTGCCCAGACACATACAGCTAAATATTAGAGGAACATTGTTGGCTCTCATGGAAATACATTTAAAAACATGTAGCCGTTATGGCTTTCTTGCCTAAAAAGTTCCCGAACCCTGCAACGTGCGTTCGCTCAAATTTATTTGGGTCGCAGTCATATTTGTAGATCGTTGTTTTTTAGCGATTTTGGGTCGCAGAAAAAAAGGTTTGAGAAACGCTGCCTTAATATAATGCTGATACTGATATAACTTGTACTGTAAAGACAATAATTAATTTGTTTTATGAGGTAGCTGCGTAGATGGTGACGTAAACAACTGAACAAATTCCATGACACTAAAAACTGTGATAAAAAACAAGTAATAAGAGCGATGCTGTAGTCTGCTTTCCTACCTCGATTAAGATGTTCAGGGTGTACGTGGCCGTCGTGCTGTGGCCGTCGACCACCCGGAAGCTAAAAACGTCCTGGTTCCCACCGAGATCACGTGAGTGCGCGTAATAAATGAAACCTTCAATCAAATCACTGACGCGAAACCAAAGATCTCCGTTACGTTGACTTAAATCTGCAATTTATTTGCATTTAGAACTGTAAGTAGGTAATGACTTCGGACTTCAGTAAATTTTGTATCAAATAACAGAATAATCATAGCATAATCACAACAAATTGCTTTTTATCACTTTTGTTTTGGCTTGAATGCCTTAAACCAGGGGTGTGCAACCTGCGATATGCAAAGCAAAATTATTTAGTTCGCGGAAAGTTAGGCTTTTAAAATATAGTGATAATAGCCTTTGCCACTCAAATCATTGTTGAATAGTTTTACGGCCTAACAGCCAGTTCTACTTCTTAAATCTAGATAGAGTAATTGGCAAAACAAACCAACATCATACCTTTTATTGAAACAAATGTAAAAGAAAATTTTTTATGATTGCAATAAAGCTAAATCGCTCTTTTGTTATAACAAACAGATAATCGATAAGTCCGGTCCTCAGTTTAATCTGTTGTACACATTTGACCTGGCAGCGCTTAAGGTCGCATGACCCTAACTTAAACTTCACCAGAAAATCACCTTCGCTTCTCTTGTTGATTACACTTCCGCGGGATGGCTTCCGGATCACACTCACAATAAGATCCTCCGTCGAAGTATCAGGGTCCGAGACACTGATGTCATCAATAGTGATTTGGACTTCTTTGCCGAATCCCACCTATAATAGGACAATTAATTATTCATTTTAGATTTTGTTTAATCTTCGCGTGAAATGACGGCAAATGTCAATTAAAAATAGTTTTGCAACAGGCAGTTTTTGCTGGTATTACCATCATTTTAGACAATCTTTTAATTTTCTTTTCTTTTTCAAATATTGTATATTTAACTAGTTTACCATAATGGGAAAAAGTGTTCAACTTATAATTTACTACAGGTATTCAAACTCAAAAAGAATCCCTAAGAAGTTTAATTTATTATATCTGTAATTTTTAATAACAGTATAGTTTAAAAGTTTTTAATCGATGCACATACAAGTAAGTAACCTTTCTTACCACGACTGATTCCGCCACTGTTACAATTGGCGGTTGCTGTCGTCGAACCGGTGTGATTGTAATTGTGAGTACTTGATTTGAGAGGGTATTTTCCGAAGCGTCAGTGACGTGAAAATGAATTCTGTCAGTAACAGGAAAGTTTCCAATTTCGGATCTGCTGTAGAACCTGCGAAAGACATAATGATCGCAATGTTATGTATAGTTTTACCTGGGCGTATTTCAATTTACTGTTTGATAGAATAGCAATCTTAGTTATTTTTGTTTGGGTTTCATATTTAAAAGTAATTATTAAATTTCAAATATGATTTCAAATCAAAATTTTTAACTTTTTGACCAGCGTTTTTCGTGGTTTTATTTTATAAATTAAACTGATGAAGCTTAGAAAAAAATTCCAAAAACAAGTTAATTTAAAAACCAGATAAAAACATTTGAAAAATCATAAGAAAAATTATGAAGTTTATAGTATTCATAAAAACGAAGGAAATAACGAACTTGATCCGTCCCAAGTTGATATCCTCTTGAGTGAAAGTGGACCCGGGAACCAACGATTGTTGGTTCCTTTTCAAACTGCCGTGGAACGGTTCCGCTTCGATATGGAACACAAGCTGCAAGCACGAACGTGAAGGCACCAGACTCGATTGTCACCCACAGCCACTCACTTCACTATCGGCGCTGTTCAGATCAACGTAGGCCAGGTTCTCGCGGGTCAGGACCGCTTCGCTTTCTTCTTCGATGTTGAGGGCCAACTCGCTGAATTGATCGGGAGAGGGCGCTTGGGAGTAATCTGCAGCCAGAATTGAGACCTACAAGAGACAAGGATAGCTTGAAATTTTTTAATTTAAAATTATTTCAATAAAATTTGAATTTCTTCTTTTGACGTAATTGAAAATAGCATAACAAATACAAAATTCGGACAAAAGTCATTGATCAATCCTTGAAATAAAACAAAAAGTTTTCAGACAAAACAAACAACAGTAAATATTACAATTTATAAACTGCAAATATTTCTGACAAAGTGCTACATATCACGTCTACCAGATATCACACTAAGCAAACTGGCTAGTTTACCGATAGTCAATTTTATTAACATATAAATTCTAACAAAATCAGTATTTTTAAATAAGATTCAGGATTAATTTTCCTCTTCAAAGAGGACGGCATCACCTGGATTACTCCTACTATTACGTTAGTTCCATCAGTGACACTGATCTGGATCTGATCGGTAGGATTGGCACTTTCTCCTCCATGTAAGTACCGGATCAACCCACGATGGATCTGCACGATTAGATTTTACTTAAGCAAGGTATCGCACCATTCTGCAACCGGCATTCCGAACAAGAATCGAACGCATGGAAGGTAAAACAAAGCATTGGTGAGACAAACCTCGTCGTTCGTGAAAGTGTTTCCGACTCGGAGGATGATTTGGGATCCATGATTGCCACGGATTACATTCCCAAAGCGAGGCGCTTTTACGAGCGTGAAGACAAGCTCGTTGAGGGGGGTGTCGTGATCCGAAACGGAGAGTTGCTGGGTGCCTGAAAAGAGTGTCAGTATCGTTAATATTAAGTTTTAAGATGTCAAGAAAAAATAATTTCGATGACTGCAAAATTAATATATCTTTGATGAAAAGTTGTTTTTACAGAAACAAAACGAATTGAGCATTAAAAAAATTTTATCGTTATGTAAAAATGAAACAAATGCCAGGTAAAATCTTGTAAAAATAATATTGCCTGTTGAAGCAAGTTTTCATTTGTATTGTCCGCGCATGGCTAAGTCATTTTAGCGCCGCTTTGATAGCAAACGTGATTGATATGGACTCAGTTCAGCTTTTTCTCGTCATGCAGTTGTGCATCTGAGCAGAGCACTTTCTTCTGCTTGGTGGTTTTGACAAGAAGCTAGGATCATATCGCCGAACAGCAATCCGAAACAGTTTGGGCAACCGCTCGGCGGGTGCTTAAACTTTTACGCTTCTAGTGTCGTCTTGCGAGCCAGGAAAAAGATAGCCGACAAGATATGATGTTGCCATACCTATTGTTGCTGTCCCTGAACGAGTCACATCCAAAATCGACAGATGATTGGCCAGAACAGGAGGAGCAGTTGGAGTTGACAAGAAATTAATGGTGAAGTTGGTTGGGGGGAGGACGTGCTGGCCATCTGACACCGTAAATTCAAACATCAGCTTGAGCTGCCTGCGACTAAAATCAAATACACAAAATTGAAGTCATATCGAACCATGACAACAAATAGATATAGAAAATACAATGGCATATTGTAGTTTGCAGTTCTAATAGGTAAAGCAAGTAAAAATTCTTTTCAACTAACTAAATCCTTATAGTACACGTAAATTCATGCCGTTATAAAGAGCATAAAGAAATTCTTTTAAATACTAACTTTATTTTCTGAAAAAATATTGAATAGAAATGCAATTACATTGTTTTGCGTAAATTTATTGTTCAATATTTGTGTCTATACTATAAAAATGAAAGTACGAGCAACAACTCGTAGACTGATTAAACTATTAGAATTCACACATATGGCTTGTCATATATCATTTTGTCTTAATGTCTATCGAAAAACAGGTTTAAATAAAAATGTGGCTCCTAATCTATTTTCATTTTTAAGATTTATTTATACATGTAAATTATTTTCAATTGTCGATGCCAACTGATTTAAGATAACTTTCGCAGGAAACCAAGTGCAGCAGAACCGCCTGATCCCGCTTGATCTTACACGAACTTGAAACAAATTTTCTGTTTGGTCAACAACAATAACAAAGTAAAACCTAAATCTACGTAATGAGAAAATCCTCGTGGTAACAATGAAATGCGAGGCAGCTTACACAACAATTTCGAAGGTAATAACATTGATCCCGGCATTTCAAGAGGCTCATTATTTGAGTCATTGAGTGTGTTCGTTTTAACCAGTTCAAGCCGCAAGTGCGATTTGAAACCAAAAAAATTTGAGTTATTTTTGTTTCTTGAAATGGAATCTTTTGAAATTGATTAACTCCTGTAGATGTGAAACGATATTTTGAAATGTTAGGTCATCTTATTGGCGGTGTGGCTTTAAAAAGAAAAATAATAAAATTATGAAATATATTTCGGAGCTTTTAGCTAAGATGTGAATAAATCATGAACAATTTAATTACATTTTTATTTACTTGTTTATATTAAAGAACTATTATTAATTGTTTGTTGCAGATTCCAGCATTCAAATAACGAATTTCTAGATTTATAAAATTAAATCTAAGACCTATATGAAAACATTAATTAACAATTGCCGCTTGCACTGAAGAAACCGGCCAATTGATAATTTATTAAAAAATTATTTTTTTGGTGGTAATTTAAAAACAATCTTGGCAAACTCTTAATGAACTGGTAAATTCGAAAACAAATTTGAGATTTTAATGGAGAAGACATTTGAGATTTTAGTGAAGAAGACACACCCCAGCGAACGTTTTACGCTCTCATGTACAAACCTTGCCGGGTTCGATTCTCGGTGCTGGCTGAGAACACCCGCTGGATGTCGCTGGTGTTTCTGCAGTCTCAACTCATGTTGAATACCAAGCAAACCAGCCACTGGAGGGCGGTATATAATTTTGTTTGAATCAATGTCCGATTGGGAGAACACAAAAATTGGGACGTGCGGGTGGTCAACACTTTCAATGTGCCCATAAGCGGAAGGCAAGGGCCTGAAAAAGTAAGAGAGCCCGGTAAATTGATTTTAGCATTTAAGTTTAACTCTATAACTGCAATATGTTTCTATTAATTTTAATACTTCAGATAGTATTAAAGGATTCTTTTAAACCATTAGAATATGTTGCATACAAGAAAATGCAGTACAATTTAAAAGCCAGTTTTTTTCTATTTTCTATATAAATATTGAAAAGTTATTTGTCAAAATTTTGCAAAACATCAGAAAATCACAATTTCAAGCTTGTCAAAGCCGATCTGAAGTGAAGCTTTAATAAAGCGGACCTCGTAATGTTGTAGATGATGTCATGATCTGGAGTGTCGTCATCAGTAAAACGCAAAAACCCGCTGTGAAGGACAGAGGCCATCCCTTCGTTGGCAGTCATACGAAGAGGAGGAGATAGACCAGGAGAGATTCTGGGAGCCACCTCGTTTTCCTGGATCCGATTAATTTGAAATGTGCTGCTCCCAAGGGGGTCGGAGGTGGCGCCGCTGTCGTCGTAAACCTTTCACAGAATAATAAATATTGGATGAATATTTCGAAAGTAGATCTTAGTTCAAGAATTTCAAAACACTAAAAGTAATTTTAACAATCAATAGATTAAGTAAGTCCATTAATTTACCTCGAATTCGAACGTTTCGATGTCATTCTCGTTTTCGGCTGTTCCAACAGGTTGGTCACTGTACCAGATGTGTCCGTCGTCAATGTCTCCTTGCGAGAATCGAACTAAAGACGGTGACTGGTACTGGCCCTGACTGTTTCGAATCCATTCATGAATCCCGATTCCGTATTGATAAGGGGCATCGGACATTTCGGGCACCATCAGGATAAGCTTACCCCTGAAACGCATACATTATTTAATTGTAATAAATAGTTTAGTGAAATTTTTTTTTATGCATAAATAGTCTTTTATATACTTTGTTAAATCAATTTTCTTTTGAGTCCAATATATAAAGATAAAAGTTATTGGTCGAAAAATTGACTCCAATATTATGTTTTATTTGAAGATATAGCATCAGTAATTAATCTAGTAAATGTATCAGAAAAAAACAAAAATTGTGCACTAAAGTTGACTGAGTTTTACTATTCGCACACGTTCTCGTAAACTACTGCTAATTTTGTCAGGTGCAACGAAATCTTTTCTGACTATTTCAATAGTTGACAAGGCTTTCCCAATTTTTATTCCATCTAATCCTTCGATGATAGTGTAAATGTATGAGACTATAGTTATTTGATTTGTTCGATTTTATTCAAATCGGGAAATAGGATCAAATGAGTATGTTGATCGGTTAATGCAATGTTAGCGAGTCTTTATTGAGAAGTAAAAATTTTAAAGTTTAAGATAAAATCTTGAGTCAAGTCAGAACTACGCTATGTTTTGATTTCTTTGTTCAAGTATTGATAACCTCAAAGCAAATGATTATTGCAAATGAATTTTGATGAAAGAATATTCTTGTAACAATCAAAGAATCAAAAAGAAAGTCTTAAAATTCAAAAATTTTAAGCCGGTTTTTGGACCACCACGATATTGAACAAAAACAAACAATAAAACCTAAGATTAAACAAAAACGCTTCATATTTATTGTAACACGGATTAACGGATTAAAACCACTTTGCCGATTCGTATGTTGATCCTACAGTATTTAATTTTAGTCTGTTTAATCTTAATACCCACAATCTATCAAACCAACCTTTGCTTCCCTTTTTTCGGCCGCAAGACGTAGACTATGTTTGATTTATCCTTGACGTTGGCCGCAATTGTTAAAAGATGATTAGTGGTGATGCGTGTCAATCCCCCTCTTTTTACATGAGTTCCTTTACTGGTCAGAATCACAGCAGACGTGTTGCCCTGCAAAGGAGAGATTCTGAGATGGGATGAGAATGGGGTTTCAATTTTTTAACTTTTGCGCTTTTAATGAAAGTAGAGTTTTGCAGGATCAGTGGAAAACAAAACCACTGTAGCTTTGTTTAAGATGGAACAATTTTTAGTACCTGCGGGGCAATGTTGACGTTGACCACCTTGTTGATCACGTGATATCCGTTGCTAATTTGTACAATCACAGAATCGTGAAGAGTTTTGGATGACGTCATGTTTCCATGGGCAATGTAAAGAAGTTTGTCCGAGAATAGATCAAGCGCCTGCGAAACGAACAAGTTTTCCATGAATTAAAATCAAAGATTCTATCTGAATAAGATGAGAACTTCAGTTGTAATTGATCTAAATTAATTCAGATAACAATAAACAAGCCAATATACGGTGATATTCATACCAAAATGGGAAAACTTTAAAGAAAAATATGTCAAACAATAAACAATTTTTCCCAAGATTTATCCCATAGATTTTTTTCACTAAATTATAAATACCTAATCATGTTAAAAAGATAGTAAATCTCAAAATGAAAAAATTTTCACTAACTTTGAATTTTTGAATGGGAGTTGTGTAATCCGGCAACTTGACTAGCTTTCCATGCCGGGGTGGATAAGGTAGTGAAAAATAAAGATCGTTGATTGGACCATTATAAGTGACGTTGAAACAGCTGCGAGCACTGATCTTCACTGATTGGCCAGCGCTAAACAAGCAATTATAGTTCGAAGGCAAAGTTAATTAGGGAAATCAGTTTAAAATTAAAACAAATTCAATCAAATCTTACTTTAAAACAAGTAGATTGTTCTTTGTTACAACAGGTTTTGTTTGGGGCACTGCATAAATATGGAGGGTTGCCGGCTGTGATTTAAGACTTCCATCTGTCGCTTGAAATGTAGCAACACTGTGTCTTTGTTTTCGATTTTTGTGAACGAACCATAAATTTCCTCGTAGTATCTCGATGTATGAAACTGTGTTATCCAAGTCCGATAATCGAGTCTGAAACAAGTAATTTGTAAAACTCACATTTAGAGTATTGAAATGTTACTAAGTGAGTATTTCCTAAGTATTTAAATTTCTTTATGTCTCCTACGTATAGAACTACGTATAGAACTACGTTGCTTTCATTTTCACATTTTCATTTTAGAATAATTTAGGAAATTGATTTTGTGTTTGTAAATTAATTGAAATAATTGCTTTAAAAAACAAAAAACTGAAGATACAAAGATTTTCGAAACAAAAAGACTTTTCGAGAAATATTTTTACTGATAAAATTAAAGGCAAGATTTACAGTGTTAAATTCAAACCAGCCATTGCCAGGTTCGACGGTCAGAGTCACAAACAAGTCTTTCTCGACGGTGTCTTGATCACGGACTTTTATAATATCCACCAGGATACGAGATCCGATATGCGGAAGAAGGAAACCGGAGAACGAAATCACAGGGGCGTGACGGTTAACCTGAAAAATCACATTGGAAATATTAACTTTGGTTGACCGTTGCACAAAGAGTCAGCAAATATTGAGAGAATAACACTACCTTGCAAAGTCGAGCGCGCCTGTCGCTGGTGTAACCTCTGCCGCAGCGCCTTACACAAAGCTTGTCTCTTTCGTTTGTTTGAAAGCGTCTGCTTGGCGGTAAATCGTTCTTTAAACCTGTGTCAAAACTTGATTTTGACGTAACAATACCAGTGAATCAGAAAGTCGCTCAGGCAATGAGAAAATTTATAAACGGATTTACTTCTTTACACTTTTATATTTCCGAACTGTATTTCAAATGTAATATTAAAAACAGATTTACTATTCAGATTCATCTTTTTATAGTAGATTTACTATTGTTTGTAAAAAGGGGTAAAAATATTTCGCGCTTTGGTAATGCGCAAATAGAAAATAGCCAGACTTTTTAAATGTTTAAAGTTAAAAACTTTTATAAAGTAAAATTTATTTGTAAAACAATCAATTGCTAAACTGAAATAAACTTCTTTTTATACTTTAAAATCAAAATTAAAACCCTAAAAGCCATTAAGTCAAAAATTTACTTTAATCCACCTTGGAAGTGATCCACAAAATTTCCTAATTCTGAATTCTTTAAAAACTTTGTTTTTAAAAGGTAAACAGCTAGTACTGGTTTAGATCTTTTTTATTTTATCAAACGGAAAACGTTTTATTAAAAATCATTTTGTAAATAATTTTACACCACAGATATTTGCGGAGGAAGAAATGATTAAGTTGAACTGGAAGGATGCCAGCTACCGACTTCTTTCTATTTTATTCATGACATGTTTCATTTGATGTTGTTATGTTGAAGGAAATACAAGTTCACGATAGAGAACCAAAACACAGTAGCCACTGCCTTGGGCAGAAAAGGATTTAACGAGCTCTTTTTTAAGCTCAAGTAAGACTTAAATGACGAGTTTGTTGTTCTTCGGCAGTTAAACAAACTGACCTTGCGTTAAAAGATCGGCATTGGGGAGAAGAAACGTCGTATCGTCGCATTGCGTGCAGTTCCTTCCGGAAGCGCACGACAGACAGTGAGGAGGGCATTCAACGCATCTCCCTGAACTGGTATCACCGAAATACCCGCGCGGACACGCTCGAAAGCACTTATCAGCTTCAAATAAAACATTAATAATCAAATAAACAAAATTTTGAAAATAAAATAAATTTCCAAATTTAAAACGGTTGAAAAACGTACTGAGCAAATAATATCCGTCCTGGCACCGCGCACACTGGCCCAGTCCCGAACACGATTGACAGAAGCGATCGGAACAGAGAAGACAATGCCCCGAAGATTCATAAAATCCTAAAATAGTCAGTCGTTTCAACATAAGTCGCGTTTTATTAGCAGTGTGGAGTGTATAATCTTACGCTCCATTTGTACCAAACAAAACAATAAAATTAGTTTTTAAGTATTTCTTATCGCTTAGATAAAATCTCAATTTTATCTGAACCAGTGACACCTGCTAAAAATCGTTATCCTGGTCTTGGCATTTTAATTCAATGTTTTAGAAAGAAATTTAGTTTGTTCGAAATTGAAGTTTAACGCGCGGAATTTTTTTTTTAATTTCTTATTGATTTCAATGGATGTCAGCAGTGCAAAGAAAGTTTTTTCTTTTACTTGTACTTTTAGCAAATTTATGTCTGATTTTGTTTTATTTTTCTATTGTAGCAATTTTTTTTAATTATATAATTTTAAGTACAAGAATCAAAAGTAAAAGTAGAACAATTTATTTTAGTAAACCATTTTTTTAGTTTCTGAAATTGCTATATTCTTTTGACAACTGTAAAGAAAAAATCTATAAATTGAAATATTGATGAATTTTCATATATGAACATAAAAGCCTACATTTACAGCCGTGAGAATTATTTTTCAAAAAAATACATGACAAGTTTTTGCAAATCTTCTCAACCTCTCAACAAATCAAATTTTCTCATTTTTTGCTCTTTTGGTTTATAGACATGTAACAGAACGAATAGAGCAAAAAACTTAATACTAGGTTCCCTTTTAAGTAGTCATTGTGTATAAAATAATCAAAATCACTCACTAAATATAACCAAGGAAAGAGATCTACCGGTAAAACACTATGCTATGGTAGACGCTTTTACATAATCCAGACAGGCCTTTCCGTTTAGTATAAAAACTTGAAGATAGCTTAAGTTTTAACAAATTACAATTGCAAAAAACAAAACGTATCAATTACAATTACATGAAAATGTATTATTACTACATTCAAGTCAATTACAAACTGTAATTGACTCAGCTCTGGCTAGTTTCTTTTACAATGACGTTTCAAAACTTGCTTTTCACAAAGGGAAAATATCTACTAGAAACAAGGCGAATTGACAGTTGGCCTTTTATTTTTTGAAAACAAACGATTTTCATTGTTGAGCCTCCTTTTCTAGAAAGGTGTTGTGTCAACTGTAGAATGACTTTAAATTACAAAAACAAATTTCTATTTATTTGATTTTTATTTTATATCAATTTAGTTTGCTTGCTGCAAGTACATATAAAACAAAGATTGGAAAAATGAAACGATGTACGTATGTTACTTCAACATGTACATTGTATAATCCTTAACGGTCACTGTACCTTTAAAACAAAATAAATTAATGTTCTCCTTGCACACATCTTGCAAAAACCTGGCAACGTATTAAAAAAATACCTGGATTCGTCAATTGAGCAGCCCTAACAAAGTAGTCTAATAATAATTTTGAGTCGGTTTGGTTGAGGATTAAATTTTTGACCGAGCCACACAAGAACCAATTTCCATTGAGACCGTATCACTTACCGGTAATTACATTTTGCATTGAAAAAAAATTGCAAAAGCGCCAGATAGTGACCATATGCATTAATTACTGCCTCGCTTTCCAAATGACCAATCATACGCACACATTACGACAAATCATCACCGACCTGGCGAGCACTTTGAGACGCAGGTTTTATTTTGTAGTTTTTGCCCTTCCATGCACTCTAGACAGTTGTTGGGCCCCGGACCTGAGCATGCTGTGCAGCTCCAATCACATTCGCGACATATGGCCGTTCCCATGTTGCCACCTGTAATTTGCGAATTTGAATTTAAAAGTGGTTTTGTTTATTTCTGATATCTGTTTGTAAGCAAATTTGTTTCGACGCAAAAATATTTTTCCAAAGCATAATAAACCACGCATGTCTCAAAAAGACTTCATACTTTCATCAGTTTGTGTTGTTCCATAAAAACTGAATATAATTCTTAAAAAATTTACTGTCGAATGGAAATCATAACGTGACAAGTGCTGAGCTTCAAATAACTTTACCTGAGTGGTCCGGATAAAACTGCTGGACGCAATGAGAGACACATTGACCATGCTGCAGCACTGCGTCTGCATTCATGCATGACGTACAACGCGGTTGCGCCGATGACGTCGAAATGGAACACGAAGCGCAGTTGTCTGGGCAACGCAGACATTTTCCTAATGATAAAAGCTTTGTCAAAGTCGGTTGCAATTGTTTTGTTACAGCTTCAATGCTTCCACTTTATTTAAATTAATAAAATCTCATAACTTACAATGTACCCGGACAATTATTCGAAAACAGTTATTTTAAAGTTAGGGTTAGATATTCATTAAAAGAAGCAAAATGAGCGTTTATAAAATATATATCTTCATACAAGTGCATATAGCGTTATTTTTCGAACAATCGTCCGTAAACCAACTTAAATTCACATTTTTCTCGCAATTTCTCTGCGCAACGATATCTTTAATCGAGTATTTAATGAATTTTTCATTTGTTCTTTGAAAGATTGCATATAACGAACTCCAAGGCATTTGCTTGAATTACGGTTATTTTTTATCAAGATTTCTGACACTTGCAAAATGTTTTTACTTATCGTGGAAGATGTGAAGCCGCAGTGACTGCAAAAACGAGAGTGGGATGGAAGAAATTCAGAGAGTGTGGTGAGAAACTGTTCGGAAAACTATTTTCTTTGAAGATAAAAGAAAAGGTATGTATGAGCTATGAAGATCAGCTATGTTATATAAAAACGAAACGTGGTCTTTGAGAGGAAATGAAGTTGCTATTTTGAGAAAAGCAGAAAGATCTATGGTGAGGGCGATGTGCGGTGTAAAGTTGGCGGACAAGAGGAATACAGAGGCGCTGATGAACATGTTGGGACTGAACAAAGCAGCAGATAAGCTGGCAAGGGCGAATGGTATGAGGTGGTATGGTCATGTTTTGAGACGACCTGAGGAAGATGTTTTGATAATGGCAATGATATATAAAGTGGTTAGAAAACGTAAACATGGCCGATTGAGGATGAAGTAGAGGGAACTTGAAGGAAACATGAAAATAAATGTTTAAGGAAAGAAGATGCGGCAGATCGATGTAGGTGGAGAGAAAGTGTAGGAAGAATCGCGGAAATACTAAGATGCATCTGTCCACCTCGATTCACTGGGATTATTTAAACCGAATTAAAATTGGATTAATGATATCGTGGTAAAAATGCCCACAACTTCAAATAATGTCACCGCCAAATGTTCAATTAACTCTTACATCAACTTACTCTTTCTTGGATAAAACCCGAAACCACAATGTGAAACGCATGTTCTATCGCGTGATGACAGATAACTTCCACTTTTACACCTTAAGCAGTGACCCGTTCCAGTGCAGCTGTCACAATTCTTGTCACAAGGAAAACAAACCGAACCGGGTGGAATAGTCTATTCAAAAAGCAAGATATTATACAAAAAAATTGTTGTTTTCTTTAAAAATTTATAATCCGATTTAACAATAAAAAAATATTAAGAACTTTCAAAGCAGTCAACTTGTTCGGATACATAAAGCTCAACGGTTAAAAATGACATTTTTGAAATTCTTAAGGTGTTATTTTTGAAGCTGAATTAAGTCAACAGATTTGTACTGTAAAGAATTTACCTTTGAAAACCAAGCAGACGGGCAGCTGGTCTCACAGCTTCCGTTTATAAGGACGTGACTTTGCCCTTTGTTTAAACAAAAGCTAAGAGCAGTCGCATTATAACATAACAATGTCTTAGAATCCACCGTCAAGCCTTTGTTGTTACATTGGGAGCTCGTGACACATCGATGTCGATTTGATTTTGAACTGAGAAATAACAGAACCGAATTTTCCGGGCAAGCTACACAGGAGATCTCATTCTGACATGTCGCGCAAGAGCTCGGACAAGCTGTGAAAATACGAAAGATTTGTCTCGAAGAATGGCTAATGTGGGAAGAAATGATATGTTTAATTTCATAAGCTTTTAAACGGAAAAAACATTGTTCGATCAATACCTTTGGCATTGATCTCACCTTTGCACAAAGATCCATAAACAAAAAATCCTTCGTCACAAACGCGTTGACAGACGCCCTGACGATCGTTAAATCGCGGCTGGACCACGTGCTCAACATCAGCGCATCTCAAACATTCTGCTGATGATGGCCCGGTGCAGCTGTAGCAGGTCGGATGACACGCTACACAAAGTTCGTGTTTTCATTAAAAAATAATTACATACTCGGTGGACCAAAACCAAAACCTCGTTTGATTGTGAAGCTACAATTTAAAAGTTAGTTTTTATGAACTAGTCAGCAATAATGTAACATGTTTCACTTACGGAAACATTCTTTGTTCGACTCATAATGCCTGGGCGGACAGGACTCTATACAGCGTCCGTTGTACAAGATCCCATCTCCGCTGCAAGTGAGGCATTGCTGAAGTTGGGACCCGCTGCAGGTGGCACATGAGAAATGGCAAGCTGTGTTAAGTGTAACGAGTAAAAATCCGATCAAAAACTTGTTATTTTCGGTTTTGACGCGTGCGTGGGAGAGGCCAAGTGGTGATTAAGCACTTGAGTAAGCGACGGGTTTGTGTAGTCGATATATTTATGAAAACATGCAATTAAGATCTCAAAGTACATACCACTGCAACGAGATATGGAAATCTGATAATTGCCCGGCGAACAACGGTCGACACAAACTCCATTTTCGAGTAATCTTCGTCCAGAGCATGACTGACATTCGCTCGAGCCTTTACGACAGGTCTCGCAGGTTGGGTGGCAGGCTGCGACACAGATGATCAAAAGGTTTAGAAGTTTCAGACAGAAAATATGTGAGGGGCGAAAATCGAATGACTGAACATATGACGTCACTAATGAAAGGAAACACAGCCGCCGGGTAAAGATCGACTGCGGCAGGCGAAAAGCTCCCGAAGAATCGCCACCGACTCGCTAAGCGCTACATCGATTCGAATTTACCGTGGGTAATCTTTTTAAACACAAGCAAGGGCACGGCCATGATAAGATCCATTATGTTGAGTTTCTAATTTTTTAATTTTTTCTTATAAATGACTTGAAGCTAAGCCTTGGCATGCGCGATATCTTACGTCATACCTGTGCAAATGCCGTCGTTGAAAAAATATTTTCGGCCACACTCGCGAACGCACACGCCACCTTGTGGTATTCGCGTTCGGTCTTTGCAAGTGAGGCAGTGGGTCGCGTTCAAGCAGGAATCGCAACCCTTCGGGCAAGCTGAAAGTGAAAATCGCATGAAAATATTTTCGTCAATTCAAAGCTAGTTGCCGAAGTGTGTAAATTTTGCTAGGTAAACAATTGGACATCAAAGGGAAAAAACTGCAAAGGTTAGCTAAAAAATTCAATAAACTTTAGGACTTAGGCAATTTAAAGGTCATGTCTTAACGATTAACCCGGGTAAATTTACAAATAATTCAACTCTTGAAAAAAACAATAAACAAAGGAGTATTAATCGCTTTTAATTTACAAAGTGGTTATTCGCCAGCCTCTTGCCACTGACCTGCACAGTAGTGGCGCTGTTGGAAATAAGCGTCCTCACAAGCAGACACACACCGACCCGCCTGAAGAAAGTACCCCGTCTCACAGGAAGTGCACAGCGACGGAGAATTCCCCATCGAGCAAGACCGACAAGACGAGTGGCAGGCTGAAAAGCGAATTGCTAGAATTTATGAGAGAAGGTGCAAACTGCTACTTGGTCACCATCTAATCGCTTTCAAGCGGCGGTAATTTTATGTAAATAAATGATTCCGCCAATCGACTTCCTTAATCAGTTCCGATGTCTATGACTCACTGAGTCGAATTAGTCGAGTTTTCAAAACACTACGGCACAACCGGGCTTGTTGTTTCAGTGACGTCCAATCAAAAGTGTGCTTTCCTTGGTTTTCAAGCAAACATTTAAAGTTTGCAAATTGATTTTCACGTTGACTAGTTATCTTTACATTGAAAAATGTTCTTCGAGTATTTGAATAAACCGATTAGTTAACGTCACTCATATTATTATTAAAGACATACTTAGTTTGTTCATCTTTAGCCAAGCCGTATAAACTTGTCAATAAACATTAGTACCAACAACCTACATCGACACAAACTCCCATCCTGGTAGAAACCTCTCATGCAACGTCGCACACACTTTCCCTCCTGAAGCAGACGACCTTGAGGGCATGACGTACAATGCCCATATCCAGGTGCCGAGCAGGCCACGCAGTCAGAGTGACACACCACGGGCTGGCAGTCGGGACAACATTCACCTTTGAAAGCGGGAAGCTTAATCGGTCATTAAGCATTGTTAGCCGCTTAAAACGTCCATAACGCCCAACTTGATGTTCAGTTAACGCCCAACAGACCAAAACTAACTTGTACCAAAATTCTTTTGTAAACAACAATGATTGACGTAATAATGACTTGATTTGTATGACCAAAAAACTATAGATCGCGAGATAACGAAAGTTTTTTCAATTGGCATAGAATCATAATCAGACTACCTTATATTGAAATATGTACTAAATATCAAATTTAAAACAATTCTTTAAGATATAACTTTTATCATCTGTTAAACGCTTTCAAGTTTAGAAAAAGTAAAGATAAAAAAAATAATGCGAAAGCGCATCATTTAATAGATAAATGAGCTTGATCCAATCAACGAGTTTAAGTTCATAAAATTAAGTATACTGTGGTTAGAAAAATAATACGAAAGCGATTACCAAGATCGTTTAAATAGAAAAAATTTTTGAAAAATCCTCCAAATCAGCAAATATAGAAACTGAGAGGGGTTGCGGTAATTTGTTTGAATAAGAATTTCTTTTCAATTAAGAAAAACGAGTAAGTTCAAGAATTGAATTTGGTTTTGGAAGTTTGAATTGTTCGATCGCAACCAGATTCTTTTTTACAAATTCATAATTAAGCATTTAAAGTTGAAGTTGAAAGAAAAGGAGCCATCCCGATGCATCTTGGTCGCGAATACAATAGTTTGAATATCGCTGCTAACCTGGTACGTGTACAGGAACCGTCCGGTCGGGGCAGACGGGGCAATCAGCGGTGAAACACTGGATGGCGCCTTGCGAGCACTCACAAGTCTTGCACAAGCCAACCTTCCACGAATCGCCGTCGCGATATTCGTAGTTACCATGACGACACGACGAAGCTACAGGCACACACTCGGGACAGCACGATTCATGGATCAGCTTTTCATTCTAGAACATTCGATTTGAGAATTCGTTTCTGACTGCGGGCCTATTCCACACTTACCCATTTGCACTTGACAGGAGAACACTGAACAAGCGAAGAACGAACGTTGCCATGGCTACAGAAAGCAACTTCGCATTTTGAAATCTTCCACAAGTCACCGTGATAATAGCGATGGCCGTGGTACGCGCAAGTTTCTAAAAACGATTATTGTTACCTCACAACCAGCGTTGCACGTCACGCAACGATTCAGCGACTTCATAGAAGCAAAGCGCTTTACCCAACGTCGAAACACACTCCGCACAGCATTCGCCTTCTCTTTGAAGTCTCCGTTCCCCGGAAGCGCATCCGGTATCGAGCAGGCGACTCGTGTCATTGCATCGATGAGACGCGCATCTGACTTCGCCCGACTCGCAAATACAGCTGCGACATCGGTCGAGTCGAAACTGTACGCCCGGGGCGTGTTCGCGACCCTGACAAAACAAAGAAGAATTTTCAACAATGGCACAGAGCCCGCGAGCAAGTCGAAAATCTCTATAAACGATTTATCGCTTTGATGCTGGCTAGAGATAAAACTATCAACCGAGAAACAAACACTATCTCGAAACTGCTTGTTTAAATCACAGTCCTCGGTTGTATGGAACCGATGTTTTGTGTTGCAACCGCTTTATTTCGCCGACTTGCTTCAAAAACCCTGCATAGGACAACCCCCCTAACCCTTCCATGCTTCACAAATTCGACCACGTTATTTAAAACTTTCTTATTTTTTTCCCCATAGAGTACAAAAGTAAGTATTGGTTATGCATGTTGCTACGTAAGGTTCCTGAGTGTATTAAACCATTTAACTAGCCAGTTGCTGCCTGTCTGTTGTATGTAGCGCTTTCTTTCTTAAATTCTAATACTTCTATAAATTAATTCAAACATGAAAGCGTTTTTAATTTTTCAACAACATGATGTATTGCTTACAAATCAAACATGTGCTTATTGAGTATTTGCAATTTTTCTATGATAAAAATGTTTTAGGGGGGTTATTTACCCATTCTATCAAATTAAACTAAAGTCTTCTTTTTATTTGTATTTTTAGTCAGCACAATGATAAGATTCAGCAAACGAGCTTTGAATAAAACTCGGACAAAAAGAGAATAAAAAACTGCAAAAACGACCGGACTACTTTTCCATAAATATAATCAACATGTATGCAAGAAAAAATCTTTACCTGGTAAAGACACGATCGACCGACGCAGGTGGGGCAACAACGTCCAGGCTCAAGTTGCAAAGTTTCTCCTTCCCGACAAACTAAACTTTCGCAATGAGCGACCCGTGACACGACCTCCCCTGTTCAATACATCGGCGGTTAGCTCTGGCGAGTCGGGTGCTTGTTCAAACAATGATGTTCACGATCAGCCTTGCTACGGCATGCGATGCAATGCGGATACCGTGAAGCTGAGCGTCTTACCGTTGTTGCACGTCACTCTTTCGCATGGAGAGGGACTCCAGGTTTCGCCGTCCCTGAAAGTTCTGTCCCCGTAGGTACAAGGTTCTATAGAAAAGCAAACAACTAAATTGATCGGTATAAACAATGAAATAGCTCGTGGTTTATTATTTGGAATTTCGTTTTTCTTTTTTATTTATCGATCTCTGATCATAATAAGGAAGCAACAGGTATTATGTTCAAAACTAACTTCAGCTCGCTGAGCATCTTCTTTTGCTATGAAGTGCATTTTGATTATATAATCAGTAAATTTACCCCCCTCCCCCCAATAGTAAATTGCACTCAACAACGTCAGCCAAGCTCTCACCTCGAACGCTCACACAAATAGGGCAGCAGTTTTCCGGAGCACGACGCAAAATTTCTCCAAAGCCACATTGCTCGTCGGGGCATCTTTTTATTGTGCACAATATGGTGCCATTGTCGCAGCTACACATCTTGCAGCTTTCGACCTCCCATTGTGTATTGTGCTGGAGAGAAACAAAGTAAATCGGAGAATATCAGAAAAAATTTGGAAACCCCATAAACTGCATATTTAGCCGGTAACATCAAATTTAAGTTGTACGGTTATCTCTAAACAATAGAATAGATTTACAAGTAGAAAATAATTCAAAAACGTTCGATAAAAGAAATAAAAAATTTTTTGTTAGAGGTGTGCGTTGAAGTAGTTGATCTAATGACACAGAAAATCCTTGAAAAGCACCAATTTCATCTCACCGCGATGATTGTGTCATTTTGTTCGCAGTGTCGTTTTGCAACGTCAACACACGTCGGACAGCAACGGTTCGGGGGAATCACCAGTGCTTGACCCTGTTAATTTAATCAAAGTTAGCAATACGTGAGTAACTTGACGCCAGAACAGCGTTTCTGTCACGAACATTCGCTTCCCACGCTACGAAAAACGCACCCTCGCTAGATCTGTCGTCAATTGTTGCGTCATAATAGAAACTTCTTTTTGCCCTTTCACTTGTTTTATCTTGCGTTGTTTTGCTAGATAAACCAGGATGACTTGATTTATAGACACGCCGGCACTGGCAAAAGTCACGCCCTCATATTAAATAATTCGTCCTTTTTTTAGGATCACAGATGCTATTTCTGTTCGCCAAGACAGGGTTCATAGGCGTTGATTGCGTGCAAGCTGTTCGATTGACTACAAGACAGCAAATAAAATGAAACCACAGCAAATATTCCAGGTCGACAGACATTACAACATTAATCTCTCGGTCCACCGGCCATCAAATTATGCACACATAACTAATTCTTTAAAAACCTCAGCAACATTGCAAATGAAGTTGAAAATTAATTCTACGGCAAACGAATGAATTACCGGGCAATTGTAAAACTGTCGTTTGTCAAATGTTTAGGATCGATTTTAGAGAAGTATTTGCTGAATAAACTGCAATTATTTGTTGAAACAATTGAATACGGATTTATGTACTTATCCAACATAATCGAATCGTTTCATGACGAACATAATAATTTTTACCGCAATGTCCTCGAGCTCTGACTTTAAACAAATTCAAACTTATGATGTAAGAAAGGGATGTGAAAACCAAAAGATTACGAATTTAAGTTTTAAATTATTAAACAAGGCTAAACAAAAATTTATTAATAAGATAATGTAAACAGTTGATAGTATTTTTATAAAAGAACAAATTAAATTGCATCTTTCAGTTTAAGAAACATGGTATACTGTAATTCACAAGCGATTCTTATTTTAAAACGATGTTTCATTCCAAAATCAAGCAGCAAGTTTTGATACATTCTAATCCAAAAGAGTTTGAACCAACCCTTCCAAGGTTGCATTTTGGATCCTTGCATTTCTCTTGCTGACACGTGATCAATTTGTTGACGCAGTAGCATGTTGTGCATGCATCGATCTTCCATTGAGTGTTGTTCTGCAACAAAAAATCGAAATCAACCACAACTTCAAACTTTTGTCGTCTTTAAGTCTGTTGAATGGAAAGTGTCAACTTTTTTCACGGGTAATTTCAAATGAATCTAGTTGAAATTACCAAAAGAGGTTATTTATGGGACAAGTAAATTGGTTGAATTTGGTAAGAGTTACTGTAGTTACGGAACGCACGTTTGAAATATCAGTACTTTTTGCAAAACAAATAAAAAAAATGTTTAAAAATTAAAGAACCGAGAAAAATACTAATTAATTTTTTTAATAAATAAAGAAAACTGTAAAGAAATAAGGCAAATACCAAATATAAAAGCAAGTAATTAACGTAAACTTTGGTCTTTTCTTCTTTTTTTTTTTTTTTTTTTTTCAGAAAACATTTTTGTCAGTCGATAAACAAACAGCTTTTCATGTTTCAATTTTAAACAGTGATAAATTGAGCTGTTTCGGGCGATTACGTTTGTAAAACGAAGGTCAAAGCCAAATATCTTTCGGCAAACATAACATTTTAAAATTTGTAATATCTAAACGACGTCAAAACCTGCTACGAAGCAGTAGTTTCTATTAGGTTCATCCACATTGAATTGGGCTGTTCAAATGAAACCTTGAAGCTATGAAAGTCTATTTTTATTTTATTTTTCCACCACATTGACCTTGAATAAAACCTGCGTGTATAGTTGAAATTCCATTTTCACCTAAAAGGCGCCACCGAAACGTTTTGTTCACTGCACAAAATCAAAACTGCTTCTAGAATCGTCTGCAAGTGGCGACGCTTTTTCTAGCATGGCAAGAAAATTGCTTTAAAATGTGGTTACAGCGAGCATTGCAAGTATAATTGAATTGACATTGATAATGTTTATTGTTTTATAGCTGTGGGTATCATTTTGTACAAATTGCTTTCACAATGGATCAAGCGCATATGTAATTTGGCACAACCATATCAACATACACGCGCTCGAATTGAATGAAAAAACCGTCTTATTGTGTGACAATTTTTTTCGATATTTTCCAGGCTTGAATTTGATCAACAAAATCGAAGCTCTTCCCATCGACAACAAATGACTACACGGGCCAGGTCAAAAACATCAACAACAAGACATTTAACAGACTCGAAAGGCGCACTTCGGTCTCACGCTAGACCCACTGGCACACGACCAGAATTAACACATTGTTTCAAATTCGAACCAGAGCCGAACATGACGTAACAATGAAGACCGAGATAAGAAGCGAATCTTTTCTGTGCTGTGAAACTGTTTTCTTGTTTCTGTTTTGTGACAGTTCAAGATAAAAAAGGAAAGCTCTTTCTTTGATTTTTTGGTAGTTATAAAGCTTATAAATCGCAGTGAATTAGTACAACGATCTTAACGTAACAGGAAGAGAAACAAAAAACGAATTATTTCATTAAAAAGATTACTGAAGTCGCACATTTAACCAAGTGAGGTTGTTAGATAAACGCAAAAAGTCAAAAAGTATCACTTTCATCATATACATGTATAAAACCATTATGAAGCAATTCTTCCTGAATTATTTGGGGAAAAATAAACCATTTTTTAAATTTTGCTTCTTGAATTTTACGTTTGATTTATATTGTCATGTTGCCATCAATAAACACAACCCTTTTGACGACAGTAGTCTAAAATTAATATAAACATTTTAACCTTTCAAGAAGTAATCATCAGCTTACGATTGCAACTAAACTAATCTAAGAAAAACCTCGCGCAGAAGTGGATTCATATCTCAATAATCCCAAACTGTACAATAATAAAACAAAAAATGATTTTTATAATTTAGCAAGCTTTTGTAAACAATAATAAACAGCTACAAAAGGATGGTGCTTTAATTCATTGCCAGCTGTACGATGCCCAAAAAACTTGCCTATTTCATTATTAAAGAATTAATAATATTCGACATCTTCGATTTCAAAAATCGCACGTAACGCGAAGCATCATCGGAGTTCACGCATGCAACTCATTGGGTCAGTAGTTAAAATCTAGCAGCCTGCCAAGCTATGACAGAACGATTGGGACAAAATGAGTATTGTTAATGAACCGTAAGACAGTTAAATTCTTCGGTTTCATCAGCTTCAAAATGCTTCGCAATGTTGCCATTTAAAAAGAAATTATTCAGACAAAAGAATTGCAAAAAAGAAGGAGGGAAAGTAAGTTTCTATTAATGCTTTAAATCAGGGTTTCCCAAACTTTTAGTTCATCGGTACCCTTTGGACACTGTAGCAGGTTTGCATGTACCCCCGAAATTTTGTGATCTTTCTCTAAAAAAAAAGGCTTTCAGTTAGAATCAGCCACTATTTTCCCCAATTCATGCCCAAAATCAAGTTGATCTCTGAAAAAAAAAGTCTTCACTTTGAATCAGATACAAATTTTCCCAATTCATGCCGAAAATCAAGGTGATCTCTATAAAATGAAAACTCTTCCCTTTTCAGCAGCCACAAATTTTCCCCATTCAAACCCAAAATCACGGTGATCTGTAAAAAAGTCTTCCCTCTTAAATGTCCTGTTTGACGTATTTACAATCGACCGAATTCGAAAATTCTAGACATTTGAGTCTATTATTTCTTCCGGACACGGAATTTAACTTAAATAAGGATATTCTCTCACATAATAATGTACCCCTTGAGAAGCCTAAATGTACCCCTACGAGTACATGTACCCCAGTTTGGGAACCCCTGCTTTAAACCATAAAATGTCTTCAAATATGAAAACTTTTCTAAAAAATGGTAAAAATTCAAAGTAATAAGTAATGCACTACTGTTTTTCAGAAAGAAAAGTACACTGAGGCTTGAGCTTTTAAAGTTTTGAAAATGAAAAAAACCTGCACATAAAGCCCTCTTTCTAGGCTCAGCATTGACAACTTGATTAGATGCATCTAAATCTGTCGGAAAAACTTGTCTACCTAAGTTAAAGTTCCTGTTGATACAGCTGAAGAAAGCTAAAAGTTTGTTCTGTAACGCCACAAACAATTGTGTTATAATCCTTAATTCGATCATAGAGTTTTAATAGTGCAATAAAATGTCAAATACATACTTCAAATGTTTATTAATTACAGGTATTAAGTAAATGTAAAGCGATTAAAACAAGATAACAAAACTAATCAGTACATAAATAGATGTTATAAAATAGCTAGTAAAAGAAAAGCAATTTAAATTTACTTGTAATATTTTGCATAACCAATGGTACACTACCGAACAAACAGTTGAAAAACAAAAAAGAGAGTAGAAAGTGTTGCTTCGCTAAAAGATACACCTAAACATTTTCTTGGAAATAATTCGGATATTTTAGAAGATAATTAATTATTGAAAAGTTTTTACGTTATGTTGTAGTATTCAACATATTTTTATTGGTTGTATTAAAACCTGAATTTTTATTTACAGTAAAATTACAAAAGTAATACCAACAGTAGTTTTACTTCTTCATACTTTTTATCAAAAGGAAACAGGATAAAAAGAAATATAGTAATTTGAAAAAAGTTTGCCTTGGAAATAAATAAACTCATTCAAAAATATTTCAGAACATAACATAGTTTTTTCAAGACGTTTCTCTCAGGAGGTAATTGTTTGTTTTGAAAATTCTTCCTTTATATGTTGAATTCAAGAGCGAAATTGTAAAAAAGATAATTCATATTTGAAAATCCAAAACCATAGGAGACACCGGTATCCGATTAGAAAAGTTTCAATTTAGAAAAACACGAGCATGCAAATAGATGCTTCGTTAGAATATATAAAATTCATGTCCAAATTTGTGTTCTATAAGTCTTGGTCTATAAACCATATTCAACCTAAAAAAGTAATTTTATGGTTCTTTTCATTTGGTCTCTTTTCGAAGTCATATCTTACTGAGCTCTCATCATTTGAAGCATCTCAATAGGGCAGCTGTTCTGTTAGTCAGTCTTTTGTTTAAACAGAGAGGCAAAAATTTGTGTAAAGTCTCACTGACAGATCATTGACAATCTAATAACCCCCTTGTCCACTCCAATCCAGCATAAAGGAAAAATAAAACAATTTAAGACGTCTGAACAACGGTTGTTTTGTTTTGACAATATTTATATTTATTTGACGGGGAATAAACAAGGTTATTAGATTTTTTCTTACCTTAAACTTTAAATTTAAAACTTTTGTAAAAACCACACAACCTTTTTGTTGCTGTTATAATTTTTTTTTGTTTTAGTTTCACAAAGGTTAGATCTGAATACAATTTCAAGATGTTTTTTTTATATATTAATAGTTAATTTTGTAAAAACATAAGGTGAATATGGACCGCCTGAAAAGATTTGCAGTTCAACTATTTAAAAATTTTAAAAACAGGAGCATAGTTGAAATTTTTTGAATGTTTGTTGTAGATAGCCGGTTTGGAATGAATGCACTTGTAATTGTGATTAGCCCGTTCAGATTATAGTCAATCGACAAGAAGGACCATTGAGTGAAGTGGCCGGCGTCAGAGTGCGGAGTGTTGTACGAGTAAATATCTGTGTTGATTTATTAAAGTCTATACTAAAATGTACTCTTTATTTGTCAAAATGGGTGATTCCAAAGAAAATTATGTAATTAATTACACATATATTCCAAAATAATTAAAAGTTTTTTACTTAAATTGTCTTTTAGCTTTTTATCTATTAAAACCTCACTAAATTGAAAAATATAAGTCAAAAAGATTTTATCTCCAAAAACCAATTAAGTTTATGTCAACAATTTTTTTTATTCTGTCATATAAACAATAAGTTTCGAATAAAATAAAAATATTCAATAAAAATCTTGTGATTTTAAACCAGACATTTTTTACCAACCGATAAAATAGATAAAAAAAACAAATACGCATTTATACGTTACATGTTTGAGCAAATACTATAAAAACAAGATATTCTTGAGAAGCGTTGCAAATTTAAACAATTTCAACGATCGCGGCCTAAATTGCAATAGATTAATATCAATCATTTACATGTATCTTTAAGAAAATCATTATTCAATGCTGTCTGGTAGTTGCTGCATTAAAAAATCAGTAAACAAAACCAAGTGTTGAAACAGCAGTTTAAACATACTGGTGCAAGTGTGCAGTTGATTGACAGGTGACCGAATGCCTTTTTGAGTAAATGATTAATGAACCGGAATTCTGAAATTTCTTGCTGTTTATTTAAAACCAACGTGAATTGTATGACTACTGTTTATAGTTTTAGACGATAAGGCTAACATCACTAACATTGAAAAGAAAACTAGTAAAAGGAAGTTTGTTTATCAACATTGACTGTGATAACCAATCCCCTAAGTAGTGACAAACAACAAATCATTGGGCATTCATGCCGAGAAAGTAACCTTGAGAAAAATGATGATCAACATCTAAACATCTATCACAGTTAAAACTCAACGTGAACCACCACAAAGTTATTCAAGTATTACACCTTCAAAAAGGTTTCTTTAAAGTCTGCAGAATCACAAATAGTTTACGTTCAAAGGGGGAATTCATTAATTAACCCTACTACCAAACTTTTGAATTTAAAAAGATTAAACTGGAAGAAATTCTATTAGATTTCAGCGGACCACTCAAGTATTGTTTTCACATGAAACAGCTAAATGGCTGGCAATCGATTAGAACAGCTCTGCTACCACGGTATTTGGTATCAATTGCAAAGCAAACACTAAATCGTTGTGTTTACAATATTTATCTATTCAAAGCCCCACTCGTGGTTTTATGGACTGCTTCTTTTGCAAACGTAATTACTAGCCTCTTGGGAATTTCACTAAAATATCTCTCGTTCCTGGCCGAATTTCGTGACCAAAAAGATTAAAGACAAAAGTTTAATAGCAGAAATAAACCAGAGATCCGTAAAATTACCGAAAATAAACTTTAAAAACAACAAAGATTGCACTAAAATAAAAATCAACAGATAACTCTGAAAAAATATAGATGTCCTTTTCTCTTTCTAAAAAATAACCACATTTAAGACTGTTTAAAAAAAATTGTTTTAAAAAAAAAAGTTTAAGAATTGGAAGGGCATAGTAATGATTTATAATATGGCTTTTTGGATTATGTTTCTTTATATATTCCGGCCAATTATTTATGAATTTTTGGCATCGCTATCTTGTTTCTTGAAAAAATGCTTGCAATGTATTCAGATAGCTAAATTGTTGCAGTAATAAAATTGCTAATAGCAGGATCTTTCTGAACAAAACACCTTTAAAAATGATTTTTTAAATTACGTACATGAGCTTCAAGAACACAAATCTAAAAGTCATTAAGTATTATCACAAAATAACTTGAAGGTTTAAAAAAGTTGCAACTAATTGCTGCAGAATTAGGATAGTGCAGGAGCAGCTAACTTTGCTAAATAGTCGTTGCAGAAATCTCAAGACTCCATTATAAAATCCTACCCACTGGCCCCTTCGTAAATCGCAAGTCTTGATGTGACGTCATAAAGATGCAATAAACAAAACAGAAGGTCAAAGGTGCTGCAAAGATTCCTCGAACCCGAAGTCGCAACGCGAATATTTGGTCAGTCGCGGATCGGAGAGAAAGATTGTCGTCGCTTGGACAGCAAGAAACGTCAATCATTTCGCTTTAATTGTTGTGAAACTGACGGAAACTAAACGGTGGTCGAATAAGATTGAGATATTTAGATGGCATTTCTTTTATTTCTTCAAAATACTACTGATAGTTTATAGGTGCCATTGTGTTAACCATCAATTTAACTCTTCATTCCATATAAAAGCTAAGTGATCAAGAATGAAGGTACACAGAAGGAACAATAAAAAGATTAATGTTTATTAGAATTTTAAAAGCTATAACATGGCAATTTTCGGTTTTTGTGTGGGAATTGGACCCCACAAAAATAGACGCAATCCGTAAGAATTAAAGCAAATGTCGCTGAAACAATATTCCGGTTTCCGGCTTAAAACAATTTTTGCGAATTTTTTGTCGAAGCACATCACAAAAGCAAACAATTATAACATCTGAATATTTTGTAGCATTTCAGTAAAATCAGCAATTTTTCTATTCAAACGTTGCGAGCAACAAATGGATATAAACCGTATGCTTTTCTAATTCACTGTTAAAAATATTTCAGTACGGTGGTCGAGTGGTTACAAGCGCCGTGACGTTAATCCCATGGTCTCGAATCAAAACCTACTCATCATTCTGTTGTGTCCTTGGGAAAGACACTTTACAGCGCTTTCTCCTGCTTGGTGGCCTTAGCAAGCAGTTCTGAATTTCAGTCATATTTCTATAAAACTTAAAAACAAATAAAAAAATTTCAACAGGAAGCAATATCTTGGCATCTCCGGAAACAGGTCGGGGTAATTGCCTACCCTATGCATTAGCGCCTCCGTCGCTTTCCTGCGAGTCAGGAGGATAAATACAGCGATGAAATAAAATTTCAACTCTAAACAATTTTTTTTAATTTCAAGGCTTTGGTTTTATTAACTTTGGCGATAATATAACAACTTTTATATGTGATTACAACGCGTAATGACTTTATTCAACTATTTAACCAGATTGGGAAATTTTTTGTTCAAAAAAATAGTAAATTAATTTGTAAACAAATCACATCGATACAAACCATTTTTAAACAATGTTCAACTTAAGCAACAATGATAAAGGCAAAATCGAAGTGGACATAAAATATCCAGTGAAACTTAAGGTTTGGATTAAAGTTTGCCCAATGAAATCAATTCAGCAAAAAGAAGGAACACTTTTCTTCTTAGTCATGGTTTATTAAGTTCAACTTTATCAAACAGTAAGTGATTTTAATAAATAGAAATTTTAAATTAGAATTTATGAACATGACGCCAGATGCGAGCCAGACATTCACGCATGGATGCACTAATTCGCAGGCGGACGGACATCAAGTCAGATTGAATGTCATCGTCAAAATATATCTTAAAAAGTTTATCTCATCAAGAGCCAGATTCAATTATATATTATTCACAATAGATGCAAATGAAAACCGATTACAAGTAAAGCTTGTACATTTTAAATACTAAACATTGAAATGTTACACACCAAATAATTACTCATTAACTGTATTTTTAAGATAGTTGTCAAATAAAGCTTTTCTTTATTTTACCAAAAAACTAATAAAAACTGACAGTTGTCAAAAGACCGAGTTAAACTTAAAATTTGTAACTAATAAAGATTCAAAACAGCAGGTTGTTTATGACCTCACAAAAGTCTTAAAACTCCGAGTCAGGAGAAGAGTTTTGTAAATTGTTAAGAAAATTGAATAAGCATTTTACAGGCCCAGCTGGCAAGAAAAAATGTGAAACGAAAACCTTGTAATGGATAAGTATCCCTTTAAACGTAAAGAAAAAAACTTTACTTGGCCATTTCAGTTTTAGGACCCCCGTAAGCAAAGATAAGTGATTATATCTGTTGTCATTGTCCAACTTCTCAAGTGTTGTTTATACAGGATATTCTTAGGAAGATGTTTTAGAAATAATAAATTTTTGAAATAACTACTGTTATGTTGTGTCATAGATTAGCTGTTCTTTATATGCGCAAGGACATTTACGAGACATTACATAAACTACTTTTAAAAGCCTTCGCTAAGTTCAAAGATTAACGCTTCAAAGCAAAGCGATTCTGTTTGTACAAACAATTGCAAAGATGGAAGCGAGACTGGGCGGCTTCGGCGTTTGTTGCTGTCTGAGTTTGAACAAACGCCATTATTTCATTATCAAGAAGTATCGAAAGAGTTTTGCCAAGCAACCCGAACCGGAGCCGGAAAACTTCGTGTCGATGTAATTCGATTTAAAAGTCTTGATCCACAAAGCGACTAAAAAGTATTGAGTTAGTTGGTCAAAGCTCGGGCGGGGCATGGGCCTATTCCACCTTTGCTTGCACAAGCCATATATGCACTTTTGCAACCGAAATTGGTAAAAACTTCAAAAAATTTAACAAATGTAAATCATGGCAGACTTTAGTAATACAAAGAATGCAGCTGCATAGTTGGCTGCAACCCTTGCAAAGTTAAAAATAAAGTTTTAAAAGTTTTGTTTTGATTCTGAGTTTTTAACACAATATCGGTCGTTATAACACTTTTGAATTACCAATCTATTAAAACAATTTTTCTCTTTTATTAATCTTTATTTTGGACATAATACTAAAAACATTTTAACTCGTATAAGAAAAAGAATTTAAAAGAGTCAGACAACAAAGTTATTTATTAAATAATTTTGTTTTTTAAAGACCAATAAGAGAATATTAATAAAGTAAATTGATTATATTTGGTTAACAAGCTAAAATTCATTTATGCCAATTTCCAAACTATAATTTAATTCTTTGAGCAATGGCTGTGCTCAAATAAAACAAGTTTATAGGAAATGAAAGAAAATAAAATGACAGATGATGCTGTTGGTAATTAGAGAACAACTTACTCAGGTCATAACTATAATAGATTACACAGAAAGCCGTAAATAGATATTTCTGATTGTAGCTGAGCAATGTCAGCCACTTTCTCAGGGTATCAAATGTTCAATGTTTGTAAACAGCATCAATCATTAGCTGATTGGTTACATACCGCAGTGGGGGGGCCAAATGTGTATGGTCGAAAGTCCATGCTTTATATATGGCCCACGATTTTTAGGAACAAATGTAACTACAACAAATTCCTTTAAAGTTGTCGCAGTTGGTCTTGTGTTGTGAATAAGATTTAACTCAAACATGTAAGTGGAATCCCACTCGAGAAGTGTAATTAATATGTCTGAACCGACTATCTTATGATTTAAAGATGGCGGGTGGTCTCAGTACTAATACTAATACTAATACTAATACTAATACTACTACATCTACAGGAATTCGTAAATAATTATGCTCTTAGTATGACAACTATGATTAGCGATTAAACAAAAAACAAGGTCAATTCTTGTTCTTCTATTATACCATCTAAAAAATAATCAAGGCTTTGGAAAACATAGTCACGCAAATTTACAATAAGAGACTGTAAAATTATGCTGATCAGTGATTCGATGAGTTTCACAATGAAAAAAATTAATATAATTTTAGAAGATTTACAGCAAATATCCTTTACAATAAAGTTTTGACTTGACAATAAAAAACAGCATGCGAATTTTTACAAAATCGCGAAGTTCGCTCAAAATGTATCGAAGTCAGTACTGACAAGTGCACAAGTTAGCCAAGCCTATTTAAAACGATGACAAGCCCAGTATTGTTTTTCAGTTCCATATACAAAACGGTTGCCTCGGCAAGATCGTCAACAGATTACCACAATATGTAGCCCATTGTATCATCTGGTTTAACTCTTTAATTTTAAATTAGAGAGAATGAACAACATTTCTATCGCGTTTCAACTTTACTGCAAATAAAATACCGATCATTGACATGAAATGGAACATGAAAACCTCCTTGATCCTTTATTGAAAACAACAAGCCGGCACTCAACCTTGATGCAGCTTGTATCCACTTTCCCATAAATGCGAACGATTAAAAGCAAAAGCAAGTTCAAGAGACTTAGCCACAACGCGCTGATATCACGAAGTTCGTCGAACCAAATCGACGGCTGCTTGTTATTGCAAGTCACGCTCTGCGGTAGAGAATTAAATGCGGCATCTAGCAGCCGCGAGTCGGGTAACCACCAGAGGCACTTAAAATCGGTGGCACTACTTTCTCTCCAACTATCAGAGACAATTTGGACCTCCTATCGAATAAAGATGCAACCTAAAAAGAGTTTACACGGACGAGGAAACCCGGGTCATCCATCCGTGTCGGGATGTCTAGGTGAAGCAATTAGTGATGTGCAAGTAAAGCAATTGTCCAACAGAGAAGCAAGATCGAGTCTTAAATACAAAGCAGTGACACGTTCGCGCTTATTGAATAAACTTGTCAATCAGCGACATGTCCGCGTATTGACAACTTAACCAACAAGAAATTTATCAAGTGCTGAGTGGAAAGTAATATGACATCAATGATGACACAGCGTTTAGCTGTACGTTCCTCAAAACAAAACTCGAACAAGAAAAAAACTAACAGATTTCTCAGAATTTTAATTTTTCATAAATTCATTCGAAATTGAAGTTTAAATTGTTTTCGTTTAATTTTTTCCTAAAACCAAAAGGTTGAGAAGACTTTTTTTAATAAAACATCTTTTATGATGATCCGTTAGAATTAATACCATTAAATTAATCTCTTTTTCTGCTATAATTTAAAAAAGCAGTAGCAAATAAACGAACAAGTTTAAAGGTAATTTTATCTAATTTTGATGACATTAAAAAATTTTTTAAAAGAAGAAAGAGATTTAAAAAGCTGAAAAGAAATTAAGATCATCAATCGCTATGGTTTCAAAACAGAAATATCAAAGAAAATTTAACTGTCTATGCATTTACTAAACGCAATTAAAAGAAAAAAGTAAAAAACAAAAAGACTTTAGCTTTTTTTTTTAAATATATTATAAAATCATATCTCAAACGTTGGATTTTTCATCAAAAGGCTTCCTAATGCAACTTCCTCTGCGGGAACTCGATGACATCATGTTTGGAGTTAGTAATACATTAAAAAATATGCTGCTTTCTTTATTGATCTTCAAGACAATGAGTTTTACAGTCATAAAGCTCATAGAATATTTTCTATAATTGATGTTGTCAACCTTATATTAATATCGTCTCATCTAAAGAAGTTAAAACGAACAAAAACATTGCAAGAATTATCTTAATGGAAATCTTAACTCAAGGGCTGGGCAAGAGTTAAACATTTGTATGCTAAAAAATGTGCCGAATTTACCTTAAGGTTTGCTATTGAACGTTAAGAACTGTCGAATCAATGGCACAGTAGGTATGTAGGTGCGATTAGGTAAACAACCAATTCATAAGTTGACTTTTCAATTGCGAAGGTCTAAGTGGAAAGCCGTTTGTAAACAATAAACCAGCGGAATGTTGGCATATACAAAACCTTTAACACGGCTTCAAATGTCATTGCTTTTTTCACCATAGCAAAAGGTCGTGTCCTAAAACCGAAAAACTCTAGTATAATGTCGCCTTGACCATACAAGCAAAAACTTACAAAATTGGGACTCATTATCACTATTGCAAGCAAGGGTGTTAGACTTAGCCATCAGTTTGTTTTGGCAACAAGGTCCAAAACAAAGTGGTTAGACAAAGTTGATAGGTGCATTTGTAAAATACCAAAACCGGTGTTTGTTGTTTTTATAACAAATGAAATTGACTTGCACCTACAACGTGACTGTCAATTTCACAATTCCATTTGTTGTTTTTGCTTGCTCAAAAAGCAAGGTACAACTACAGCAAGATAAAAAAGAAAAAGAAATTTTTTAGTTGACGTGCCCGACTTCCTGTGTGCAGTAGAACCTATTAGACAGCTATTACAACAAAAGAGCCAAAAAAATGTGTCTTCAATTTCAGATCTCGTTCAAGGTTTACGATTCGAGCGTTAAAAGGATGAGAGTTAAGTTATGAGATCATTCTATTGTGTCAATTTCGTTTTTTATTCATTTAAATTAATTGGTTTGTTTGAAGTTTCACAAACTTAATTACGTTTTAATGTACATGATAACTAACAACTTATAGTTACCATTAAAAATACAAAAGAACTGGTTTGATTGGTTCAAAATAAAAACTGTTAATCGGTAATATACCCTGTTTCAGAATTAAGAATATTTTATTTCTCTTTACAGAAGAAATACATGATGATTGGCAAGACACAAAAGAATAATTTCATCAACAAAATAAATCTTATTAAAATATTAAAAAATTAAATTCCCACCAGTTATAAATAGTCACGTATTATTCGAAATAAACGACAACCATGAAACGACTTTTAGATTAAAAATAAAACTTTTTCAATAAAGGTAAAATTAACGGAAAACAAACAATCGCCAAATGATTCTGTCATTAGCCTTGCAATAGATGCGTCCACGTTGTTACCAAAGCAGAACCTAAAGCCATAAGATAACTGTTGCTAAACTCTTATCAATAAGTCGACACTCGGGCGGTAAAAGTCTTTCATGTTAAATGGTCGTCGTTGCGGTTAAAATCACATTTAGTGTTGCCACGTGCAGTTTCCAAAAACATAAAAACAATTAAACTATTTGTTTTTTTTTTTTAAATGTAAAATGGCCAATAGGCTTGAAAGATTTATAATGACAAATTGTCTGTCAGCGTTAGTTAACGAAAGCTAAACGAATTATTCGACTTAATTTTTAAGATTTTTCTTGATTTCAACCAAAAATAATACCTAGCTAATCAGAAAATTTTTCTCTTTTATAAAACGATATTTTAAACACGCAGAGTAAGTGAACCATGAATGAACAATAATTAAAGCAATTTATTTGAAATTTAAGAAGATTTTTGTCAAGAAAAACGTAAATTTAAGATTAGAATTGGAATAAAATTTTCCCCCAGCTTGCGGTGCCACCCCCGCCACGTGCGCCTGTGTAGCAAAGTTACGTCATAATATGTGGTAAGTTCACATCGATTCGAAACCATTGTCAAATAGCATTGAATAATTTTTGAAAAAATTTGATTAAAAGTTGTTTTTTGTTTAAAGGTTGATTTAAAAAATCAAAATTAAAGATTGACGATGTTGGATGGGAAAATGCTAAGAGGCTGTATCGTAACTGCTGCTGTTTGCAGGCATAAAAAAGTTTTCTCTTAACTTCGCCTTTCAATAGCCAAAACAAACTTTGATTCCCTGTGTATGTGCATATGTGAAAGGTTAATACAGTGGTAGGTCAATAATGGTTCTTCGAACAAATTTATCCAGGTTTTTTTGGGAAAAAATAATTGAATAATAAAAATGACCATAAATAAAATGGCCAAGAGCCGCATTTTGAATACCTATTGAGTTAGCTAAAGCCTTTATATCAAAAGCTCTTCATCTCCAAACTATCAAAAGTACAAACGACAAAATAACATTGATTTATATTTGGCTCACGTAATTTATTCTTTTCCTACATTTAAACTGACAAATCATTTGTATCACGGTTAGTTCTGGCATATTCCATATATGAAGTCATTTTTAATGCTTCGCTCTCGTTATCGTGACGTCTTTTCAGCGTCTCTCCCAGCATGGCGAGCTGTCCGCCTATTTATAATTTTTTTAGGAAACGCCGGATGAATCGGGCGCGTTTGACAGAGCCGTGGATTTAGTCTAATGAAAAAAGGGATTACAGTTGAACTTAGGCAATGGAGTATTTTCTTTTCAAATTATGATTTATTGGCATGTGATACATTTTTTGTGTTTATAAAAACATTTGGGGAGGGTTTGTTTGTGTTTTTGAAATTTTATCGGACAACCGAAATGTCAAAGAAGTAAAACAAATTAGACTGTTTCTTCATCGTCCGTAATTCTACTGCAATAATGTAGAGGTTACTATTAATAATACAGAGGAAATAAAAATTATTATTTCGTTGAAATTCATCATTTAAAATCAAAATCAAATATCCGTTGCAAAGCGAAATGTTCCTAAACACGGATAAAAAGAATGCAGGAAAAAGATATAAAAGAGTTGTTGTTTGTGACAAGTTTCAATATTCGTACAATAATTTGTTGTTAGGAGATTTCCAAAATTGAAACGAGTTTTTTTTTAATGTTGTTTTTTCGAAAGCGAAAGCCAATTAAAACAACGTTTCGGCGCTTCATTCAAAGTTAAAATTAAAGTTTTTGTTTAAACAAGGCGATTAAAACCGTATTAAACTATGTCCGGCATATTATTTTTAAGAGAAAAACTGATTTACCTTAGCCTGTTTTAACGCACGCAGGTCGCGTTTGAAAAAACAAAAATCAAAATTTTTCTTATTTCCTATTCTTTGAACATGTTCATTACGGTTATTTTATTTTTTTGAAACTTTAACTATAAAAGAATCGAATAATCACTCTCAACATTCCCTTGATAAATATTTCGGCAGCTTCAATTATTCAATTTCAGAAGAGTGCTTCAAAATTCGCTTAAGGTTGACGTTGGCAATTTTAAGGTTTCTCAAATAAATTATTAAAAGACAGCAAAGGTTATACTTTAAAAAAATTTGACATTGAAAAGAGTCAAGTGTTTGATATGCACCTAAATTTGCCGTTAGGACATGCTAAATGTGACTTATTTTGTAAAAAATAATTTTTGTCTAACTTCTTCAGAATTTATGGTTTAAATGGAAAAAATTTTACAATATTATGCATGTTGCTTTTGAATCAATTCAATGTTGTAACAACATAAACGCTGAAAAATCACAAGAAAAAACTTTCGCTTGCAAGAACAATTTTTGTGACAATTTTGTAATTGAATATTTTTATTATGTCACTGAGGCTCCGAAAACGTTAAATAATCCAATAAATTATTTAAAACAAGCTACCGTACAATCCGTTTACCCAACAAATATTTAACAAGATTTAATAGAACAAGAACATTTTCTTTTCTTTCAAAAAAACATAGAAGAATTCGCTAAAGGCGATTATTAAATCCGTTATCTGCATTCTTTCTGTCTACATATCCTTTACAAATTTGTCTGAAACAGAGACAAGGATCACAGATCCAATTTCATTACCGGTTTCAATAATAAGATGATTTTTTTATGTTATTGCAAAAATTCTTAGCTTGCTAGTCATATCAAACTTTTCAGCTTGGACAAAAAAGCTTTTAGTAATATTTAGGACGGCTAAGTATTGTTTTTCCTGTACACAAGTAGAAGATGAACTCAGTCAAACAAAGAAGCGAAGAGTTTTTACTCCAATACTCGTAAATAAAATTCTAAAAAAGGGATACCGAATACTTCTTTCTCAAAAATATCCGCATACTGTATAAAACTACTTTTATCAATTGATTTACAATCTATAAAACGCTTTGGCAACATCGTTTGTACCATATTTGGGAAAATGAGTTGGTTTAAAAACATTCAAGACTTATTTGATTTATTTATATTGGCTATTCACTCTAAAAATTGAGACTAGCTCTAGAAGACGTTTATAAATTATTATTCAATCAGTTTATTTTTTCATTCAATTTGCCAAAACAAACTTTTTCTTTTAGGCTTACCATTGAAATAAATCCAATCAACCAGCGCATTTCTCATTAATTGCACTTTTTTATTGAACTCAATTATTTCATGAAATCAATCAAGTTTTATTTAGCTTGTGTTAGTTCTCTTTATCAATATGACTTTAAAAATTCTCTTGCAACCTAACCAATCAAAACAATTTACGCTTTTTAGAATAAAAATTTGAAAAGAATCGTTCATTAAAAGTTGGCTCACACATCAATGGGTTTTATTTAAAAGCAATAAAAAATTCCTTCATCATTTGACTTAATTCACTAATCACCTCTTATTCATGTAGTTTAGTAGATCGATATTTAAAAAATGGTGTCCGCCTTTTTTAACAGACAGAAGTTTATTTAAACATTGAGATTCTTTGCCAGTAAATGTTACACGATGACCGAAATTATTGCCAGTTGACAGCATTGATACAAATTTTAGGTCACATAAAAAAGGCGTAAATCGTTCCCAATGACAATTGTCCACAAGCGCTGACATTGGAATGTTTTTTATCAAAATAAAAAGCGGAGAAACAATCTCAAAATGAAGGAAATTATGGCTTTATATAATCAGAGTTATATAACAACAACAAAAAACCCAACAACAGCAACAAAAACGTGTCGTTTAAGATGTATGTATTGAAGCAAAAATCCAATAAAATCGACTTCAATTGAATTTACTGTTTACTTGTTTTGGGCTAAAAATCATTAGCGAAAAAAGTAAGAATAATTGCTACATAAGGCATTTGTCGTAAAGAAGATATGTTGAATGCAAACAGAACTATTTGGAAAGGCTGAGCTTGTGATTGTAAAAGTATTAAAATTTGGGTGCGTCTTATGTGAATCAATGTTATAAAAATCTATCATGAGTGAGCTTTCATGACAACTTGGAATGCAATTTTACTAAATCTTGCAATCCACCTGTGAAATTACGGCAAGATAGGGAAAAATTAGTGCTAAAGTTTAAACTTAATATTTTTGTTTTGCAATACAAAATCACCCCGCAGTTCGTGTAATTGTTGTCAATGCTGGTGGCCAGCGAAATTCAACATAGTGTTGCCATTATGTTCTGGAGATGTGTAAGGTGAGTTGATTGGTTCATCAAATGACTGCAAATAGAAGTTTTTTTTTTTAATAACAAAATTTATTATGCTCAGATCACAAAAAGAAAACTAAGAGGCTAAAAAATCAAAAAATATTTTTGAATGTTAAAAATAATTGATATCTGAAAGAATTCAATCGATCTAACTGGAATTATTTCTTCACAAAAAAATCAAATGGGTTTTCTACAAAATTTCCAATTGAGTACTTCTAGCCAATGGTTAAACTTTAATGTTTGATGTGAAACTGCCATATCACTCACGCATAAAATTTATTCTGTAGATTCATTAGGATTTTGTTTCAATTCAATTTTTATAACAGACTTTTCAAGCAACTATATTACGTCATTTTCTTATTTTTAGTAAATTGGTTGTTAACACGGAGCCATTAAATTACTAGTTTAAAATGAGAAAACGCGGACATCGTAAACGTGATTTCGACTCCTTGTTTCGCATGATCAACATCCAGTGAGATTGTTTGTAATCAAGTCATCGTCATAAAACTGCTCGAACATCGGAGCCGCTGTCTGCAAAGATGATGCAGCTCAATCAATCTATTGTCTTGAACAGTTTATTGGATTACGAGGGGCAATTAAGCGATGAAACAATCACAGGAATAAATGCGGACTATCAGAAACTCAGTTCGAAATTATACGTGAATCTAATAAATTTCCTACATTTAATCAGCAAACGAATTCCCGAAAATTCAAACGTTTTATAGTTAGTTCATCGTGCAGCAACATGTTTGAGCAATTGATTGTTGGATTTTCAAAGCTCGGTTATTGTACAATTAGTGTTCCCATTCCCAAGTCTCGCACGGGAGGTCTGGGTTTGATTGACTGGTTAGCCTAATCTGACAAAATGTTGTCAACAGCTCACCATCGCCGCGAGTGCAACGTGTGACAGGGCTACCTAGGCACAGTGCTGCGGAGTTGGACCCGATAAATTCTTTTCTCACGTTTCGCCCCATCAAGCGAGTTCATAATGAAAGATCCGGTTTGTTTATGTCGTCTATTATCATGATCGAAACCAAGATTTTCTTGTTTCTTTTTTCAAAAAAACTTGATCTTAAAATTTATAGAAGATAAACGAATACTAATCAATACAAAAATGAACGTTTTTGCTTAAAATTTAGAAAAAACAAAAACAAACGAGTTATTCACAGATTGCCAAATAGAAATTCAGTAAACGAATTCGCCAAAACATCAATCAAGTCTTTTTTCTTTGAAGTTACAATTCTCATGACTTGTTCAATTTGCTGTTGCCAAATACCGCAAAAGAGGAGTAAAGCTTAGGTCAGTTATCTGGAAGTGTCAATCCGTTCTGATCTTTGGTAAAAGAACTTCAAAGAAAAGTCTTGCACTGTTTCAAGTTGTATAACGCCAATTAATTTTTGCAGAAAAACAGATAAACTAATAAATTAAATATTATTTTCAGCAACAACAGAAAAACAAAGAATTCTTCTTCATATTTAAGAAACTATTGAACAAAAAGAAAGATTGTTTCGATAAATTTTCTTTACAGTATATTAGCTTTGTTTAAAACAAGCAAGTATTATTCAGCTCTGTTAACAAGTTAAAATGGGGTGCCTTCAGTCAATCTCAAACTATAGGTTGAACTCTTATTCTTCAACAAACCGTAGAATAATGATTCAAAATCATAGTTTATCGGTAATGAATTTAGAAATTTTGAGAAACTCTTTACTTTTGCCTCGAGCTTTGTAACAAATAGTTTCGTAAATTAAGTTGAAAACAAACAACATGGGCAGCACACCAGAGATTTACATATTTTTCCAAGTAGAGATACAGACAACGAAGATAAAAGGCGGTATGCAATGCATTGAAAAGCCTCGATAACTGTAGTAATTACGACGTTTGTAAAGCCGTAAGAAGAATATAAGTATTACGAGCGGTTTCTAGGCTTAGCTTTGCTTCTTTGTGTTTGGTTTAAACAGCTTATGATGCTTGCTGAAGAGTTATGCAGCAACTGAAGGAACTAGATCACCTGGAACTTTAAAATATTACGCTAAAACAAATGTAAAACTTCTTTAAACCAGCCAAGCGCATAAAGGCCCGTTTCCACTACGAGCGTGGAAAAGAGCATTCTTTGTTTGTTTTATTGATTTTTTTTTTGCGCTCGCTTCAATTTTAACCGCTCGCTTCAATCGAAGATCAATAAAAGAAACAAAGAATGCTCTTTTCCACGCTCGTAGTGGAAACGGGCCTTTACAGCTTTGCAAAACATGCTTTATTATTATTGAGGGCATACAAAAAAAATAACCCAAAAACAATTTATTTTAAAAATTTTAATTTTTTATCGTGTATTACTACTATGTAATTTTGTAAAAAGAAAAAAACTAAAATAACAAACTCGATTTCGAAGTACATTATTTTTTTAAGTATCTTTTTTTAGCAAGACAGAATTCTTCACATACCGAATTTATTGGTATGACAAACAACAAATAAGAAAGAACTAAAGAAGCAGCTGAGACTTTTCAGATAAATTACATCAAATTCTTATTCCTAACAAAAAAATGTTAACATACAAAAACATTTACCTGTGGCTGCAGGATGTATTAAACCTACAATCAAAAGATAGTGTAATACTGCCAAAAAAAATACAAAAACTCCAAGTTCTTAGGCGGCAAAAGAAGTTAAGTGTATGTACTTGACATACAAAAGCAATTCCATTGTTGCGTGACTTTTGCTATAAGCTCGTCACAGTTTGTTGTTTGTTATTCAAATAGCAATCATGCAATAACGACTTTATATCTTAATCAAATTTTTTAATTAAAATGTTTTAATATATTGCTTTTCAAACATTAAAATGTTGTTTAACAAAATCTTGTTTCAAAAAACTACAAGCGTAAATTATGATTTATTTATAAATTTTGTTTGATTTGCCAAACTCTTTTTCTAACATATTAAGTGCCACAACAGCTCAAAGCAACAAGAACCTTAATTAAAAATAAATCTTAAGCCATAAAACTTTTTATAAAATTGCTTAGGTTATAAATTTGTCTGAAATCATATCTAAACTAAAAATATTGTTTTAGGCATTTTCTAAAGAGGTTTAAAAACACTTTCAAAAAACCAAAAAAGTGGCAGCTTCTTGTTAAGTATCAGTGTTAAATAAATTGCAACTATTAGTATATTGAGATCAAGTTGTCACTTGAGTGCAAATGGTTTTCATTTAAACTTTAGCTCCTTTACAAATTAAAAACAATAAGTGAATTGTCAAATATAGCATTGAGCAGGGATGTCCAACCTTGTTTTAATTTGGGCCAAATTTTACATCGAGCCAAAGTCGTTGGGCCGCAAAAAGTTTTTCACTCAGAATCTTGCTCCAATTTTTCAACTATCGTCTTAAAAATTAAGTGTTCTCTAAAAAAAAGGGGGTCTCCTCCCACAATCTGATTTGTCGATTTTCTTCCAAAATCTGTTTTCGCAGGCCCGCGGAACTCCTTTATGTAAACCTCCTTGGACCAAGAAAACTTGGAATAGGTGGTGGGCCGCAGGTTGGACATCGCTGGCATAGAGTATAAAATAGAGACTAAACCGACGTCATATATTTAAAGATCAATGTCTCACTTAAGTATTAACGATTTTTATTCACACCTCAAGAGTGGTATAAACTAAAAATAAAAAAGCAAAGTTGCCAAAATAATCTATTTGCCTGATACTTGTGCAATCAGTGAAAAGGCATCTTTATTACATCTTAATGTTCAATTTTCATTGTGTATTAACCATCAACAGTAAGCACTGAATGTCAAACTGAAACAAACTGACACTTTAGTGAACGAAATTTATTTATGTTTTTCAAACTAAATCGAATCTAAAGCTTAAACAAGAAATACGAGATGAAATTGAAGCCTTCATCAGTTAGTTCATTCAATGAGGGAGGAGAAAGACAAAGGTTTCAATCAAAGCGAATAAACAGAACGGAGAAATCGGTACGCGAATCTGCGCGGGACTTTTAATGGAAACACCATTTCGAGGTTCGTCGCAAAACTAGGTCAGCGGACACAGATCAGTCGTAAATAACAATTTGTTCGCAGAACAGACCAGCCTTTATTCAGCCTATTGTATTTCATGAGACTCGCTAACGGCAAATGTGATGTTTCTTGGTGACTCTGTGTCACCGAAAAAACTGATCTTGCAGGAAAATTAATCTAACACCCAAAAATAATTGAAAATATGTTTGAAATTTATAAACTTTTTTATAGTTTTACAGGAAAGAAACCCAGAGCTCCAAACTTCAGCTTAACCTAGGACAGGGGTTCCCGAACTGGGGTACATTTAGGCTTCTCAAGGGGTACATTATTATGTGAGAGAATATCCTTATTTAAGTTAAATTCCGTGTCCGGAAGAAATAATAGACTCAAATGTCTAGAATTTTCGAATCCGGTCGATTTTAAATACGTCAAACAGGACAATTAAGAGGGAAAACTTTTTTACAGATCACCGTGATTTTGGGTTTGAATGGGGAAAATTTGTGGCTGCTGAAAAGGGAAGAGTTTTCATTTTATAGAGATCACCTTGATTTTCGGCATGAATTGGGAAAATTTGTATCTGATTCAAAGTGAAGACCTTTTTTTTAGAGGACACCATGATTTGGATCAATATCTACCCGGCTGAGGCCCACAAGCTCGAACAATTTCGAAAAGTGGCCCGCAAGAGCGAAGAAGTTGGACCACCCTGTTTTAGAGAAACGACATAACATTTTGGGGGTACATGCAAACCTGCTACAGTATCCAAAGGGTACCGATCAACTAAAAGTTTGGGAAACCCTGACCTAGGATATTATTACTTTGTCTAAAAACAAAAATTGAAATGATTTTTATTTATTACAAAAAATGACATTACGTTGCTTTAGCCAAGTCTTAAAACAATAAAATTTGTTAAACACTTCTATTTGGTTTCAATAAAACTTTATTATTGTAAATAAGCTTTGCTTTTCCCAATGAATTCTGATAAGAACCGCAAAAAGCTCAAGTACTTAAAAAACGGAGCAAACACATGACACCGACCAACCAACGAGCAGTCGCTTGCGCCTGTTCAAACGCCGCCAGCGCCGAACTTTAAGATTCGGCCTTTCTAGCACGCGCGTTTGTGTGACTTGGAATTTCTATGAAATATTAATTAGAAAACTTTTCTCGTCTTATTATCTTAAGCTTATCAAGCTCGTCGCTGCAGAAAAAAATGATATTAAGGCTGCCATGCATTTTTCTTTAAAGCTTAAATTAATTACCGAAGTTCTCACCTTATGCAGAGTCCCATGTTGTATGCAGTGATCTAAAAAATAAAATATCATATTTTGTTGTTTTCTAGAATTTATAAAAAACAATAAAATTAGTTTAAGAAAACCATTCTCAACTCGCTGACTTGGCGTCACAATTGGCGGTTTCCAAAAATTAAAAGTCATACAGTTTCACATGTATGTTTCACGTGTAGTTTTACATGACAATTCTATCCCAGGGTAATAAATTACAACACAGTCTATTGTTTTTTATCAGACGTTTCAGCAAACAAATTTTGCAATAAAGGACTTTTAAATATCATGTTTATCGATCTCACTGCAGCTGAGATTTGTTTCCTTAAGTTTCACCCGGTATTTACCTTGTGTCTAACCCCTTTCTAACCCCATAACAATTCCCGTTAAGATACACAGTTACTTAGCAGTTCAACACATGGCAGATGTATTATATACAAGCAGTTCCACTCGCGATCATACCAAAAAAAATGTGCAAGTTATCCATGATGTTTATCAAACAAATCACACCAAAACGAAGTTATGTATTTGCCACACGCCATGGAGATCACATTTTAATTAGCTTTGTAGCTCAACTTTGAAGATTTGATAATTGGAATAAATCGTTGAAAATGCATTTATCATAAAAAATTGAGTCTGTCAGCAAAATACCTGAAACACTACACGAAATTGAAAAAGTAACCTTTTACATTTCGTTATGGTGAAAAAGCGAGCGAAAAAACTGATCGATCAAAACAGCCTGAGCTTAAACAATTTACAGTTCAAAGAGAATTTTAATGTAAAGTAGACAGTGAACTTCCTGTCTTCCGGCAGTTATCTTCTGCGCTTTTGGGTTAGAAAAGCAGTAAATCGATGACGTCAGAAGCGCCTGGGGCCAAAGCCATAAAATATAAGTTTATCTGGTATGGAAATTGTTCTAAAAATCGGAAACATACAGTGAGTAGGTCACGTCAATCACATGGCAATGTTCTCCCATATTTTCATGCAAATTGATCAAAACAGCAAAGATTATAAAAGATAAATTTGCACTAAACTTGATATTATTCATTCTCTCTCGAGTTTCATCCTAAAATATGTTCAACAAGATCAATTTCAAAGCACGCTTGAGTTAGGAGAACAAATGCAATTTATCGGGATTGCCGAATACCATACGTTGAGAACAAGTATTGAGCCAGGTATTGTTCTGCCTCCACAAGAAGTCATTACTGTTTTTCAGATATCTTACGGACTATAATTTGCGTGGCAATGTCGCAAAACCAAACGTTGTTTCATTCTTTATTTCTGTTACAAAATGAGGTCAACCTTAAATAATCGATACGTTAGTTCGACCCACTATAACGCAAATTGGTCCCATTCTTCCACTGCAGTCCAACGACTGCTTTGTGAAAAATTTGACGTGATAACCGTGTCGAACCCATTATTTAAGGCAGAAAAATTAGAAAGCGTTGCTAAGCAGGATCGGATTTAGAAGATTAGAAATAACTTTATCACTTTTTTGTATCAAATTCAACAACAACCTATCAATTTAATCGCATATTATGCTTGTACAAACCTTGCCCTTTGGAAAGAAGCACCAAAAATGAAGAAAAAAGTAAAAAGAACGCTTTTCTTTTCATCTTGAAGTTTGATTTGTCTTTGAGAATAAGTAAAATTGTAAATATCTTTTCTTCTCCGAAAATATTTCTTGAGAACTTTTCAACTATGTTCCTACACAATTAATAAGGGAAAACCCCATCGAAGTCTTATGCTTGGTTCGGTAACAATATTCTGCAAAAAAATTAAAAAGTAGTCCAAAATGCACAAAAAATACAAAAAAGCTTATGTATTACATAATTGTTTCGATTGCGTATTAACTGATTATAAAATTGCTGATTTGAAAAATAAACTAGCATTGCTGAAATAAAGTAACTAATCAAATCATTCGTTAACTGCTGTTCAGCATTCTTCAAACAAATCACTTTGGAGCGAGTTATTGCTACGCTAGTTCTTTCACTATTGACTGGCAGATGCCGATAAAATGAACAAAGCCACGCGGGGAAAAAAGAGAATTTTTCTCGAGACTAACATTGCTAACAGTCCGAATTAATTAGCTGATTTATTCACCTTTGGTTGTTTCATATTTCAAAAAAACATTTTATTTACATTGCAATTTCAGAGGAGATTTATTGTTCATTATATTCATCTAACGCTACAGGAATTTAAAGCACTAAGTAAGTATTCTCTTTTTTGATTTGCCTGTCTGTTGTTTTATAAACGACAGCTCTGGTTTTATTGTGTGCTTTGACGACGAATCTGGGCAAGCATTCCTAATTGTGCAGCGCCACCTAACAGCGATCAGAAGCCGAACCAAATTTCCTTATTCACCAAACAATAAAATTAGATCAAATCGCCAAACGATTACAAAGACAATATAAAATATAAAAACAATATCATGTGTTTGGCAAAAAGACAGCAATGAAACCGTACGGTCATCGAGTCAGCTGCAACCTTAATAAAAAAATAAATAAATAAAATAAAAAATAATTAAATAAGGGTAAAAAACAACCAATAACGCAAATACACAATCGCTTACTGTTATTATACCTGTAATTGAATATACAGGGAGACCCACATAAAACCCCTAAAGTTGGTTTTATATTTTAGTTTAATTGTTATATCTATCATAATGCTGTATTTATAATTAAATTTTTTATTTTAAATTTGCATGGTATTAGCTATTGGATTGTTGTTTTTGCCCTCATGCCTCAATTGAGTGATTTCCATCATGAGGTAATCGTCCTATTCAAGAAAGAACATGCAACGTGGAGTTTACGTAAATGTCGAGAAGTTTTACCTGTTTTTTTTGGTGAAATTACAACTGATCAGTATAAAGGTCTTGCCGCTGCGTTGAAATCTGGTAAATCTCCCGCAGCAAAGAAGCGTAAGCATGGTGCTGGTACTTCTTGTACACATAATACCCCTACAAAACGAGCCGTTTTGGAGCGGTTTTGTATCGAGCCGTTTTGGACCCCTACAAACCGACCAGATCATCGTAAACAACATTCAAGTCAACGTCAAATCTGTAAAGAACTGGGAGTGTCGAAAGGTTTTGTGTACAGAACAATTAAAAAGTCAGATTTGAAATGTTATCGAAGAGTAAAATTCAACGTTCTAACTGAAGCACACCAGCAAGCTCGAAAGATAAAGTGTAATGTTATGCTTCCGCGTTTTGAAGCACAACAACAATGGAAGCAAATGTGGCTCTCAGATGAGGCGTCATTCAGCGTATCTGCACCACTCAATAGGCAAAATGAACGCTTCTATCGAGCTGTTGAAGTCAAAACAGACATTTCCGATGACAATTTGCTAGTGAAAATAGACAAACAGACGCAGTCTATGCTTTTCTATGGTGTAGTTTCGTGGTATAGTAAAAACTCAACTCCGTTTTATTGAAGGATATGCTGTTGGACAGGAAGATCTTCCACAGTATAGGATAAAGAGAAAGACAGTAGATCAGGTCGTTTACAGAAAGGAAATATGCCATCACATGTTTAAAGATATTGAGCAAGTAGTGCATGGTGAATCTTGGATTTGGAAACAGGATGGTGCCAAGGCACACATTGCTAATGACACTGTTGCCTGGCTCCAGGAGAACATTACAGATTTTATTAAGCTCCACCAGTGGCCATCCAAGAGTCCAGACCTAATTGTTATGTACTACTGTATTTGGAGTCTGCTCTTGAAGAAAGTCCAGTTGCAAAGAAGAGAAATTAATGATCTTCAATCCTTAAAGAATGTATTGACTAATGCATGGAACGATATTTCTTTCGATATCATTCAAGGAGCAACTCAGAGTTGATTGGATCGTCTACGTCGCTGCTCCACAGTTGATGGAAAATATTTTGAACATTATCTTTAAGAATACTATCTCTTAAGAACATTATCTTGAACACTTTGAACACCTCTGTCTTTGTTACTGCACGTGTTACGTGTTTGCTTTATGTGCTAAATTAACCTTGTTCAATAATGTGTTATCAAAACAAATTTAAGGGTTTTATGTGGGACACCGACATAATGTATATGAGAGTTTATAAATACAAAAATAGTTTTAACATATCACTAAATGCAACAGTAATTCAAAGTTTAAAGCTATATATTAACACAAACGAACAAGTTGTTAGAAACCACAAAATATTTACAAGATTGACAAGAATTAACGATCTCATTTCACAGTAAATCCACCATATTGTAATATTTGTTCAAATTCAGAAAATTAGTAGGATTCGATTAGAAGTTGTCTATGAACTTCTCAAATTTACGTTTTTGATAATTACATCCAGGGATGCGAATTCAAACTCGGACTCTGGACTCGAGACTCGTCAATTCGGTGTAATAGAGCCGGACTCAAACTCAGACTCGGACTCGCCAAAAAATATGGTGAGTCCAGCGAGTCCGACGTCAAGATTTTTTCCACCATCGACAATTTAAAGGTTTCCCAGATTATTGTTATCAATATTTATTGAGAAAAAATTGCTAAATCTTGAATGGAAAACGAAAAATATAATTTTCTTCATACTATTGCTCTTCACTATTCTAAATTTTATAACTGTTTCTTACTCTTTTGCACTTAAGATCGTCGCTTTTTTGTAATACCAAGTCTTCAATACTTCTACAGAACAAAAATATCACCAGTTTAATTTTTTTGCAACTTATGTTAGTTCTTTGCTGGCTTCTTCCTTAGAAATCAAAAGGATAATTCTTAATTTTAGAGAGGGATGCGGACTCGGACTTGGACTCGGGACTCGGACTCGGACTCTTCGTTTTAGCCCGGACTCGGACTCGCCTCAAAATTTTGACGAGCCGCATCCCTGATTACATCTACAGTATTTCATTACACAGTTTTTTTTCTTGGTATAAATATTTTTTAATCTTTTCGTGTCCGTCTCGATATTTTGTAGCGTACTTGCATCAGAATGAAGTAGAGTACTAGACTGATCCGTTCAGTGATGGCTCTAGTACGGTGCGAGTGGGGCGGCCGCATCAAGCCTCCCTAAAAAACGTTAAAAAGTGGTCCCCCTAAATAAGATATTGCTCTATTTCTTCATAGTAGCACCATGATGGTGGCATCCCTAAAGTGATGACCTTTTTTAGACACTAAAAAGTAGTCCCTCTATTTTTTTTGCACCTGGCCCCTCTTTTTGTAAGGCTATCACTGGACCCGTTGGATTGATTTGATGATTTTTCTCGGTCTTTAAGTAAATTTTTTATTCGAAATTTAGTTGTCAAGGTGGTAAAATCAAAAGTGACTTTGAAATCAAATTAGAGACCACACAAAAAAGCCGTTGCTTTATTTGTGGGTTGCTACATCGGATCTTTTACATTTTTTGGTTTTTACTTCATGATACGTTTCAAAAAACATATTTACAATGCCATATTTTTGCGGCATACCGGATCAGATCACTGCACTAATCTTTTTGAAAGTTTCGCGGGACGCTTGGAAATTTTTCACGGCGCGGTCCTGCGTCGCGAACCCTGTTCTGTATGTATAATAAAACTTGTAGACGTTTTTTTACTACACGCTAAGGAAAATAATTGATGCCTGATGTTGTGACCATGGATAAAATTTAAATAAGTAAACTGATTCTTAAATACAGTGGTGGATATTCAAATTCAGGGGCCCGAGGCAAGGATTTTCGAAAATTGATGTTTTCTAAAAAAAGAAAAAAACTTTGATCTCGTCTTTCACTTTTTTCTCCCAAAATCATGGTGATCTCTAAAAAAAAAAAGTTCTTCACCAATCGATCTTGTAGCCTATTTCGCTCTTTTCGTCCCGACTTTATAATGATCGCTAAAAAACATCTGCAACGAATTAAAACTATATGTGCTATTTTCGAGGATGGCTCCTAAAATCGAGGGGCGCCCGAGGCAACTGCCTCATTCGCCCCACCCAATACCCACTTATAGACTTAATTGAGTTGTAAAAGTTTTAACTGTTAGTATAAAGAATTTAAAAAATGATATGTAAAAGATTGATTAATAAATCCAATAATATTATTCTTTTTAACTTTAATTTCTCTTAAATAAGATTTTGCTGCAGCTTCCCCGAAAAAGCAAATCATAAATTAAACTGTAATAAAGCACTATAAAAGACTACCTTGTAACATAATTTCGCAATCTGCAAAAATACACTTGAATATTTGGCCAGTTGTAGAGAAAAGAAAGAAGTGTGAGTTAACTAATTCACTACTTCATTAATATACTGTATACTCCAAGCTAGCAACATCAGTACCAATATCTTTCACTTTCGTCCCGCCACTAAAAAAAAAATGACACAAATAACAACAATAGATCACATAACACTAAGCAGACCAAAAAAAAGAAAGAAAAAACACAACGCCGAACGTTATACTATCATGCAATGAGAAAAGATTAAAACTGTAGTCAGAAAGGGATATGCATGGTTGCAGCACTTTTAGCAGAATGATACAAAGAAAAAAAGAATGTAAACAATAACAAAAAAAGGAAAAAATAGAAATAAATAAATAAGACGTGCCATGTGTTAAGGCATTGCTGTGTTGGCGGAAAATGGTGGGATCACAACAAGCCTATGACCAAAAGGGTTTTGGCAGGCAAAAAAACCCACTTAAAGAAATGCTGCCATGGATCAAAAGGACCATTTCGATACACATGACACAATGAAATAAAGTCGTTTACTTAAATAAGAACTATGTCATAGTCAAAATTACAATGAAAGAATAATAGATATATAGAGAAAATACAGCCTCAAAATATATACGCATACAATTGTAGAGTTTGAAGAAAAAGAATTTGCATAGTCTTCAGCCCATGTCTTCGAACCAGAAAATAAATACTGTAAAGGTGGATATCTGTCTCTCTAAAAATCAAAAGCAAAAAACAAACAAGCAGCAAATTTTCACGTTTTGAACTCTTTTGAAAAGGGCTTTTGGTTGATCCTTAATTGAAAATTGTGTGCAATAGGTCTACATGGTATTTTATTAATAAGTAAAACTTTGCTTAAAGAATTTACTTAAAGTTTCAAACTAAGTGTTTTTGGACACCGTGTTCCAAGTGCAGGTCCGCTGGACAATTTTGATCCGCGAACTAAATACAATTAGGTTAAAGGTGAATTAGTAAAAAGCTAGGCAAGTAAAATAAATATTTTGTGTTTTGTGGCAGAAACGATTTTCATATCCCATCAAACAATGACTCGGAGAGTAGTTCATTTACAAACCAACTTTCTTGTTAACTTGAAACGTTGATGAACATTGTAGCTCTTTTTTACTGGCTTTAGATGAGAGCAATGATGCAACTGATACCAATCAACAGATGATATTTGCTCGACTAGAAGATGAAAAGTTTGATGCTTCAAAGAATTGCTAACAATTTATCCATTAGCTGGTGGAACAAAAGGTTTGGAAAAACACTAAGCATTTAAACTCTGTTGTTTCCGAGTTCAGAAATTTTAAAAAGTGTTCTGCGTAATGATGGATGGCACAAAGGGCGTGGTGGTAAGCGAAACTGGTTTCGTTGGGTTGCTGAGAAAAAATGGAATTAACTGCATTACTCTGCCTTGCTAATTTATCAAAAACACTGTGACAAACGTATTGAAAATGATGAAATTCATTTAAAATCTTAACAAAAGCTTTATCCAATACAGCTTGAAAAGGCGCAGAAGATTTATTTTATTGGTGAAGAGTTCGACTTTGAAATTAGTAACTTCCTTTATTGCAGTCATCGTTGAGTGCAGGCAAAATACTGAAACACTTTTTCAAACACCGCTTAGAAATTTTTACATTTTTTGAAGAAAAGTAATAAACAGCAGAAATTTTTTCAAATGCATCTGCGAAGCATCGCTCTTTTTTGAGCCTTAGTTTTTTCGGACAGATTTAACAAAACACTTGAATTTGCTAAACTTGAGTTTGTTGGGAAAATGACATATCACTTTTCATTTAGTGGAACATGTCGAGGTTTTTTGCTCAAGATAGTTTTGTTCACAGATTGTTTACAAAATAACGAGCCTGATCATTTTCTGGGCTATTCTATTATCAAGAAATAATATTTTAATGCTGTTTTTACACAGTTTACAACTAATATCATAACTTACCGGTCTGTGGAATTTCATAACAGATTTAAGGATTTTCAGAAACTAAAAGCAGTCCTCTAGCGCGATACAACAATTCCATGCACGAGAATGCGCTACCCTACCTTTAGAAATTCGATCAAATTATGTGAATTCCAAAATGATTAGCTTTTATTGTCAAAGAAAAAAATTTAGAAAACTTTTGGAAATTTGTTTCAAGGAAAGGTTTCTTATTTTAAAGAATGCTGTTATGAAGCTGTTCTTGTTGTTTGGAAGTATGTATATTTGCAAATGTGGGTTTTCACCAATAAAAGATATCAAAACAAAAATTTAAAACAGCTTGAAAACAAAATTTTGAGTTGGCTAGATTGCCAATTATAGCCACAACTGACATTTTCTTGCATACAAATGTAATTGTAAAAAAAGCATTTTGACCACAGATGTCGCATTAATCAGCAATAAAATTAACATGAAAAAATATTTTGGGTCATAATATTTAATGCAAAACAAAGTAATAAAATTAAATTTCAACTTCTTTGCGAAATACCAAAATAACGTGAAGTCTAGGTTTTTGTATTATTACGGTATTATGTAGATCTTCCAGCATAATCTCTACAATGTCTACATTATGCAATGGCCCAGGAATTAAATGAACAGTTCTTGATAGTCCGCGATAAGTTTAAGCTGGGTCAGACTGTTTTTAGACTTGTTAAAGTTCAGCATCAGTTGTTTTTTTTCTTTTCTTTCTGCTGTATCAATGTTTGATTTAGAATTGCATTTGTTTGTCATTTTGTGGGTTAGGGGAAAGTAAAAAATATCTATACTGACTGTTTAAATCAGGGTGTCGAACCGTTTAAAATAACGTTCCGGTTCAGGTTTAGGTTCGGCAAATTTTTTTTAACGGTTCCGTTCCGGTTCAGGTTCAGCAAAAATTTTTTTTCAGGTTCAGCAAAAAAATTTTTTTTGGTTTAGTTCCGGTTCAGGTTCAGCAATTTTTTTAGGGGTTCAGTTCCGGTTCAGCTCCGGTTCGGGTTCAGAATATTTCTTTTTTGTCTATTTCTGACAAGCGTTAGCACTGTAAACATGATTTGTAATCTGGTGTCATCATGGGTGTCCGCAGACGAGCTTCTTGCAGGAGTGATGGCAAACAGTTGCAAACCCAAAAATATTTTTAAAAAATTCTGGTACAGCTTTTAAAAAAATTAAAGATTAAACTAATTCACCGGCATGGATCTTGGTTGTATAACCAAGTTTTACTAATAGGGACGTGCCATCAGGGGAGGCAAGTGATGCAGTGCCTCACCTGTGGAAATTAAATAAAGTAGAAATAAAATTTTGAAGTCACAGTCTTTGCGAAATAGATGCGACTTGCTATTTGTTGAAAAAAAATTAGTAAAAATTATGATGTACTTGTGTAATTAGTTTTGCTCTTTAATCGCACCCTTTAATTGTTGCATTTTCAGCGCTTTAATTATTTCGTCTAAAGTTCTTGTCAATAAAATTGCTAATAGGCCTACACGCTAGTGAGACAGCTTTAAAATTGCTTCAGTTCAGACAAAAAAGAAACAAAAGTGACACAATATAGCGCTTTTATCTCTTTTAGTGAAAATATCGGTTGAAATGAGAAAAACTTGAGGCATGCCGCAATTATGACATTGTAGACTAGAAAAAACCTTTTTCTTACTTTCAAGATTTGTATAAACACAAGCAATTTTTTCTCTGTAATTCGGAATACACGCATTGTGCAACTGTAAAGCAATGCATTTATTGCATGTATTAGGAATGGAAGATCCTTTAGTATCTAAGCTAAGAAAATTTTCAACATTAAGCTTTCAATCTAATTTTGGTGTATTTATAATTCAGTGTTTGAACCAGGGCTGCGGAACGGGAAAAAAATTTTATGGCTCCAACTCCAGCTCCGCTCCAGCATCTTTAAAAATGAATGGCTCCAGCTCCAGCTCCAGCTCCGCTCCAGCATTTTTAAAATGACTGGCTCCAACTCCGCTCCAGTATTTTTCAAATGACTGACTATATATTTGCTTTGCTTTGACAAAAACTTGCTTCATATCCAGATCCATTGTAAATGATTGATTTGAACTTATGTTTGAGTTAATGCAATCTATGTATATACACAAAATTAATAAAGACACTAGTATAGGTATGAAGTAAGAAAAACTCAAGGCATTTCATCACAATCACGCGATTCATCAGACCACTTATACAATAGAATTCAGATTACTTTCACAATTGATAATGTAGCGACTACGATAATCTGATTCCTAAAGACTGTAGTTATGCCTTTTAGCTTTTTTATATTTATTAATATATTAATATAATAATAAAAGTACAAAAAAATACATTTGAAAAAAGCACAAAAAAGTACGAAAAGAACTTGTCACACACTCTGCATACTAAAACTGAATATGGCACTCTTATTTAAAAAGACTAGCTAAAGCTACGCATTAACATCTTTAAAATAACTGGTTCCTGCTCCGGCTTCGCTCCAGCATCTTTAAAATGACTGGCTCCAGCTCCAGCTCCGCTCCAGCATTTTAAAAATCACTGGCTCCAGCTCCGCTCCGGCATTTTAAAAGTAACTGGCTCCAGCTGCAGCTCCAGCTCCAAATCCTTAATTTTCCTTGAGCTCCGGTTCCTTGCTCCAGCTCCAGCTCCAGTTCCGCAGCCCTGGTTCGAACCTTAATTTTGGCAGCAATTTTATATTTATAACATACATTTCTAACTAACACTAGTTTATAAACTATCCCTTACCTTAACTTGTAAAAACTGTTTACTTCCAATGTGAAGACAATTGAAACTAATGATACAATTGTCATTGTGAACGACAATAGCCCTTCCAACTTTCAGTATGAAAATGTAGAATATCTGGCTGTATCTTTAGACGACCGTCGTCTTACAAAGTACTCTTATGCTTATTATGTCTGAGGGTGACTGTGGCAGTGGACATTCAAGACTGTATAGTCAGTGATGGCCTTACAAAAAGGGGGCCCGGTAAAAGAAAAGTAAAGCAGGGCCACTATCAAGTGTTTCAAGGTAAAGCAGTCTCTAAAATGGTCATTGTAATAGGGGAGCCAATCTCTAAAAAAAAGGGTCTTTAGTTTAGGCGGGGGCACTGTTAAATGTTCCAAAACAGTGTGATTTCTAATAAAAAGTCATCATTTTAGGAGTGAATACTTTTTTGTGTATTAAAACAACGTTATCACAAAAAAAAGTTTTTTGTTCTATATTTTAGACCGTCCTGGTGCTACTATGAAGAAATAGAGCAATATCTTGCGTAGGGAGGGCCACTTTCTGATGTATTTTAGGGAGTTCAATGCGGCCGCTCCATTCGCACCCTATTAAAGCCGACACTATGTATGGTCATTTCCGTTGTCTCCATTGAATAAATGCATAAATAATTCGAAATAATTTGAATTGAATTGAATTGACCAAGTTTCAAGTTAATTTAAGCCAGAAATTCTTAACAAAAGATACGCCTTTATTAAAGAGAGTTTAAAAAATTCAGAGGGGTTAGTTTAATCATAGAGGAGACCGGGACACGTAGTAACACTTTTTTTTTTCTTTTTGCTATTTCTCTCATAATAATTTTTTTTCAAAATTCTTGTTTAATATGAAAAATTTAGATCATTGTTTAACTAATATGAAAAAAATAAATAAATTATTTTCAAAGCTTAGTGGTTAAAATTACGATTTAAATATTTAAAAAAAGCGTTACAATGCGTCCCGTCAAAGGGGTAAGTTGTAACAGCAGCAAAATCACTAATAAATGTTTAAATACAAATGTAATATGAAGAAAATAACAGTATTGAAAAAGTAAACACAATGAAATCACACATAGCCTAGTCATAGATATGAGTATTAAGCACAAAAAATGAGGTATTTAGCCGTTGTCTAAAAATGTTAAAACAGTTTTTTTCACTGCTGGATCACAGCCCAATCATAAATTTCAGAATCACTGTCACTTGTGACAAAAATATGTATTTAAATCTTCGGCGCAAGCTAAATGTGACCACTTTAAGTAGCATTGTACCACCCACTCCTAATCATGACGACTGTTAAAATAGGGTTCAAGAAATGTAATGCAAAACTTATCTTTCGCTTTTAGTATTTTTTCAAAAATTGTTTTTTTTTGTTTGGAGCTGTAACAGATTGCCTTTTCTGGTGTGTCTGTTAGCATGGCACACTTTTTAGACCTTTTCTTGTTTTGCGCCAAGGACTTACCTTTAAGTTTTTAGCACCCTGTAGAATTTTACATGGCAAACACCATTGTTTTTCTACTCCCCTTATTGATCTCTTTTAAATTATAGCAACTGCTGCAGCAGCTCTTAAGTTGTCTTGTAATGATGAGCTGGTGTTCCTGTTAGTCTTTCTTTTGTAATTTCCCGTATCATTTACAAATGTTGTTAGTAAAGTTACTTTTAATGTAAGCTAGTTAAACTTATGGATAAAAATATGTGTTGCTACTTGCCCCATCAGCCTATGTTACAACCAGTGATAGCCTTACAAAAAGGGGGACCCGGTTCAAAAAAAGTAAGGGGGGCACTATTTAGTGTCTTAAAAAAAAGGTAGCTGAAGCAATTTTTATTATATGAAAGCAAAGTGATTACTAAAAAAAGGTCTACACTTCAAATTCATTTCGGATTTCCCAATTTCCTCCCAAAATCATGGTGTTCTCTAAAAAAAAGGTCTTCACTTTAAATCCGTCCCAGGTTTTCCAATTTTTCTTCCAAAATCATGGTGTTCTCCAAAAAAAAAGGGTCTTCACTTCGAATTGTAGTAGTATATAATGTGTACGTATAAAGTCAGTCGTCAGTCAAGGATGCTTTTTTTCAAAATTTTCTTTCTTTATTTTTTGACATGCCATCGATGTCCTGGTGCTGCTTTGTAAAAATAGAGCAATTTCTTGTGTAGGGGGGCCACTTTTTCATCTATTTTAAGAGGGGGGCTCTGTGCAGCCGCACCCCTCGCACTCCACTAAAGCCATTACTGGTTACAAATTACCCCACCTCATACTTAGTGAAGTTTTTGTTAATATCTCAAAGAGTTAAGTTTTAGTTGCTAAATCTTGTTAGGCATTTAATAACCTATTGTTTTGTGGTTCAAGTAATATAAAACATTTCAATAAAACCAGAGGACAAAAATTAAATTTCGAAAAATTCACTTTGCCTACTTAAAAAGCTTGTTTTAACAGTAAACCTATTTTTAGTCATGGGAACTAAACAATGTTATTTGCTAGCAATCGGTCTTAATATGACTGTTATTTGGGGCTATTTAAAATTTTGTTGGTTTATGTTAGATTTTGACAAATACGAATGTTACGATTTGCCTTGGTCTCCCCTGCAGTTTTAACAATGTATTTTTTCGCCAACTTCAAAAATATTATTTGTTTCCAATTAAGTGTGCATGAGAATTAAAGTTCCGTCTTCCATTTCAAGAAGATAAGTTTTGGTCCTCTTATCTCCACGATTTTGATTTTTTTGCACTACGACTTTTTTTAAACTTTACCGAAAGAAATTTTTTAGGAGACACCGATAATTTTTTAAATCTTTAGCACAGGGGTGACCAACCAGTTTGAGACGAAGAGCCACATTTCTTACTGTGTTACAGCAAAAAGCCATATCATATACAAGGGCATACAAGAAAATTACCCCACCTCTTACTTACTCACAACATGATAATAACAGAAGTTTACCAGCCATTTATTGTTATGCATGTTACTTAGTGGGACTTCTAACATTCCTTGTATTGAGCAATCTTCTTCAAATCGGGCTCATATTCCGTTGTTGCCACTCAAAGCAATTCTTTTACATGGGTGTCAGTCAGTACAGATCGATGCTTTGATTTTATGTGATTTAGGGTTGAAAACACAGACTCGCAGACGTATGTTGACCCAAACATTGACAGTATCTTAAGCGCAGCCCGCTTAACATTGAGGTATTTTCCATCGGCACACTTTTCCATAACGCAATAGTTCCTTCCCTTAAAACAGGCTTCAGTTTGTCCTCCTCACAAAGATCGATCATCCCCAACTCAGTCCCAGCCTCATTTGAGACTAGAGGGGCTTTCAAACGGTCCGTCTTCGAATTAAATGGGTCGGCAAGGAACGTAATCAGAGGCCTTTTCAGTTGTACATCACGGAACCGCGACACAAAGCTTTCTTTCAGGGTTTCAAGAAATGTTGCATATATGGCTGTGGTTTTTTGCTTATTCAGGATGGCGATAGTGACTTGCCGGCTGGCTTTAAGCAAAGTGGGAAAATGCGTTAAACCTCCCCTTTAAATATGCGCCTTGAACAGCTTAAGTTTGTTGACAAACGCAGACACACTTTGCACCAGGTCGGGCAGTATTTTCAATTTACCCTGCAAATTCACGTTCAATCTGTTCAAGTGACACAGCATGTTGACCAAAAAGGCCAGATTCATAATCCACTTGAGGTCCGAGAGCTCAGGATAGTTTTGATTCTTCTCTTCCATGAATAGTTTCACGGCATCTAAAAGCTGAAAAAACCGAGAAAGTACCTGGCTTTTTTTATTATTTTTTTATTTTATTTTTTTTATTTTCATCTCTATATTTATCCTCCTGACTCGCAGGAAAGCGACGGAGGCGCTATACATAGGGTAAGCAGTTACCCCGACCTGCTTCCGGAGATGCCAAGATATTGCTGTCCGCTAGTAACTTAGTAGAGATATGACTGCAATTTAGAGCTGCTTGTCAAGACCACCAAGCAGGGGAAAGTGCCGTAAAGTATCTTTCCCAAGGACACAACAATTTTTGACGGCCACCATACGGTTCAGTGCAGCGGCAGGTCACCTGGAAGTCCTTGGTCTAGCTCAGTGATGAGATTCTTGAATTCCCGCTAGTTAAGCCATGTGTGCGGATGTATTTGACGATTTCTATTACAGTCTTCATGAGAGAGAGATCTGTTTATTTGCATCAAATCTTTTCAATAAATTACTGCTTAAAACACAAAAAAAGAACAATAATTTTACATTTTGAAATTAAAACAAACTGATAATAAGCCATATATATCAAATCAAAGAGCACTATTAAAGATGTGATGCAGGGGTAGGAAGGGACAAAAGTCATTTAATCACTACCCCCAGCTTATTTAAAAGTTTCATTACAAGCAATTTAATAAATTAAGTTTTTGGTATGTAAAATTGATTATTAACTTAGAAAAACATTAGCATAAGACATTTTACATCATAAATTAAAATAAAATTATAAATCACTTTACAAACATGATGAAAACAAAACAAACAACAAGAAAAACAAAGGCCGCATACATGTAGATAAAATTAAACGACAGAAAATAACTCGGCATAAATTCGATTTGAAATAAAGGCAAATAGTGTAAAAAACGACAGCACGACGATGAAAAAAAAAAAAAAAAAAACAAACAATCAAACCGGCAGTAAAAGGACAAAAAAAAAACAAAACCAAAAAACAAAAGCTTATAAGATTAAATTAAACAACAGAAATAGATCTTACCATAAATTAAATTGAAAATAAAGATAGTAGCATAAAACAAACAACATAACAGATTTCAGAGTAGATACAAATAGCACAAATCTAACAGCACAATAATGAAAAGGAGCATAAAAAAACAAAGAAAAGTACAAAAACAAAACAAAACAAAGGCCAATAAGATTAAATCAAACAACAGAATAGGTCTCAATATAAAATTTATTGAAATAAGACAGTTAGCATAAAACAAAAAACAATAGATTTCAGCAGGCAATTAAGGATTAAAGAGGTGCACAAAGAGCAATACAAAACATAATATTTCTTAAAGTAAAACCTTAAAGACGTTAAATTAATATGCATTATGCATGTAGTTCATTTTGCATTAATACTATGAATTAATAATTTATATGGGTAAAATTTGGATGTTGATTAAATTTCATAGGTATCTAGCAGGTATTGGTACAATAATCTATTAAATGGTTTAATTCTTTGTTCGGTTCTTATATTAATTGGCAGCTTGTTCCACATTTTCATACAATTTACTATAAGACTATTAGAAGATTTACAAGCCAAAAAATGTGAAATAAAGATGTTGTTATTGCTTGATTGCCGTGTATTATAAGCATGAATTTCATTTACTAAAGGGATTTTATCTTTAAACTCTCTGTCATTGTATAATCGAAACATGAATTTCATTGCAGAATATTGGTACAATTCATTTACCTTTAATAATTTAGAAAATGCATACAATTTATTTAATCTTGTTCTATATGGTTGCATACTAATGTATCGTATAGCTCTATTATGCATTTTATTAAGTGTTTTTAGTGCTGATTGATTTGCATTTCCCCACAAAACTATGCCATATTGCAATCTGCTTTTTATAAGTGCATGGTACACGAGTTTTAGATTATTAAAGGAAACGTATTTTTTTAAATGATACAGCATTCCCACAGATTGAGATATTTGGGTAGTTAATTTATCTATATGTGGTTTCCATTTTAGATTTTTATCAATTACAATTCCCAGGTATTTAACTTCGTCTTTTTGGCAAATTTGACTGTTATTTATATGAATGTTTATCAAGTTATTTTCAGTTTTCTTTTCTCCAAACATTATAGTGCTTGATTTTTGGGTGTTTAAAGTAAGCTTGTTTTTAAGCAACCAATTTTCAATTTTTTTAAGTTCTTCATTGACAACTTTTTCTACTGAAGATGAGTTATTACCAGAGGCAAAAAGTGCTGTATCATCAGCAAAAAGAAGAGTTTTTAAGCTTGAAACATTAGGAAGATCATTTATGTATAGGAGAAATAAAACAGGGCCAAGCACACTACCTTGTGGGACACCATGATTTATTAAATTTTTATCTGATTTAGTTGAATTTATACATGTAAATTGGTATCTGTTTGCTAGATATGAAGAAATTAAATCAAAAGGTAACCCCCTAATACCCATTGCAATTAATTTTTGTTTTAAAACAGTGTGGTCTACTGTATCAAAAGCTTTTTTCAAATCAAGAAAAATTCCACAAGTAATTTTATTGTTTGCCTGCTGATAACGCAAGTAATTTTCTAGTTCAATAAGTGCATCACTAGTGCTTTTGTTTTCCTGAAAACCATATTGATTTTCTGATATGATTTTGTACTTATTAATAAAATCAGTTAAATTATGTTTAAGAATTTTTTCAAAAATTTTTGAAAAGTGGGGTAAGATGGAAATTGGCCTATAATTTGAAGCAATGTCTCTATCACCACCTTTATAAATTGGTAATACTTTGGCAATTTTTAATAAACTTGGGAAAACACCTTTATTAATACAATTGTTGATTAAATAACATAATGTAGGTGCTATTACGTTTTTACTTAATTTAAGAATTTTAACAGGTATATCATATGTATCATCACATTTACAGTTGTCTAATAAATTAATTTCTCTTATGATATCTTCATCAATTACTGGTTTAATAAACAATGAAGAGCAAGTGGAAACAGTATTTAATGGTTTTGAAGGACTTGTTTTTGGAAGAGAATTTGCCAATTTTGCTGCTATTGATGTAAAATAGTTGTTTAGACATGAAGATATGTCTTTAGGTGAAAATAAATCTTTATTAGATTCTGGACACTTAATGTTTGTAATTAAACTATCACTGGCAGGTTTTCGTATTATGTTTTTAATCATTTTCCATGTACTTTTACTATTGTTTTTGTTAAGTTCCAACTGGTACTGAAAATAATTTTGTTTTGATTGTTGTTTTACATGTGTTAGTATGTTATTGTATTGTTTGTATTTTTTGTAATGGGTATATGTATGTGAATGTTTACAAGAAATTTGATAAAGTCTATTTTTCTCTTTTATACTTTTCATAACGTTGTTCAACTTCAATAATTTAGACACCAGTTGCTCCCTGTGAATGATGCAGTGAAAATTCCAAAACTCGGGAAATGTTTGGTCAGCTTTGCACAGCCCCACAAGTCCGTTCACAGATCCGATCATGGTTGGCACTCCATCCGTGATTATTGCAGTTAGTTTTGCTATGGGCGGATTTGCTTTCGCGATTGCAGCCATCATTGCGTCTTCACATCTATGCCATGGGTTCTGTCTGTCTTTTAATGGCACAATATTAAGGAGTTCTTCTTTGACCAAGCAATCGTTTGAAATAAACCGTGCAAATATTGCCAATTGAGGCTTGTCTTGTATGTCACAACTCTCATCTAATGCGATACTAAAATGCTCGCAGGCTTGAAAGTCAGAGTGCAACTGTGATTCAATGGCCATGTTAATGTCCGATATTCTGCGTTCAACAGTGTAGCGCGACAGTTGGGCATCTGATATTATTCTTTTCAGTTTGTTGTTTTCTGGAGACAAGATTTCAACAACGTCACAGAGGCATTTTTTAACGAATTCCCCGTCATTGTATGGCTTTTTGGCCCGTGCAATTTTCCAAGCCATTTGATACGATGCAAGCGTTACAGTCTCTGAGTGCTTCATAAATTTTTGAAAAAACTGTTTCTTCTTTTCTGCCTCACTTTTCAAAGTGATCAATTTATTTTTGCGAAGCTCAGTCCTTTTCGGAAATTCACGGTTGATGTTACCATGGAGCGAGCTGAAGTGGTGCTGAAGATTTGAAACTTTAAAATGCCCTAATAACGCCTGACATATAAGGCAAAATGGCTTACCATTACGTTGAACAAAAATATATAAGCTCTCCCACTCTGCCAAAAACGTCCTGCGTTCATCGTCATATTTTCGCTTTGCTGTGCATTTGTTTTTTGCTATTTTAAGAGTGAACATGACACAAAGTATTATTTAAATATACTAATACAATTTAAAAATATATTAATACAACCTAAAAATATACTAATAAACTTAAATATACCAATAAAACCTAATACAACTTAAATATACTAATACAAAATTAGGCTACTAAGGATGGAGTGAAAATAATTTTTTTTGGAAATTGAAAAAAGTGTAGTTCTAAAAATCTGCCAAACAGGTAAAATCTACGAAAAAAATTGGTTTTGGCAAGTTGCTATCTTTGGGGGGCTAGCAACCCTCCAAAATGTGTTTTGAGGGGTAAAATTTCTTAAAAATGTCGTAACTCAGTAACCGCTTATCGTAGAGGCATGATTTATGGCTCAAAATTTGCAGAATCATTATGTTTCTATATGTGCTAAGAGAAAGTTTTTGTCTATTTCCACTAGAAAAAAAGTTATGATAGAAAAACTGTTTAATAAGTTTGTTTGTTTGTACTTAACTAATAGTTATCTGAAAAGTTATTATTATTTTTTGCAGGTATATTGTTAAGTAATTGTGTAAATCAAAGCTTTGGCCAAACTGCGAAGTAGTAAAACATGAAAAGACGGAGTTCAACTTCTGTAAAGAAGATTTTACATAGTGGACACACACACTTTCTCTACCCGTGATAGTTTTCCACCAGAAGTATTGCCTACCAAGCGACATGTAATAGAACGCATTCTTCATTTGAAAAACTTTCGAACCTTCAATGCTGCAAATGACATTGCCAGAGAAATTTATGACAGATGGGTATGGTGCAACGTATATCCCATTCATCTGTACACCATTTCGAAAAAAGTTCAAAGTTTTGTAAATTGTTTCAGTGCACTTGATCGCTGGTCAAAGAAAAAACGAGGAGAAGCATTTTTACAAAAGGAAAAAGAGTTTATGTCAACTATTGATGAAATATTTGATGTTTTTTGTGCTGACGATAAGCAGCGCAGAATTTTGGAGAAACAACATGGTTTGAAAATGACAGATGATGATTATGCTTTTTATAAAGATCAAACTAGTAAGCGAGTTGGAAAATGTGTGGATGCTGTGGTTCCTTCAACGTCAGCTGACATACAGTTTTTGAGGCGCTCTCGACCCTTACAACCTCATCCAGAACCACCAACATGTTTTTCCGTTACATCAGTTACATCAGTGCCTGAGTCAGCTTTGGATTATCTGTCAGATTCTAGTTCAACCAACACAGACCAAACGCAATCTTCTGCTGTTTCTAAATTTGTTTCTCAATCAATGCCATATGAAAATCAGAATCGAATGATTTGGTCAAACCTTGCAAGGATGAGTGAGCGTTTTCAGATATCCGACAGAGCTGCTGCTGCGATCGCTAATAGTGTGATGCAAGATTTGGGTCTAATTACTGATGATGACAAGACATACGTTATTGATCGTAGCAAGCTTCGAAGAGAGCGAGAACGATGCCGTGCTGAAATTAGGAAAAAGGAGCAAGAAAATTTCAAGTTAGTGAATGCCATATACTTTGATGGGCGCAAAGATGCAACACAGGTCACCATGCAAGGGCCAAATGACAAGTTTTACAGGTCTGTGCAACTTGAAGATCACTATACAATGGTTGGGCAGCCTGGTGAATACCATCTTTCTCATTTTTCCACAGAGGATGGCAAAGGAATAACCATAGCACAAAAGATCTTCAACACCATTGCCAACACCAAATTGTATGACAAGCTTACAGTAGTTGGCACTGATGGAACTGCAGCAATGACAGGCAACTTCAATGGTTGCATTCGTAAGTTGGAAGAACTATTGAGCAAGCCACTACAATGGGTAGTTTGCCTACTACATACCAATGAACTACCCTTGCGCCATGTCTTTACTATGCTTGATGGAACCACCAATAGTCCTGACACATTTGCAGGACCAATTGGGAAGTGTTTAACTGGAGATGTTTCAAGTTGGCCGGTTGCTGCTAATTTTAAGTCAATTTCAAACCCTCAGTTTGTACAGTTACCAGAATCAGTTGTTAATGATCTGAGTACTGATCAACACTATGCTTACAAGATATGTTCAGCAATAATCATGGGAGTTGTCGACAGCGACTTGCAATATTTAAAAGTAGGTCCCATTATGCATTCACGCTGGCTAACTCTGGGCTGTCGAATCCTCAGATATTATGTTTCGGTGGATGAACCCTCCTCAAACTTGGAAACTCTGACGAAGTTTTGTCTTCAAATTTACTTTCCAAGTTGGTTTGAAATTAAGTTAAATAGTCAACTAACTTGCGGATCTAGAAATTTTTTCAACTTGGTCCAACGAATTCTTCAGGTGCCTGACGAAGCTGTTCGGAAAACTGCTCTGAAAGTTGTGCAACGAAATGCATTTTTCGCACACCAGGAAAATGTCTTGATCGCCATGTTGGGTGACAACGATGAGGAGATACGAATGCGAGGAGTGAACAAAGTGCTTTCGATTCGTGGAAACTTGCCATTAACGGTTTCATTTGATAATCATGACTTGGTTGACAGTCGCAGTGCAGAATATTTTTTGGAAGGAGCAAAATATTATGATACCGCCTCAACTGTACGGCTGTTTGAACCACCCACACTGGATCTAACAGTGAACTCGTACTACAAGATGGTGAATTTAACATCTTGCCATCAGCAGCCTCCGGTAATTGAACATTTAACTGATTTAGATATTGAACAATGCCGGATAAGACCACTGCAGCTCGACCACCCATGTCACAACCAATGTGTAGAGCGCCATGTCAAAATGGTAACAGAGGCCGCAGCACAAGTTGAAGGATTTGAGCGAAGAGATGGGTTGATTCGCCAGAAGATTAAATCTCGAAAACTTTTGAAAAAATTTGACACTAAAGTGCAATTCTGATGCGCTTCATTTTGCGTAGGGTATTTGGTGTACTCTAACTTGCTTTCTTATTTTTCTCTCACTCCTTAGGCAAAACAACCCAATATCAGCATCAACAGTTCGAAAGTAATGAGATGTAACAGATTTTCTTTAAATTACTGAAATACTAAACATTTTATGGGCAGTAAAGCTAGCACGTTCTGTACCTTATGAGTAGGCCTATTTAGGTAGGGGAAGTAAGGGACCAATCGGACAAAATCTATTAAAGTTAATTTTCTGCTTGACTGGTTGGGCAATTTTTAGAGTTTTTAAGTTTTTTTCATACTTTGGTCTATGATAAACTTACACTGCTTTGGAAAAAGAAATTCAAGCAGTTGAAAGTAAATTTATTTACAATACAAAATTTCCAAAAAAGCGTCCGAATGGTCCCCACCCGTGGGGACCTTTCGTCCACACGTAGAGGCCCTCTCGGACGTTTAAAATTGTATGTTTAATATACACAGAAAATAAGAAATACCAAAGCAAAAATTACAGAAATGGACATTACTTTTGTCCTACCGTAACAACATTGCTAAACATCATTAATGTATGTGAAAAACTGTCACCAATATTCAAACGCAGCTACAATGCATAAAAAGAAAGGTCACAATCAAACTTGAAAACTTGTACTATCGGATAATAGATGAATGGATATATTACTTTCGCTACTGGAGGAGACTGTTTTTTCTGGGCTTTTTTGCAGCGAGAAACTTTTTTTTTTCAGGTGTATCAGTAGGCTAATTATCGCAGACTTGCGTCTTCTTTTGTTGGGGCGTTTTTGTAAAACATTAGCTTTAGGATATGGATTGATTTCTGCAAGAAGTTCTTCATCATTCAGTGTCTCACGCTCAGCAACGTTTGTGAATGCAGACGCACTTGTCGATGGAGCAGTGGATGAATCAGCCTCATCAAGCTGAAGGGGAATATCTGTAACAAGAGCCGGTAAAAATGCATCATCGGGGAAAACGTCTGGATTAAAAGGGTGAATTCCGCTGGACCTGAAAGAAGAAGTTATATTTTCAATAGTAATTGCTTTATGAAACGCATGGCTTGACAATTCTGCAACTTCATACATTGAGAGGGGTTTTCCAGGATTTGATGTCATCCATGAATCGCAAAAAGAAGAATAGTAGCGTTTGAATGGCCCATACACTCCAATATCAAGTGGTTGTAGCTTGTGGCTACAATGCGGTGGGAAGGTAAGTAAACACAGCCCATTCTCTTTGGCTATATCGATTGCTTCAATTGAGAGGTGGCTGATGTGATTATCCATTAGAAGTAGACCAGGATTGCTCTTACTTATTTTCATAAATTTAATAAAATGGCCCAATGTTTCTGCAAAAAGATCACCAGTCATCCACCCAGATGGATATGCCAAGCCTAAGCTACCTGCCGGAGCATCCTTCAACATATAATTTTTAAAGTGGACTCGTGGGAAAATGTAAACTGGTGGAAGTGCATTGCCAATTGCATTGATGCAACAAAACATTGTCATTGACACTCCCCGCTCAGCTGACGAAATTCGTCCAATTTGTTTAACTCCTTTTTTTGCCAAAATTTTGCTTGGCTTGACAACCGTAGATATTCCTGTCTCGTCTAAGTTCGAAATATTTTGGGGAGAAATAGTACCATCTCTAAGAAGAGCTTCTTTTAATTTACAAAAAAAGTTGTCGACAGCAGGGCGATTAAATCCTACTGATCGAGCCAAACTTGTTGATTCTGGATTGCGAAGTGATAATTTTCCGGATCTCTTGCGAAATCCACGAAGCCAGTCTTCTCCTGCAGCTTCTTTCTCGGTCCAGCTTTTAGGCATAGGAATCTTTTTTGTTTCAGCAAATTTATACGCTAGTTGCCGCACCTGGAGTTTAGTTAGACCATAAAACATCTTCGAAACATGAAGAATATAATGTTCTAAGGCCTTTTCTTCATCAGAGTCGAATACCTGTAAATAAAGCAATGTAATAAGTACAAAGTTAATAAAGACAAATTAACTTTTGTGATATGCACTTACAGTCATTGAAAAAAGCGAGCAGCTTTCAACTTAAACGACAGAACATGAAAAAAATTATTGTTGATATTGCAAAAGCTGATTTAACATCAATCTACCAGCATCATTGTCATGGACATCTTTGGCACAGACTTTTTCCCACTCATCTTAGCTCGCCTAATATAATCTGCTAGAGTGGACTTAGGGACATGGAATTCTTTGGTCGCCTTTCTAATGCTTATTCCATCTTCAAGTGTGCTCTTTAAAGCGAGTTGAAGTTGATCATCAGTGAATAAACCAGATTTCTTTTTTAGTTTTTTAAATGTAAGCATTGTGAAATTAATAGCCTATTCTTAACGTATTTCTGCCGAAAAAGTAGACATCAATTACGTTTTACAGAAACGGGGACCATTCGGACAGTGTCAAAAAAGCATGTCCGAAAGGTCCCCTGTCAGCCATACTGAACACAATTACAAATTTCATCAGTATACTGATTTACAATAAGTTTACACTTGATTTACTTCTGTGACTATAGCTCAGTTCTACATTTTAACATAAAATGAACTAACAAGTATATCTAGGTTATCTTAAAAATTATAATATTTCTGATTGCTTTTTTTTACTTTGAAGCATTAAAAACACTTTATTTATTAAAAAGCACACGATTCACACTCAATCCTAAAATAAACGTGTGCACTAGCAACAAATGAAATCTCGGTTCCAGAGAAGCAATAGTTAAATAAATAAACCACATGATGGCGGAAATACGTCACTGTCCGATTGGTCCCAGTGTCCGATTGGTGCCACATCTCCCCTACTTTGTCTGGTGACCAAAGTTATCCCAAATCATCTTGTTAATATTGTGATTGTCATAATTAGTCCTTATCAGTTAGACATATATCATTTCAAATGTTAGATCAAAGTTATTTCCATACAGCGCAATTTTTGAGTATTGAGCATAAAAAACGGTTTATCGATTATAACTTTTTTTCTTGTGGAAATAGACAAATACTTTCTCTTAGCACATATAGAAACATGATGATTCTGCAAATTTTGAGCCATAAATCATGCCTCTACGATAAGCGGTTACCGAGTTACGACATTTTTTGTCAATTTTACTAGCCCCCCAAAGGTAGCAACTCGCCAAAACCAATTTTTTTTGAAGTTTTAGCCTATTTGGCAGGATTTAAGAACTACACTTTTTTCAAATTTTTTTTTCACTCCACCCTAATATAAATTTTTTTTTCACTCCACCACAATTTTTTCTCTTTCTCACTGAGAGAGAGAAAAAAGAAATGCTCGTCTAGGAGTAATATTGAAGCCATTTTATGTAACAATGCACTTTGTGCGTTGCCAAACTCAACATGACTAGATAATTAAGCTAATTGTAAACGAACCAGGACCTGTAAAAAGAGCCGCATGAAACTGAGCAAAGAGCCGCTGGTTAGGCACCCCTGCTTTAGGAGGTCGTGGGTCACGCACAATCAAAAGTTTTTTAGCCACCTTCTAAAGATATTTTTGGAGGTGATGGTTATACCAAAAAAGTAGGTTATCTACCTTAAAATTTAATCATTTAAGTCTTCTTCGCCTCTGCCCCTTTGGATCTGATCACAAAAGCTTTAGCAAGCACGTCAAATCGAACGCTCTTATTCATTATAATTAAATTTCTTAAGACTTAAAAGCTAAAGAAATGATTTGTCTTTAAATAAACAGATTTCACCGTTCTGATGTTAAAGGAAACTAAAAAATTTTTAAGTTTTTCATAAACAGAACATTTTTATCGGCGGCAGGGTGTACACTTTACGGGACTTTCTCCTGATTGATTGTCGTGGCAAGCAATAAAATTAGTACTAACATTATTTTTTAAAATTAGTGCCTCACCAACCACAAGCTTTACGGCACGTCACTGCTTACCAACAATGTTAAATGACATAAATTTATAGTAATGATCTTGCTAGCGCCAAAAGCGAAAACGAAAGTTTTTTGTTATTTCCTGATCTCAAAAAGTTTTTATTGGTTGTGTTTATAGGTTATGAATTTATATAAATCTTTTTTGGACTAGCCACTGACACATCTATCTAAGAGTTTTTTCATAATTTTTTAGTGGCGGCCCTTATGCAGAAGGTTTACTAGTTATGAGACGTTATTAAAGCTCATTTCTACTACGAGCGTAGATTGAAGTATTTTCTCTTTCTTTATGTTATTGGTGTTTATTGATTTTTTTGCTTCGCTTTGCAACTAAGCGCGGAAAGAAGTAAAAAAATTAATAAAACAAAGAAGAATGCTTCATTCCACGCTGATAGTAAAAACGGGCCTTTATCTCAGGTAGTCTATAGGCTACAAAAATTAAACATTTAATCGTTTAAGTTTACAATAATAAAAAATTGACGCATAAAGGCTCGTTTCCCCCGACAAGCGTGGAATGGAGTATTCTTTGCTTGTTTTATTGATTATTTTTGTTCGCTTAGATTTTTAAGCGAGAAAAGATGATTAAAAGAATCAAAGAATGCTCTATTTCACGCTCGCAGTGGAAAAGAGCCTTAACTTTCAAGGGTTTCTAATGCATATTTATACATTACTTCGTAGAATTTGATATTTGAAAAGGCAAGCAACCCTTTTGCCTCCCCTGGCGGACGTTTGTGTATCTAGCGCACATTTGTTTGCTTTATTTCTTGCCTGAAAAAGTCGTTCATGACGTTTCTTTATTGCCACACAACAAGTATCGTGACCGAAAAAATCGTGGCAACTTCAAAGACAAATTTGTGATTCTGATTCTTCTACGAAAAACTTTAAAATTAAAATCTGTGCATTGAACGGTTGAACCGAATCCATTTAATATAAAGATCCGGTTCAGGTTCAGCAAATTTTATTTTTTCGGGTTCAGAAAATAATAACGGTTAATACAGGTTTACGGATCCGGTTTGACGTCCCGGTTTAAATGATCAATGAAATAGGTAAAGTGAAGCGCTAATATAAAAAGAGTAAAAGCAAACATTTTTTAAAATATTTCTATAATTATAATTAAAGTTTTTGCCAAGGTTCTTCGTGGCCCTATATAGTTTAAGCAGTTATTGTGGACTTTGGGTGCCCAACCTTTTGACCATAGCAGGCCAAATTTATGTTTGCAAATTTATTGCAGGCCGAAATTTGATAAAATCTGTTTAAATTCTAATAAAAATTGGCCAAGCATCTGATTAAAAAATTCTTTCCCGGCCCCACCAAAACACTTTACGCACCACACGCGGGCTAATGTTGTAAACGAAAAAACTAGTTATTGAAATTTGAATTAGCTAAAATGTCTAATGATGGCGAAATTCGTTGATTCGGTAATCTGTGATTCGATAAGTTGCGTAGGCCTATTTGTGTTTACGATGTTGGGCTGGAAAGTCTTGAAAACGACTGGTCACACAGAGAATGATGACCTATGAGTCTGTTTCCCGGCGTAATTATACAAAGACAATTCAGAAATTTAAAGCTCTATTTAATTATGTAAAAGGTGTTAAGGCATGTTGCTAAATATATTTTAGGGACTCCTAAACACTTGTTCAGGAGTTCATATCTGTTATCTGTTTTTGTTTTTATTATTTGTATCAAACGATTAATTTTTTATATTTATTTTTTATCAACTCGAAATGTGTAGCAGCTCTATTGCTATTGCTGGAATTGCGTAGCGGCTGTTTACATGTACTTGAAACATCCTACATAACACTGCATGGATAATTTTTGCAAAACTAAATCAAAGTTGAAATCAATCTTTATTTGAATTGTGTTTAAATCGGAAAATTCGTAAGGGTCACCACGCTTGGCTTAAAGCGAATTTTTAAAAGCATCTAAATCAGTGGTTTTCAATCTTTTTCATACTGTGAACCAATTTCCAACCTAAGGTAACTTAACGACCCTCTCGGTCAACAAAAATTGCTTGAAGTGTTTCCAAGCTATCACATGCTAGCGTCACCATATTTTCGGAGTAAATAGTTATAAAAAGTCTTTACTTAAAATTGTCTCCGATTTCTCGTATTAGTGATCTCAAAAAAAGTCTTTACTTTAAATCAAAAATTTCTGTTTTCAAACGCTCCGGCAACTCCAAGAATAGCCAAACAGCCCCCGCGAGGGTCGCCACCCCTCGCCTAAATAAACTACTTAAAAAAAGTTTATTGGATTAGGCAGCGTAAATACTTTTTTTTACTCACATAAAACTGAATAATAATGTCGCGGACCGGTGATTTTGTAAACATATTAGTTAAGAGCCCGAGAAAATGGCTTTTACTCATAAATTTATTGGTTTCCGATGTAGTTGCAATGTTTAAGCTTGTTTGAGAACTCTGTTCTAAAAGGATTAACCAATGGCAGCGATTGAAGAAACATTAACCAATCCTTCCATTGAACGCGGACGCGACTTAAATCAACACCAGAAAAAAACCCTCATGGTGCTAAACAAAATTGAAGCAAGCTGTGATGGTAATTTTAACGGCCCATCGCGAGTAACATAATTATACAAGGTGTTAAAAAAGTAACGCAAAATTTTTCGTTATTGCAATAAATCATGTCACAGATAGCGATTCCAATTAAACTCTTAACATAGAAAGCTAATTCATCATACTTCACTTTCAACACATTCAGTTTTAGAATTTTCTCTTTCACGCGGTCACCATAGTTACCACACGCGTTCACTTTACTTTGCAAGCACGTATTCAATATCTTCGTGCGTGAAGTCTACCAGTTGCGCAAATTATAGCCTTGTGTAGATGGCTCGACGTTTCACTAGAAATTCCCTGAAAGATGGATTGGACGAAGATGACCAATCAAGTGGCCAGCCAGGTCGCCCGATTTAAAACCTGCAGACTTTTTCCTCTGGGGTGTATTGAAGGACAAAGTTTACTCACATAACCCTATAACTCTCGACTAGCTGAGGCCGCTTATTTCTCAACAGTTGCAAACAATTGACGTAAGCCTTTGCAAAAAAGTGTGTAGGTCTGTGCGAGACAGAATGGCAAAGTGCGTTCAAAACGAAGGAGGACACTTCAAACATTTTCTTTAGTCTTCATTACCCTCATCTCTTGGCTCAATATGATATATAAAAGAAATAAAACTTTTAAAGATTAAATTTTGCGTTACTTTTTTAACACCCTGTAGTATTGTAGCCGTACACAGACTTTTTGATAATATTTTTAGCTGAGCTGAAAATTATATTAAGTGCAAAATACGCATTTTAAATAAGTTTAATGGTTAAAAAAACAAAAAATATCAGAGAAAACATAATTTTTATGTCTCACAACTAAAATTAAATATGATTGGTGCAAATGGTAATAAAATAGCAGAAGCATGTTCAAAGAGAATAAAAATAAGACAAAATAAGATAATGGAATATTCACATGCAAGATAGTTATGCATTGCTTACGATTTACAAAACTTTGTTAAACACAAATACATTTGGTTTACTGTACAATCGAGTTGGATGAGCAATACTCCTAGGAAAATTTGCAGAGCCATGAACTATTCATTAATTTTCTTAATTATAAAAAAATATCAATTTGCCTTGAAAAAAATGGTGATGTACTGTCAATAACGCTTTATGGGGAAACTGGAGGTTATTTGTGGGGCTTCATTCAGGGGCAATACCACACCAATAATTAATTTAAACCGTAAATGACCCAACTTTTTCAAATCTTTTTTCTGCCTTTTAATATTTCAACTAGGTAATTCAAAAATATCGCCACCTACTAATTTATTGAAATATCACCATTTATTGGTGCATTTAAAGCTGCTAAATCAGGCAGGAAATTTTTTTCTTTGTTTAGCCTGTGGATAAGATATTACGCAAGAAATGGTAAATTTGAGTCTTTTAAGTAAAAATTGAGAATTCGTAAAAACTTTGGTAAGCGCTCTTCCGAGAACAATCAAAAACAATAAATTAGCAAGTTAAGAAAATCTCCTTTTTCTGGTTATACTGTACTGTATTGTGATTCTAATATCGCTAGTGCTATCAAGAAAAGTTTAAATAATTTTATTTTAAAAAAATAATGGTTAATATTTGTAAATTCATCATTGATCAACCTACTTAATGTGAAGAAAGTTATTTTGTTATTCAATTTTATGCACAATTTTAAAAATAATTTTACATAAGTACATCTTGCCCTTGTCATTGATTTTTTACACATTTTTGAAAAATCATCTGAAGTTCAGCTTGCGCATTTAAAACAACCAGACATGATTGAAGCAAGAAAGTGCCTTCTGAGCGCATTGACAGTACCAGTATAACTTATTATTAAATCAGTTTGTAATGCTCAATCACAATTTAAGAGATGTTTTGCAAAACTTCTAACAAATTAATTAACTAAAATTAAATGAAAGATATTTTTTTGTTACTAAAGTCAAATTCATAAACCAATCACATATTTTCAATGATGATTGTATTATGGTTCAGACAATTTACGGACCAAAAAGATTGAATTACAATATTAAATAAAATAATTATAGTAAAAAAAGGTTTAAAATAAATTGTTTATAAATATAAAAAAAAATGCACACTATTTAAGAAAGTTACAAAAGAAAAAATGTAAATTAGTCAAAAAAGTGCATTAGTATAGATTTTTACATTACACACAAAATTTGTAACGAACAAGTATAATTAATGCAATGTCACATAGTTTCTTAAAGCTGTGTGTTCACTGTTATATAACGGAAGACAATACTTATAACTTAAGGCAGAAAATAAAGAGGTAAAAGGAAAGTGTTATCAGCTGTAGAAATATAATTGAATGACGTTGTACAGAAAGATGCCAACTCATCTGACAAACATCAAATTTTTAAAACTAGGACAGGAATGATACACCATAAGGATTTTAGCAGGGCATGCTATGGAATGAAATGGAATATGGAATTGTTAAGGCAGGCTATGGAACGAAAGACTGCCTTATCGGAATGAAAAGAATCTTTCATACTTCCATACTTGCTCATACTAAGTGCAGTCAACAAAGCAGTCTTTGATCAAAACTGTCTTTACTTTTTCCAACCCTATTCAAATGAATAAGGTTGGAAGAAAGCATGGAAATTACAACCAGGCTAGTAACAACCAGGTTAAGTTGGGAGTAAGGGTTAGTGTTAGAGAATACCTAAAAGTAAATCCCCTGTATCTAAATTAGCCAGAAAGAAGCGTGTGGTTTATTGTAAACGAGATTCCAAAATAAATGTGTGTACTGTGTAAATGCTTTACAATTAGCAATTATATCGTTATAGAAACAGTAAGTAATCAGTAACAGTAATAAGACAATCAGACAGCACAATGATGTTTATTTCATTCCACTTTTATTTTAGGCAGTTTTTAGTTGCTAGCTAATCGTACAAAATTTACAATTCTGTTACATAATTGCAGCTTAAAGTTGTTAAATTATATTTTGAAAATAAGCCTATATAAAATGCCAAAAATTCTTACAAAGAATGTTAGAAGTTGTAACAGTTCCATAATCGGACCCTCCAAAGAGCTTCCTACTTCAGATCTCGTAGAGTTGTACCGTAAAACAGGGTGACTAAGGCATCCCGGGGTGACTAAGGCAGGCTTCTAGGAAAACTTTTTCAATACTTTGAGTTGTTATTTTTATTTCATCTTATACTTTGCACCAATTTTTAGAAGTGTTTTCAAAAAGTAAGTTAATTAGCTGTACATCTGTGTAAAATTAGTTCTGCTAACCTCAGTTGGTGCTGAGTAGTGTGTTATTAAAAAAGGACCCTCTGATTGGAATATTTTTTGCCAAATTGAAATCTGCAAACTTTGGTGAGTACTTGCTAATCTATTGTACTGGTATGGTTTCTATTGAAATGATTAGATGCATAGAGACCTAAACAAAAGGTAGAAAGCAGTTTTGGGAAAATATTGTCTCTGGATAGATTTTTTAGGGGGGTTGCCTTAGTCACCCCAGCTTTTGTTGGCAAAATGGAGTGACTAAGGCAATCCATACTTGTAAACAATTTGCTTTTGTGGACTTGTTGCTAGCCATGTGTGCATCATAGTAGTTTGTTTTTAACACCACAACAGTGATTTTGTTTAAATTGCAGTTTGAGTAAATTTTTCAGCGAGGAAGACAACATGCCACGTCTTTATAAATGCAAACCAGGGTCTCGTGTTTACAAAAGAACCCCTGACCATATTCTGGAAAAAGCACGGGTTGAGAATGCTGCTGGTGCTTCTCAAACAGATGTGTGTAAAAAATACCTGATAACAAGATCTGTATTTCAAAAGTACCTAAAAGAACATCAGTCAGGAGAATGCAGGTGAACCCCAGGAGGTCAGACTATTCTGAGCCATGAAACTGAGAAAATAATTGTTGATCACCTGCTGAATGTGTCCGAATGGGGTTTCCCGTTTGACACATTGGATCTTCGGATTACAGTAAAAAGGCTGCTGGATAAGAAAGGAACTAAAATTCCTAAATTCAAAGATAATGTGCCAGGTGAAGACTGGGCATTTTCATTTATGAGGCGACACAAAGACCGAATAAAAAACCGCCTGTGTCAAAACATCAGTAAAAAGCGTGCTGGCGTTGGTCATGAAACAATCAATTTATATTTCCAGGAATTGGAAAAAAGTCTTGATGGTGTACCCCCAGAAAACATCATCAATTACAATGAAACAAATTTAACAGATGATCCAGGAAGACGGCAGATGATATTTAAGCGGGGCGCACATTATCCTGAAAGGATCTTAAACGGCACAAAGGCTTCAACAAGTCTTATGTTTGCAGGCACTGCATCAGGGGAAGTATTGCCTGTTTATGTCGTTTACAAAAGTGACCATCTGTGGAATACTTGGGTTGAAGGAGGTCCCCCCAAAGCTAGATACAACCGTACAAGGTCTGGATGGTTTGATCATGTGACCTTTGTTGATTGGTTCAGGAGAGTAGCACTACCCTACTGCAAAAAGCGTATTCCTGGTAGCAAGAAAGTCCTCATCGGGGACAATCTCTCATCACATTTCTCCAATGAAGTTCTCCGTGAATGTGAACGTAATAACATATCTTTTGTATGTTTACCACCCAATTCCACTCACCTTTGCCAACCATTAGACGTTGCATACTTTTCTCCAATGAAAAGACAGTGGCGAAACATCCTGACTACTTATAAACAGTCAAACAGGAAAAATGCGGGATCCGTGCCGAAAGATCAGTTTCCACGCTTACTCAAACAGCTAATGGAGATGCCAAACCAGAAACAAAACCTTATTAGTGGCTTTTGCAAGTGTGGGATTGTTCCCTTCGACAAAACAAAGATTTTGAACAGACTGCCACGAGATCCATCACAAGGCAGTGAGGCTAATTCCTCTGTCTCTGAGGTTTTCACTGAACATCTTCAACAACTTCGTGGAGAAAATCAAACTGACCCTGTGAGAAAAATGCGCTGCAAAAGAATGAATGTTGTTCCTGGTCAAAGCATCAGCACTATTGATGAAGAACAGTCAGACCAAGAGGCGGGGCCATCTACAATATCTATGAAAAATTGTGGCAATGAAGCCCAAGACACTGAATTCATCTCGGATATCAGCACATCAGAATCCGAAGAGAAGAATCAGAGCCCTAAAGATAAAGAGAATCAAAGGACAACTAGAAACATCTTTTCTCTTTTTTATCCTTGAGAACTTCTCACCATACTTGTTTTTTGATGTGAATAAAGCTTTTAATATTTTGCATGATTCAGTTTGATTTTTTGAGCAAAAATATTTGTTTGTTGAGTATCATATAAGTGCTTAAAATTTAGCTGGTTAAGCAAAGGGAAAGTTGTCATAACTGCCTACTGGTGTATTACTGTAGAGTGTAGAGGCCCCTAGTGACTTTAAGATAGGTTTAAGAAGTGAAAGTATAGACTGCATTGTTTTACTAATGCATTATTTTGAGCTTCCTCTGCCTTAATCAACCCAGTGTGGGATGTACTTGTTTTATAAATTAATAACTATGGCGATGCCTTAGTCACCCCTTACCGGGGTGACTAAGGCACCCTCGAATTATGCCCCATTGCTTCTTTCAACGAGGTCAGATTTACACAAAAGGCATAAAATCAGTACCATTCACTCTTCCCCCCATTTTGAAACTAAAAATATTAATCTCTTTGCAGATTTTCATGAGTTATTTATTGGACAATCTTAAAAAGGTGCCTTAGTCACCCCGTTTTACGGTACCAAACAACGATACAACGTAGAGTTGTACCAAAGAGCTACAACTCTACGTGATATTCTCGCATACTGTGGTTTACTAAAGGTGAGATTACATGATATTAAAGTTTATAATTATTCATAACTTATATAAACACACGGTCATTCAATTTTAGGAGTCCAGGAAAAGGATTGATTATTCGCTTTTTACAAAAGTTGCAAACGATGTGATCATTATTATCTACCGTGGTGTTAATTCATCCATATTTCTCGCTTTTACATCTTCAATTGCGAGCAGAAATAAGTCCGCCTACGAACAGCAACTATACTTTCAACGGAGTGGTTCTCTTAGCCAAAAACGCAAAACCTTTGATGCAAAGATGGATAAAGTTTTTGAGATTTTAAAGTGTCGTTGCATAATAACGGCATGCAATAAATCTGTGTGTGGTAATAAATGTACATGGGGAGCTCATGTCAAATGCAGTTGCCTTAAACAAGAACGCATTCCTACAGCAGAATTGAAGTTTTTTTTTGTCTCAGCGTCAGCGTGGAGCAACAGCACCTATGTATCAGATTGGACCTCTTGACAAAAAAAAACTACAAAAACGCTTCAAACGATTGCTCACAAAAAGGTAAAAAAATATGATACGATTTTGCAGATTTGACTAAGCTTTAAACTTGCTTTAACTTTAACTAGTTTTTAGCCTATAAACTTGCTTCAAATTTGCTAGTCATTTACTTTAAAATTGCAATTGCAGACTGTCGAGCAAAAGCGAATAAAGGACTTTGATGCAACAAAGACGTCACAGTTGATGGAGGAACAGGCTTGGAGAAAAGAGCAATTAGCTGAAGCAAGAAATGAAGTCAACGAGTGTTCGATGGAAGAAAATTTGCCTTGTACATCTGCCGACAATGATGTAACACTTAAAGCTGGCACAATTAAAATGTGTGGTAAATTTTTGCAATTTTTTCCAAGATAAAATAGATTATCTCTTGAGAATAACATTCATTGTCAATGTTTGCTTCAAACCATAGTTACCAAATATAATTCAATCTAAAGCAATAACAATAACAAAATTTCTTCTAGGATATCAAATGCGACTGCCACTTCCAACTGTTGCAAGAAAAGTAGTGCGATGGGGTACCAGTCAGAGAGAAGCTGCTACATTGGTAACAGTAACACTCATTGATGTTGGTCTTATTTCACCTGCAGACCCAACGATGACAGTTGATCAACACAAAATTCAGCAAGAAGTTGAAAAGATTCGAAAAAGTGCGATTCATAACGACTGGAAGCAAATTCAAGAATAAAAGTTTAAAGGAATCTTTTTTGATGGAAAAGAGATACAAACATTGATTGTAGAAGAAGATAACGGAGTTTTTAGACAAACAAAAAAGAAGCAAGATCATATAATATTAGTTGGTGAACCGGGTGGAAAATATATTGGACACGTTACACCACTTGGAAAAGCAGCAGAACCTACTGCTGTCGAAATTATAAACTTCTTAGATGCAGAGTGTCTCATAGACAACTGGGCCCTAGTTGGTGCAGATTCTACTGCAGTCAATACTGGCAAAGACAATGGAATCATTGCTTGCTGTGAACGACATATTAGGCATCGTCTGCATTGGGATATATGCTTGTTGCATACCAACAAACTTCCATTAAGACATTTGGTTCAAAAGTTTGATGGGCCAACATCCGGAAGTGTTTCCTTCAAAGGGCCAATCGGAAAGATGTTAGCAGATGTGGAAGAGCTCGAATGGGATGAAAACTTTTTGCCTATCATTGAAGGCCCAGAACTGTGTCCAGAACCTGAAATTTTTTCGGATCTTTCTACTGATCAAAAATATCTATTTCTGTCTGTGTCATCAATTTGACAAAGAAAAATTGTCAAAAATTTGAAACATTTGAAAGCTGGTCCTTTGTCACATGCTCGATGGTTAACCCTTGCTTGCCGGCTGTGTTGGCTATACATTTCCAAGCACAAACTGAAGGAGAATCTCTTGGAATTCTTCAAAAATCAGTATTTTTTGTCGTAACTAACCATGCTCCACTTTGGTTTGAAATAAAACAGAAACCAAATATTCAACAAGCGCCTTTTCATGTTCTCCGGCAAGTACAATTATTACGCCTTCTGCCTTTGACTAATCAAGAAATTGTTGCCCCATACATCAAGTCATGGCATGCCCATAGCAAGAACCTTCTTGTAGCCATGATTTCCAGTGATGATCCCGCACTACGAAGTTTTGCAGTCAGTAAACTGTTAAATATTCGAAAAGACACCAACTGCGGTGATGCTTCGGTTCGTGTATTTATTCCGCCAAAGTTAAACTTCAATGCTGACTCTCTTTGTTCCTTGATAGATTGGGATGATACCACACTTACAGAGTCTATTCTTACTTCACATTTATCCGTAGATGACATCATTAAGTTGAAGGAAACAAAATTCAAATGCCCACTTTTTCCTGCTCATACTCAGGCTGTGGAGTGCCTTGTCAGAGAAGTCACACACGCTTGCGCTAGCGTTGCTGGCCACAGACGCTGCGATGGTTTCATTCGTGCTAGAATTGCTTCGCGCAAAGTCATGTCAAAGACAAATATAAAATCGAATTTAATGATAATGTCAAAAGTTAGATAATTCTGTTTATCCCTTTTTTGTGTGATGTTCATTTTTTAGTAATATCTCTATTTTTGTCTATCCTTTTTGTAAAAATAAATTTTAAACACTATAATCTTGGTTTACCTCTTCAAGCAGTTATAAATAAAAGCTTACATTTTGTCACACGGTCAGTTTTAAATAATTACGATACAAACAAAGGCACGTGACATAAAAAAACGACGCATCATTTTAAAATGATCGTATGTTTAAAGCGATAAGAAAAAAAAAAAATCTAACCACATCCTAAAGATCAAAAAAGACCAATAATGTTTGATTTATAATTCGAATTTTGATTTGTTCTACTTTTTAATACTTTACATCGGTCTAGTGTGCAGGCCACTTCAGTGAAATTTTTAAACACTACATTTTCTGCAGGTTGCTATTTGGTTGGCAAATAAGATGCCTTTTTTTGTCTTTACTTGGATTTCAATGTAAAATCTTAAAAATTATCTTACAAAGTTCTAGAGTTTGCATCTCAGGTTTATCTTATTTTTAAATTTGACATTATATCAAAGTGAAGCCCAAAAAAAAGTCTTTGCTTTAATTGGGTGGGAAATCTTGGCCAAGCAAATAGTTGCATAAACTTTTTTTAAACAAGCTGCATAACGATGAGAAACACCAGACTCGAGTTCCGCTCTTATTAGAGCTCGTCAGTGATGCTTATCTCACCGCGAATCGAACCTGGGACCTGTAGTTTTCCATGCAGGTTACTATACCATTAGACCACAGATCCCGGACGATAGATGGACTCAAAGCAGCTATCGTCTGGGATCTGTGGTCTAGTGGTATAGTAACCTGCGTGGAAAACTACAGGTCCCAGGTTCGATTCACGGTGAAATAAGCATTACTGACGAGCTCTAATAAGAGCGAAACGCGAGTCTGGTGTTTTTCATCTTTATGTAGCTTGTTTAAAAATTAATTCCAAATTCCTCATAATTCTTCAAATATAAATTGCATAAACCTTTTTTTAATTTTATGTTGAAATCAAAGTGAAAACCAAAAAATAAAAAATAAAAAAGGATCTTTGCTTTTATTGGATAGCTAACCTCAGCCACATAGTAAATTGTATAAACCTTTTTTTTAATTTTATGTTGCAATCAAATCAACCTAGTTTTGAATTAATTAATATTTTGATTTTGTATTGCGCATCTGATTAAAAAGTTCTTCAAAAGACTGTCCAGATCAAACCAAAAGACCCATGAGTTTGACTTGCCTGTTCTAAAGCAGGGCTTCTCAAACTGTGGGTGTTACAGCAAGTTTCGAACCCGGTTTACTTTCGTTTCAGTTAATTTCACGTTTTGTTATCCAACACTGTAAGTTTGATTTGCCTCACCATTGCACCTGAAATGTTTTTGTTTTCTTTATAAATTTGAGTTTAATTATTGGAAAAGACACAGAGAGAGATTGCATTTGTTAGCTCTGTAAAGCTTATGAATATATAGACTACTGTTCGAACGTCTAAGGAATAGAATACAGTGTGAAATTGTTAATTGTATCTGTGTATTGTTTCTTGTGTTCTGGGAAGGTGAGAGTCCAAATCAGTTAAATATCGTTCCACAAAATCTTTTTCAATAGTCAATAGTTAATCATATAATTATTATATATAAAGTTATAAATTATCTGTCTTTATTTTTGTATCATTTTGTTCTATTTCAATTATTAATACATTCATTTTAATTCATTGACGCATCATTTAACTAATTGTTCAAAAGACTGTTTGGAGAGCTAAATTATAGTTAACTGATTTAACTGCTTTGGTAGGTTTTGAAGAAGCAGAAGAGCGACTTGAAGAGTTGTACGCCAAGTGTGACTGTTTGATGGTGGACAATGCAGAGAGTAGTTTAATTAAAGCTACCATTTCTTTAATGAATAATGTTTTTGCAGAAATGGAGAGACTTGTCATAAGAGAAAATTCTGAAGATAGCAATTATAAGTTAAGTTTACCGAGAAGGAAGTAGCAAGTGCGCTTTCGATTCTACACACCCTTCGATCTCATGTTTCAAAGGCAACATCAAAAAGAAGTTTTCTATCGACATCAAGTAGCATGGCAACAGCCAAGTTGGTTGCAAAGAAAGAGGTTGCTAAATTAAAACTTAAGCAACTAGAAGAGAGAATTAGAAAGAAAGCAACAAAGACAACGTAGACGCGCTGAAGAAGAGCGCAGACGAGAAGACGAAGAACGTAGACGCGCTGAAGAAGAACGAGAAGAGCAATTTAATTAGAATTGCTAAAGGCTCGACATGAAACTTCTCTAGAACGACAAGTCATAGAGGAAGTACGAGAAGCTCTTACGTTTATGCTCTATCAAGAGCGTAGTGAATTTCGTCCAACTTAGAAAGAAAAAATAAAGAATAAATTGATAAAGTTTCAAAAGTTGGAACAAGCAGCAGGTAAAGTCTTGTATAGGCCTAAATGTTTGAAGCTAATGCGGAATCAAGGATAACTGATCCGAACAAACAGTTGCTGCGACTCGTTCAACACTGTGAAGCTGAGGCAAAGAAAGTAATCGATCATTGTTTATTACAGTGTTTTTCGATCTACTATAGTATCTTGTGTCGATCAATTTTAATTGTGTATCGACCAAAAATAGTTCTGTCGACAAACTTTATTTTTATTGGTAAAAGTGCTACAACTATTGCATTTTCAAAAACAAATACTGTAAGAATATCATAATTTTCTAGAATACCTCAAAATAATTTATTTGAATATTTAAATTACGATCTAGTTATGGTAATTCCAGGCTTAATGGAACACCATGGTTCACCCACCATCTCAGATTTAAATAAAATTACATTCATTTAAAAGAATATTAAAAATCCAAAAAAATCGGTCAAGTGGTTACAAATTGATAAGCATTTTTTACTGTTTTGTTTTTTTTTTAGTCGCGCTCGAGTGATTTTAGCTCTAAACTTTTCCATAAGCTAAACAGAGAATTTTTTTTTAATCATATGTTCTTATAGGTGGTGATTTTAAATATTGCAGTTCTATCACTGTGCAATTATGGTATAATACAGAAAATTTAATTTGGTGTGTTCAGTTTCAGTGGTCACTCATGCGTTGCACACCCCACCATTTACCATATTAGAGTTACCAAATTGTTTCTGAAAGTGTCTAGTTTTAGAGAAACTTAGTGCCAAGGGTGTTAGCTTTGAAAAAGCCTTGTGTTAAAGGACATCAAAATTTGGCATTTTTATTTTCAACCACATATTGAACTTTTTATCAGCAGACAGCATTCCACTTCTGTCAAGAAGTTTTTAATTAAATACTACTTTCTATTACTTATTTTGATTGCACATCTTCCATGTCAATCAATGCCAGTCTACATATTTCTTTAAGTACCCATACCAGTAGTTAATTGGAAGTAAAGTTTGATTTTGAAACCAAAGTCAGTTAAGCCTTGTATGCAGGAAACTATTTAATCTACTAAGCATTATTTGTACATCTTTCTATTTCTGCTTAAATGGCTTTGAGCTTGATAGTTCCTAGAATTACTTTGTTATCATTAGTTTAAGTTAATCAGTGTTATCAGCTGCCTTAGTGCTATTTATGAGACTTTAAAATTAAAGATTTTTACTCCCATGTCATAAAATTCTCTTTCCATTAACACTTTGGGCAATTGTAAATAGCCTGAATGTATTGTTACTTAAATCCACATACTTTTGATATTACATAAGGAGAAAGTAAAATTTTTAAGAGGCAAATTGTTTTGCTGAGAATGAAAATCTTATTGCTCTGAGTTTTTTGTAGTATTCTTTAGTAATGGACTTACTGTTTTCAGAGTTCAGTTTTAAGCACCTAGTCTTTGTTGAAGTCAGAAAATTGTGTAAGCATGGCACAGCTCAGTTCCTTGATTGTTTTAAAACATTTGCTTATTCATTGCAGAAGTAAGACAATTGTAAGTTTAGCAATTTTTAGTCATTTTAGTTGATTTGTATTAAGTTAGTTAAAAAATATGTATGATCTTCCCCCATGTACTTTTGGGGAGTTGTTAAAATTAAAAGATTGTCATAGGTTTATAAAAGTCAAAGGAAGGCAGGCACTTCTCTTACTCTCTGACATGAATGAAGAAGAGAAAATTTATATTTGGGGTGCAGGCTTAAATGAATTTGTTGCAATCATGAAAACAAATTTGGAATGAAGTATGTTAACACCAAAAGATGTTGTGCAAATATTTATAAATATCACAATAAAAAACCTGCAAAGGAGTGCGTATTATTTCTTTTAAAATGGCTCAATATCTAAGGAAAAGTAATATTTGGAAAAATGCCATACCTGGACAAAAGCTTTGTCCAAAATCTTTTTGCATTGCTAACAAAGAAATGAAACAATTGGACATAGATGCTAGTTCTAATGATAGCGAAAAATCTTTATCAGATGGCTCCATGCTCTCCACTGATTCAAGATCCTCTGACAAGCATGACGAAGTAATAGGGGTAGAACAGTCAAGAAAAAAAACAAACAAAATTTTGCTTGCTGCTGGAAAATCACCAATGAAACTGCATTCACTTTTCAAATGACAAAGGCTTGCTTATGGTCAGGAAAAGGTGACAAGCACAGTAGAAAAATTAAATGAAGAAATTTGTTCAACTCTTGACCTTCCAAGCCAAGAAAGTAGAACAAAATGAAAAACTTGAGAAATTACAAAAGCAGGCCAATGACTTAGCTACATTGATATTTCAATTAAAAGAAAAAATGGAATCGAGCAATATTGAGTTTAAAGCCAGAGTCATGGGCAATTAATCAAACAGCTAAATATTTGTACATGGTTCATAAAGCCATGATCCTAAAAAAAAAAAGGCATTCTTTCATCAGTTGACAAAGTAGGAGCGAAATGCTACCTGTCAGAGGAATTAAAAAAACAAATTCAACAATTTTTGTCTTGGTGATGAAAGCTCTTTTGAGCTTGTACTAATAATGCCAGGCCAAAAAGATTATGTCAGCTTATCAAAAAATATTCATGCACAAAAAAGATTGCTTTTTTGTAATATTGATGAACTTTATTCTTTGTATTGCCAGTCCTATCCAGACAAAAAGGTTGGTAAGTCCACTTTTTATAGTCTTAGACCAAAGCAGTGCATTACTGTATCAGCATATGGGGCACACAACGTGTGTGTGTGCACTATACACCAGAATGCTAAGCTAATAGTTGAGGGTCTTTTGCATGCACTTACAAGTCAACTTGAACAAAAAACCTATAAAGACTTTATTAGAATGATGGTATGTGATGATGCAAACAAAGATTGTATGCTTGGATGTTGTTTATTTTGCCCTGGTCCTGAAACTCTGAAGCAGTGTTTAAAAGAATGGTGTGAAAAGGATGCTATAGAAGAAATAACATATCAACAATGGACTTTAATGGAGAAATGTGAAATTGAAAAAATTGTCAAACCAGTAGATGATTTTATTAATGTGTTTTCTTCATCTTTGCTAAAATTAAAAAAAACATGCCTATATTGCAAAAAGCCAAGCAAGCTTCTTGAAAGACATAAAACACAACCTCTTGGGTAATAAAGTAGTTGCTTTGTTGGACTTTGCAGAGAACTATAGTTATGTCATACAAGATGAAGTCCAAAGTTTTCATTGGAACAATTCTCAATGTTTACTACACCCAGTAATTATTTATTTTCTTGATTCTACTAAAAAAATGTGCTCTAAAAGCTTTTGCATAGTTTCAGAAGATTTATTACATGATGTATCTTTTGTACATGAGGTGCAAAGAATCATCACTACTTCGATTCAAATACATTCAAGTCATATTGACACAATAACCTATTAATATTTTTCAGATGGCTGTGCATAACAGTATAAAAACTACAAAAATTTCATTAATCTTTTATGTCATGGTGATGATTTTGAGATTGCTGCAAAATGGGCATTTTTTGCCACCAGCCACGTTAAGTCACCATGTGATGGTGTAGGAGGAACTGTAAAACAATTAGTAAAGTGTGCCAGTCTACAAAAACAACCATCAATCTTAACTGTATTTGATCTAATAAGATATTGCAGAAGCAACATTGATAGCATAATATTTGAACACTTGTCATCTGTCACACTCCAAGATGTAAGAAATATATTAGAGAAAAGATTTGAACTGGAAAACACAATACCTGGTACGCACTCCTATCACTTTTTTGAGTCTCTGTCTAAGAGTGTGATTGGTTATAAGCAAGTTGCATGTGACAAAGACTACGCTGGAAAAATGGATTTTTTTTCTTTGATTCCAAAGTATACAGCTATACATCCAATGGAGTTTTTTGCTTGCATTTATAATAAACATTGGTGGATTGGAATTGTTTTAAGTATTAATGAGGTACATAAAGATGCTGAAATCAAATTTATGAAACCACCTGGTCCATCAGCATCTTTTATATGGCCAACTTTTGAAGATATTTGCAACATTCCTTATCCTGATATAACTTGTAGGATACCCTGTCCAAAAATGCATGGACAAGGCCGTACTTATACACTTTCCCCAGATATCATGGCAGATGTTAATAATAAGTTTTTGCAATCTATGTAATTTTCATGCAATTAATGTTGCTATAAGTTTAGTTAAATTATTTCTATGTTATATATGCGAAACCAAATTCTTCCAATGGAATTCAATTTTTATTTGTTGGGCTGATATTGTTTCTGCATTCTTTCTATTAATACACTGCAACTCAGCCATTTTATTTTTTATGACAATTTGTTGCAATTTTTGTGGATAATTTAGACATTATCTAAGTTAAGATATAGTTTTTAATTTGAAATTAATGTTTTGTGCATTTCTGCTTGGTTTATTTGTGTTGGCTTCAACATTAAAGACTTCATCGTTAATCTTTTTACTATTCTACCTTTTTTGCAGGATGATATTTTTTAGTTGGCTAGGCAAATATACTTGCTTAGATTTGCTTAAAAATTTTTTAATATAATATTAGGTTGTACCATAATTAGTGTCCATTTTTAAAACCAATTATATTGCAAATTTAAAAATTTACAAAATTTTTTTTTAATTTTCTAGAGATTTATTACTAAAATTTTATGTGTGAGAATGTGTAAATAAATCATAAATATTTTTTTCCGCAAATTTAAACAATTTATAATAATGAAAAATCTCCCCAAAATTTATTGCCGACACCTGCTACTTTTCTTCTTCCACCAGTCTAAAGGAAAAATTTCTGTGTTTGCAGCCATGAAAAAAATGTGAGTGACATTTGGAACTGTACTGGGAGTGATATTTGGAAAACGAAAAGGAGACAGGGAGACTTGGTGGTGGAATGAGGAAGTTCAAAAAAGCATAAAAGAAAAGAAAGAGGCAAAGAAAGCATGGGACAAAATAAGAAATGAAAATACTAAAAAGATATACAAAGAAAAGAAGAGTAAGGCAAAGAAGGCAGTTGCAATGGCAAAGGGACGTGCATATGACAATTTGTATGCTAGATTGAAAACAAAAGAAGGTGAAAAGGAGTTGTACAAATTGGCTAGGCAGAGAAACAGAGCAGGGAAAGATGTACAGCATGTGAGGGTTATAAAGGATGAAAATGGTAATGTGATGGTAAATTCGGAAGCAGTGTTAAAGAGATGGAAGGAGTACTTTGAGAAACTGATAAATGAGGAAAATAACAGAGACCCTAGGACAGAGGAAACAGAAGTGGTTAACGAAGAGGTAAATTGTGTCAGTAGAGAAGAAGTAAAAAATGCACTAAGAAGGATGAAAAAAGGTAAAGCAGTTGGGCCAGATGAGTTGCCAGTAGAAGTTTGGAAGTGCATGGGAGAGATGGGGATAAAGTTTTTGACCAGACTGTACAACAGACTATTAATGGGTGAACGGATGCCTGAAGAATGGAGAAGGAGTGTGCTTATCCCAATCTATAAAAACAAAGGGGACGCACAGTGCTGTGGAAACTACAGAGGAATAAAGCTAATGAGCCATACAATGAAGGTATGGGAAAGGATTATTGAAGCAAGGTTAAGAGATAGAGTGGAGATCAGCAAACAGCAATATGGATTTATGCCAGGAAAGGAAACCACCGATGCCATGTTTGCTCTAAGAATGTTAATGGAAAAGTACAGGGAAGGTCAAAGAGAGCTAAATTGTGTATTCGTGGACCTAGAGAAGGCTTATGACAGGGTTCCACAGGAAGAGCTGTGGTACTGTATGAGAAAATCTGGAATAGTGGAAAAGTATGTACAACTAGTACAGGATATGTATGAGGGAAGCGAAACAGCGGTGAGGTGTGCAGTAGGTACCACAGAAAGTTTCAAGGTTAAGGTTGGACTGCACCAGGGATCAGCATTAAGTCCATTCCTTTTTGCAGTGATAATGGACAGGCTAACGGATGAAGTAAGGAGAGAAGCACCATGGACGATGCTGTTTGCTGATGATATTGTGATTTGTGAAGAGACCAGGGAAGAAGTGGAGCGAAGATTAGAATCCTGGAAGTATGCATTGGAAAGAAGAGGGATGAAAGTAAGTAGGTCAAAGACCGAATATCTTTGCATAAATGGAGGAAATGATGATGAAACAGTAAAGATGGAGGATGCAAAAGTGCCAAGAGTAAAGGAATTTAAGTATTTGGGATCAACGGTGCAAGAAAGTGGTGGTTGTGAGAGGGAGGTAAAGAAGAGACTACAGGCAGGATGGAACGGATGGAGAAGAGTATCAGGAGTAATCTGCGACAGGAGGTTACCAGCTAGAGTAAAAGGAAAAGTGTACAGTTCAATGGTAAGACCAGCAATGGTGTATGGACTTGAGACAGTAGCAGTCACAAAAAAACAAGTAGAAGAGATGGAAGTCACAGAGATGAAAATGTTGAGGTTTGCTATGGGAGTGACGAGAAAAGACAAGATTAGAAACGAGCACATCAGGAGTACTGTTAAGGTTGAACAGTTAGGAATGAAGATGAGGGAGGGCAGGTTGAGGTGGTATGGACATGTCATGAGGAGAGACCAAGAGTATGTAGGAAGAAAAATGATGGAAATGGAGTTACCGGGAAAGAGGAGAAGAGGGAGACCAAAGAGAAGATTTTTAGATGCAGTAAAGGAAGATATGCAGGAAGTTGGTGTAAAGGAGACGGATGTTGAAGACAAAAAGATGTGGAGAATGATGATACGCTGTGGCCACCCCTGACTGAAGGGAAAGGCTGAAAGGAGAAGAAGCAGCCATGAAAAAAATCTGTGATGTTTATGGAAACGACACCATTACAGAAAAAACGTGCCAAAGATGGCTCAAAAAATTTAAGGAAGGAAATTTTGATCTTGAAGATCAACAACGCACTGGAAGGAAGAGAAGACTCAGTCTTCAAGATTTTGATTCAAGAATCTCGAAGAATCCAAAAACCAACACCAGAGAGTTGACTTCTTCTCTCGAATGCTCACTAATGACAGTGTCTAGAGGTCTGAAAAAACTTGGAATGAAAAAAAAGTTAAGCCAATGGATTCCTCATAGCCTCAATTCTGCACAAAAAGAAAAGAGAGTGCAAATTTGCAATACTTTACTCAAAAGACACAAGATTAAATGTCGTTTGAGTATTTTTACATTTTTCTGAATCATAAATATATTGCACAAATTTTTAAATAAAAAACTTTTAAAAATGATTTTTGAGCACTATTCCTCATTGAGAATATTTTAAAAAAATTTTTTTTTAATTTTTAAATTTGTAATATATTTAGTTTTAAAAAAAGGACATTAATTATGGTACAACCTAATATAATGATACCATAAAAAGGCAAGATAGCTATATAAATCATGTTAAACACATGCATTGATAGTTCAAAACAACTGAAGCTAAAACAGAATATTTCGTGCAACTTTGCTGGTATCTAACAGACTACTTTCAAAGCTAACGCCATTGGCACTAGGTTTGCTCAAAGCTAGATGTTTTAAAATACAACTTGGCAACCTTGGTATGATAATTGATGGGGTGCGCTACGCATGAGTGACTAGTAAATGTGAAAATAAAAAATTGAATTTTTCTCATTGAAAACATAATACAATGTTATAAAAGTGTGTTATTTGAAATCAGCATTAAAAAAAATATACAATTAAAAAAAAAATTTGTCACTTTACTTTGTGGGAAAGACTACACAGCAATAAAATCACTCAAGCGTGATTGAAGAATACCAATTAATAAAAAACTTGAAATGCTTGTTACTTCTCAATTGCTTGAAGAATTTTTTAACAATTTTTTTGTTTGGCATTGTTGTTAAAGATCTTTCAAATGAAACTACGAGGGTCAGTCAATAAGTAATGAGACTTTCTCAATTACTTTGGTGTTCTTGGAGTTATGCAACTGAAATTTTATGTGATGATTATGAATGGAGTTGTCATCTTATTTACAACAAAACTTGTTTATTTTCAGATTACTGTAGGTGTGACGATAAATTGAAATGACTACTAGGCTAGGAAACAGCTCATGCTTGGAACAAAGAGGAGTCATCAGATTTCTGTTGGCAGAGAGTGTAAAATCATGTGAGATTCTGTCTAGAATGCAAAGACAATATGGTCCTTCCTGTATGTCTAGAGCAAACTTCTACAAATGGGTGCAAGCATTCAAAGATGGACGCGAAAGCATTACTGATGATCTGAGAAGTGGAAGACCTGTGGATGTCTCTACCCCAGAAGCAGTACAGGCAGTTGAAGACCTGATCAAATCTGATAGAAGGGTCACTTTAGATGAAATTGCTACAAACTTGGACATCTCCCATGGCACAGTGTACGCAATTGTGCGTGAGAAGCTGCGTTTTTCAAAAGTCAGCTGTCGCTGGGTTCCAAAGATGTTAACGGATGATCACAAAATGCAGCGCCTGATGGCTTCCAGAGCATCACTACGCAGATACAGAAAGGAGGGAGATGTATTTCTATCGAGAATAGTGACAACTGATGAGACCTGGGTCTTTCATTATGAACCTGAATCGAAACGACGATCAATGGAGTGGAAGCATGTTTCTTCCCCAGTGAAGAAAAAATTCAAATCTCAGAAAAGTTTAAGGAAAGTCATGCTCACTGTGTTCTGGGACAGAAATGGGCCGATCACTATCAGTTTCTTGGAAAGGGGCAATACTGTGAACTCAGAGAACTACTGTGAGCTGCTAACTCAAGTGAAAAAAGACATTAAGAACAAACGGAGAGGACTTCAATCAAGAGGTGTGATTCTCCTTCAGGATAATGCAAGGCCCCACACAGCAGCAAGAACCCTAGCCAAAATTGAAGATTTAGGCTGGAAACTTCTAACACACCCACCCTACAGCCCAGACCTTGCACCATCTGATTTTCACCTCTTCGGCCCACTCAAAGAGAGTATGAGGGGAATTCACTTCCAGACTGATGAAGAAGTGAAGGCTGCTGTGAGCAACTGGCTAAGGACCCAGTCCACGGAATTCTATGCCAAAGGAATAGACAATCTAATATCAAGATGGAACAAGTGTGTTGCAAAGGAGGGAGACTATGTTGAAAAATAAAAAAGCATTTTTTGATTACCAGTCATTGCAAACTTGAGTTATTAAAAAAGTCTCATTACTTATTGACTGACCCTCGTAATTTTAGCAAATTTTAAAAGGGTGGGTGAACATTTGCTATTTTTTTGTTCTATTAAGCATGGAATGACCCTTATGTTACGTATGTGCTTCATTTAACAAAAAAATTAGGTTTTGCATTTCAAATCTTACTTTAGATTTTTAGAATACCTGTAAATAGAGTTTTTCAATCTAATTCGTTGTTTTTGTAATCAAATTCGTTTTTTTTGCAATCAATTTCGTTTTGCAAAAACTTTTATATATATACAGTATCTTTGTACAGGGTCTCCCGATAGGGTTTATATACATATACAAATACATGTAATATGAGGTCTCTGTATTAGGTCTCCATAATCTACAGGGTGTGTAAAAAGTAACTTGGGGGTTTTAAAATTCATTAAAACCATCAGTGTGTGTCTAATTATATAGAAGCTTTTTTTACTTAAGAGATCAATTCTTCAAATTTTTGTTTTAATCATTCAAAAAATTTTTTTGTTTTAATAGCTGTTTTCATGATATTTCAAACATTTTAATTTTTTAACCTTTCATCATGCTATCTACTGAAAGAATTGAGATTGTGATTTTGATGGCGAAATTAGAGTCAACAGCAGCCGTCCGTCAAGCTTTGCAGAGGAGAGGAGTGAAGGTTCCAAGTGAGAATACCATTCGCGATACATTTAAAAAATTTAAAGAAACTGGTTCCATCCACAATCAACCAAAATCAGGAAGGGCCATGTTGGAAGATGAAGATGAAAAGAAATGTTTTCAGCAATGTGATTTTTCAACAAGATGGAGCGCCAGTGCACTACCATCGAAAAGTACAAGAATTTTTGGATAGGACATTCACTGGAAAATGGTTAGAATGCTGTGGTCCTCTTGTCTGGGCAGCAAGGTCTCCGGACCTCACACCCCTTGATTTTTTTGCTTGGGGTCATTTGAAAAATGCCATTTACGAAAGGAAACCTGTGACAATCGATGACTTAATGAACTTCATCACTGAAGAAGCACATAAAATCACCACCGATATGTGTCAAAATGTAATTCAATGTTTTCATTGCCGACTGCACACTTGCGTAAAAAATGGCAGTAGTTCGGTCGAAAAATATTAAACTTTTCACCAACCTTTTTAAATAAAAGTGAATGATTATAAAAATGTGTTCATTTTCTCTTTTGGCTTGCTTATTTACGTAAATTCTAATAATCAAAGAGTAATATTAAACGTTTTATTAGTCCATACATGGCAAAGTGCAAGAATTATAAACTATAGAAATCCCCAAACTACTTTTTACACACCCTGTATAGTCTCTATAATTAGGTTTCTATAATATAGTCTCCATAATGTATACATAGTTAGGTATATAGACCTATCGGAGATCTTATATGGAGACCCAATATTATGGGGACTATATTATGGAGACCTAATACTGTATCTATTATAGAGACTACATTATGGAGACCTAATATTTAATTATGGAGACTATATACATCGTGGAGACTTAATTATGGAGACCTAATATTGCGGTGACCTAATACAGAGACCCTATATTTTATATCTATATATTTGATAATATAGAACAGGGGTTCTTAAACTGGGGGGCGCGCCCCCCTGGGGGGGCGTGGAGAGTCTCCAAGGGGGGCGCGAAGGTGGTAGAATGTTGAACTATATTTGACATATATTTAAGATATTTAACATATTTGACATATTTGTAACACTTTTTATTTAACATATATTTGACAGATTTAGCATAAAATTATAAATTAGCCATATATATTGCTTTAAGATGAGTTCTAAGAAAAGGAAATATGACACAAATTATCTAAAATTTGGTTTCATCGAGGCCACTGAGAAAGGACAAGTTGTTCCAAAATGTGTAATATGTCTGGAAAACCTAAGCAACGATGCTCTGAGACCAAGTCGCTTACAACGACATTTACAAGCAAAACATCCTGGGCTACAAGATAAGAGCTTAGCATTCTTTGAAGCTAAAAAAGAGTCATTTAAAAGAATGAAAATTGTGAGTGGTGAGACATTTCGGAATTCTTCTTCTGCCGAAACAGTAGAAGCATCGTTTAAAATTGCTTACATGATCGCTTTGGCAAAGAAACCCCATAATATCGGAGAAACATTAATAAAACCATGCATGCTAACAGCGACCAGTCTTGTTTTGGGGGAAGCTAACAGCAAAAAGCTAGCAAAGATTTCTCTCTCCGATTCAACAGTGAAATCACGAATTGATGAAATGGCGGAGGATATCGAACTTCAATTGCTAGAAAAATTGAACAAATCGCCTCTTTTTGCCATCCAATGTGATGAGACAACTGACGTTGCTCAAATGTCTCAATTGATGGTATATGTCAGATTTGTTGGATCTACTTCAATTGAGGAAGAAATGCTATTTTGCAAACCCCTAGAAAAGACTGGCAAAGCAGAAGATGTGTTTGAAGCCGTTTCCTCTTACTTTGACTACAATTCAATTAAATGGGAGAACCTTGTTGGTGTATGCACGGATGGTGCTCCTGCAATGTTGGGATCACAAAGTGGATTTGTTACTAGGATAAAGGATAAAAGTCCAAACGCAGTAGGAACTCACTGCGTTATCCACCGCGAAGCTCTTGCCTCAAGGACTTTACCTGCTGCAATGAATGAAAAGCTGGCAACTACCATTCGAGTTGTCAACTTTGTCAAAAAAAGTCCTGTAAAGTCAAGGCTATTTGCCATTCTATGCAAAGATATGGATGCTGATCATGAGACTCTGTTATTCCACACAGCTGTTCGATGGTTGTCGAAAGGCAATATGTTAGCCCGGGTTTATGAGTTGAGGAAGGAAGTGGAATTATTCCTCAAAGGTCAAGGGAATAAGGATCTCCTGTGTTCATTTACAGCAGAGGGGTTTCAACTGGCATTAGCGTATCTGGTAGATATTTTCGAAGCACTTAACCTTCTCAACCGACATTTGCAAGGCAAGAATACTAGCCGCATAGATCACTATGATGCCATACGTGCTTTTGTAGAAAAATTAGGGCTATGGTTTCGAAGAGTTCAAAATGGAAACTATGCGTCATTCTCTAACTTAGACGCTGCCCTTGCAAAAAACAAAGTTGATCTGGATGGAAAACTGAAAAGCGAAATTGAAGCCCATCTACAATGTTTAAAACAAGAATTTGAGAGGTATTTTCCAGATCTAACTCATGATGACCTGCCGAATTGGAAGCTGGCAAGGAACCCCTTTCGTGTTGATGTGGACATTCTACCAGACGAAATACAGGAGGAATTCCTAGAGATGAAATGCAACTCCGTTGCCAAAGATGATTTCGAAGCAATGCCTCTCAACGATTTCTGGGCAAAATACGTGCATGTATACACAAATCTAGGCAATGTAGCAATGCGTACTCTACTACCATTTTCGGCCACTTATCTTTGTGAAAGTGGCTTTTCTGCGCTTGCATGTATGAAGACACAAGCTCGGAACAAACTTGACTGTCAATCTGACATGCGCTGTGCATTGTCTTCAACTAAGCCACGAATTGAACTTTTGGTTTCGAAAAAGCAACTACATCCTTCACATTAATGTAGGGAAAAGAAAATTGTATTTTTTTCATTGTGTTCTATTTCAATAAAATCCAAAACATGGAAAATTTATATATTTTCATTTATAAATTTAACGAAAAAGGAGGGTGGAGGGGGGGCGCAAAAAGTTATGAGTTTTGTCAGGGGGGCGCGGCCAAAAAAGTTTAAGAACCCCTGATATAGAATTTAATTAACAAAAAAACTTATAGTAAAAATTATATCTTAAAATTGTTTATAACTATTTTTGGTCGATACACGATTAAAATTGATTGACATAAGATTAAATTTGATTGGTACATGACTAAAATTGGTCAACACAGAACTAAATTTGATCGGTAGTAACTAAAATTGATTGACACATGATTAAAATTGATCGGTAGAGGACTATAGTAGATCGAAAAACACTGTATTAGAACCTTACAATCATGCTAAAACTCTTGCTGAAGGACAATTTTGGACAAAGAAACCAGATCGCTAGAGCATTTGTTGATAGATAAAAAAGGTTTGGTTAATCTAGCTTGTGATTTAGAAGAATGTGACTAACATTTACGCAACTAAATTTCCATTCTAGAATAGATAACTTCAATGCTATTGGCAAAATTGTTCAGCATTTGCCTTATGATTTACAAAATCGTTGGATTCGCAGGCAAGCAAAATCGAGAGCACGGGAGAAGAACCAACGATCAACGACTTAATTCAATTTGTGAAAGAGGAGGTGGAAGTGGTCAAATCTGCATATTCGAAGTTTGTTAACCAAAAATCTAAGCAAGTAAGCTCGTTCTTGACTAGTTCAATTGAAGTTGTTATAAAGGGTAATCTGACTTGTTATTTGTGTTCAAAGAATCATTTATTAAAAAATTGCTTCGCTTTTCGTAACAAGAGTTTAAATGATAAATATGAATTTATGAAGCAAAAGCGATTATATACTCGTAGATAGGTCGCAACTTTTTTCTTATATTTTTTTTTAAAAAATATAGGTGCGACCTATCCGCTCGACATAAGTGCAAATCGCCACCAAGTCGGAACAAAATTGAAAGTTTTCGTCTATTGCAAGTACCGTATTTTCCGGCTAATAAGCCGATTTTCTGGACCTACGTTTTCGACCTAATTTTCTGGGGTCGGCTTATTGGGCAGATATAACGTATTTATTCGAGTATAACGCGAACAACGAATACGGGTGCATGCGCTCGTGCACGCACATATCAATGCGACATACCAAAACAACCAATTGCACAAAGTCATGCACCAGTAATTACTGCTTACGCAAACAAACCACTTTGTCTTCTGCACGTGCACCATTACAGTAAATGCACTGGCGCGTAAAAGTAAATTGTAAAGTTTTCAAATAAATTTTTTTAACAAATTTATGTGTGTATATATTTTTGTCATTTCTCAAACAGGGTTAGGGGTCTGAATGTACTGGCAATGATATATTTAAACATTTTTTGATTAAATTAAGCCCTACAAAAAAAACAAAGGAAGTTATCTGTGCAAAAAAGCTAGGGAAAGGGCCTTTTAAATCCCTAGATTTTCAGTGCGACTTATGTGCGAGTCAACTCTAAATTAAACTTTTTTAACACAAAACTAATAGTGCGACCTATACGGTGGTGCGATCTATCGGCGAGTATATACGGTATGTTTTAATTGTTTCAAGCAAGGTCATGTCGCAAAGTTCTGCCGTCAGGATAAAGCATGAACGGTAGAAGGATGTTAAGGCAAGCACTATGAATTGCTACATCAAAGTTTCAAGTGCAAAAAAGAAGAGACTAAACAGCCATCAACCAGCAATTCTTCATCAGTCGACAGAACTGTTGGAATGATCGCTGCTGGATGCAAGACAGAAAGATCATACTGCACATTCTTAAAACTGTAAATACTTATGCATTCTTAGATCAAGGCTCTATGGCGACTTTGTGTGAATCAAGTATACTACACCGTCTTGGAATTTCTGGAGAGAAAGCGAAGTACTTTCTCACCACAGTAAATCAGACGAAGGTAAATGTCGATGAAAAAAAGGCAACGTTATTGGTTTCGGCTTTGAACGACAATCAGTATACTGAACTAACAGAAGTTTTCTGTGTGGAAAAGTTACTGATATCTTCTAATCCTTGTTTAACAGAGACAGAGTTCAATAATTGGACACATCTTCGAGGAATTGAAATACCTAAATTGAGTAACCCAGATGTTCAACTATTAATCGGGACTATTTTGGACACAAGGTAAGCATTATGGAAGGCAAAGTGAGCTGTTTGCCATTAAGACTTTTTTGGGATGGTCGATTATCGGTGGGTCTGCTTACCATAAGAAAACGTTGAATATAAATTTTGTGAATAGAGCCGATCAGTTGCTGCAGGAACAAGTTCAATGCTTGTGGAAATTAGATATGGTTCCTAACTCTGATTCAAAACCAGGTACGTCGTGTATTGAGAGGTATACCAGGGGTTTACTTAATAATTCGAAAAAGCAGGTAAACGGTCACTACCAGGTAAAACTTTTGTGAAAACCAGGATGTCCTAAATTTAACAGTAATTTTAAACAAGCTATGTTTAGATTAGAGTCCTTGCGTTGACGATTTGCTCAAGATGAAAAATTTCAAACGCTGTACAAAGAAACCATGCAAAGCAAAACCATACATGGACAAAGGTTTTGCTGAATGCTTAAGTGAGCATGATTTAGAAGATGACAATTGCTGGTACTTACCACACCATGCTGTATCCCATCCAAGGAAGCTTAATAAGGTTAGAGTTGTGTTTGATTGTGCAGCTCGCTACAACGGTACTTCATTGAATGAACAACTCTTAACTGGAGCTGATTTGTTGAATAATCTATTTGGTGTACTTACTTGTTTTAGAAAGGGAAAAGTGATGCTAGTGGCGGATATTGAATCTATGTGTCACCAAGTCTTAGTCGATCCTCAAGATCAGAAGTATTTGAAGTCTGGCAATACTAATCTTTCACCTGCAAAGTAGTGTATGAAAGTACACGTGTTTGGAGCAGCATCTTCACCTGCTTATGCTAATTACGCTCTTCAGCAATTGCTACTGTTTTAGAAAACTTCTACATGGACGATTGTCTTAATGTCTTAAGTCTGTAGACTTGGCAGAGGAAGCCATTAGAATGAGCGATAAACTGTCTCAATTGCTGAAGAAGGGAGGATTTAATCTAACAAAATGGCTAAGCAACAATGATCAGGTAATATCGAACTTTGTTTTGGAAAGGCGAGCGAAAGTTTATTTAGATTTAAAAAAAGCCAAGAACATTCTACATCCAGTACTTGGTGTAACGTTAAACTTTGAAGATAGTTTCCAAATTAATGTAAATGTAAAAGATAAACCACTTACTAGAAGGGGTATTCTCTCCAAAGTAAGTGCTGTTTTTGATCCGTCATTATTTTTCAGATTTTGAAGACACTGATCAAATTGAACTGCACATCTTCTGTGATGCTTCACAAGATAGATATGGAGTGGTAGCATATCTAAGAATTTGCGAGTCTAGTAGCATGCAAATTAAATTTGTAATTGGTAAATCTCGGCTAGAACCTATTACCATAAAACCTCTAATTGAGCGCCACCCTGTTTTTTCAAAAATCACTGTAAGCGATTTACTAACCCGGATTCCCCTGCGGTTACTATTGCTTCTTCAGAGATCCATTTTCTCTTGGTTTTTTTTTTATTCCATGCTAATGCTGATGCTGAAAGAGGGATTTTGGGTTAGTTTCACCGCAAAAAGAAATCGCTTACGGCAACTTCTTGAAGAGACAGGGTGGCGCTAAATTAGAGGTTTTACGGTAAATCTGTTTCAAGACAACAGTTCTTCATATGATCCACAATTTTTCCAAATGCTTTGTTGCAAACAGACTTGCAAAAATTAATGAAACATCAGATCCAAATCAATGGAGGTATGTGCCTTCTAATTTAAATCTGGCAGATGACGTTACAAGAGTTTTGGATGCGTTGAAATTAATGGACCAGATTTCTTAAAGTTTGAGGATAATTTATGGCCTGTAGCTCCTTGTGCTTTGCCTACTGGAAGAATTTGCAGTTTTGAAGAAACAAGTTTTTAATGTAAATGCTGCTAAAGATTTAAAAAGCTCATGAATCTTTTTCAGAACGATTTTCTTGTTTTTCAACGTAGTTAAAGCGCTCTGTTGCTTGGATTTTAAGGCTAAATGAACTTTTGTTAAAAAGAAGCACGTGCAAAGCACTATTGACTGTTGACGAAATTGAATCTGCTGAAAATGGTCATGTGGGAATGTCTCACACATAAGCGACCATAAGACAAAAATTTTGGATAGTCAAAGGAGCAGCAACTGTTAGAAACGTGCTGGGACAATGCCTTTTATGCTAAAGAAGGAATGCTCGGGCTGGTCAACAGATTATGTCCGATCTTCCAACTTCAAGGTTAGCAGCAAATAAACCTCCTTTTTATTTTACAGGAGTGGATTATTTTGGACCAATGTTTGTAAAACAAGAAAGAGCCATGGTGAAGCAAAGGGAATGTTTGTTTACCCGCATGACTGTTAGAGCCATCCATATTGAACTTGTGTCTTCATTGTCTGTTGACTCTTTCATCAATGCTCTTCAAAGAAGAGCTTCACACCCGGTTTACTTTAGTTTCAGCTAATTTCACATTTTGTTATCCAACACTGTAAGTTTGATTTGCCTCACCATTGCGCCTGAAATGTTTTCTTTATAAATTTGAGTTTAATTATTGGAAAAGACACAGAGAAAGATTGCATTTGTTAGCTCTGTAAAGCTTGTGATATTGTAAATTTTATCTGTGTATTGTTTCTTGTGTTCTGGGCAAGTGAGACTCCAAATAAGTTAAATATCGTTCCACCAAAATCTTTAATTTTAATATTGTCAATAATCAATCGTTAATCGAATAAATATTATATATAAAGTTATAAATTATCTGTCTTTATTTTATCATTTTGTTCTATTTCAATTATTAATACATTCATTTTAATTTATTGACACGGGGATCCCAGTAACAGTGGGTCACATAAAAAAATATTGGGATTGTGAAACAAACTGGCTTTTTATGCTTTGTGCCTCAAAACTTTGGGAATCCCAGCAGTGCCATGAAATTTTTTGAAAAAATTAATGGACAAATCAAACAATTTAGGGACAACTAGAGAACACTGGAATTTGGGGATGAAAATAGATAGAACGCAACTTGATTCTGATTGAAGACCTTTTTTTCTTAAAGAACATCTTTGAGAACAAATTAAGAAATCTGTTCTAAAAGCCCCTCATATTTCAAAAAAGTCCCAAAATTTGCCACAAGTTTTAAATGGGGTCACAGAAAAAAAAGTTTGAGAAACCCTGTTCTAAAGCATCATTTCTTTAAAATTTGGGGGTGTACTGACTTGATATCATCATCTCTTAGGCTAGTAAATTTTTTAATTAATACTGGTAAATTTTCTAATTTGCTGAAGTGTTGCTGATAAATTGTAGTCATTCAAAAATTTTTTCTAGTTTTCTATTTCAAGTTTGACTTTTTTACAGCTGATAACAGTGCTTTTTTTGTCAACTTTTTAATATTTTCAAGTGCAATGCTAATATTGTATCAAATAATAAATGCAAAAAATATAAAATGTAAGTTTACCAGAAAAATGTAGTATATCATACAGTTGTTATACAATATGCAATAAATAGTGTTTTCACTTCAGTACAAAAATTTAAAACCTGGGTTTTGGGTATCTAAGAAAAAAAAAAACCAGGGTTTCTTTTGGTTTTGAAATAAATGTAATTTTATCGGTTAATCACTCAGATTTATTTTGACATGCATAGTTTATTAATGTTAGTTTGAATGTCAAACTTCATATGGAGTTTTTACTTATTTTTATACAGGGTGTCAAGAAAGTTCCCAACCGATTTTTAAATTTAATGTAATTCAAAAACTTCAATGAATTATGATAAGTTCTGTACGTCATTTTTCCACTTAATCCTCCTTTTCAATGTTTCAGATACACTTTTTCAAATTTTTTTGGCTAAAATAATAATAAAATGAGTAAAAGAGCTGCAATCATTCAACTTCATCGTGCGGGACATTCAAATTCTAAAATTATGAAGTTGCTAAAAGCACCAAAATCGACTGTTCGCGATACAATCTTGCGCTTCCAAGAACTTGGAACCATGGAGGATCGGGATAGGAGTGGACGACCTCGATCCGCTCGCACTCCAGCGAAGATCAAGGCCCTCAGGGAGAGAATTTGGAGGATTCGGAGGAACCCCAAACGATCCTTGAGGAAAACGGCTAAAGACATGAATATCAGCCATGAGTCTGTCAGAACAATTGTTGAACAGGATCTCAAAATGTCCCCGTACAAAATCAGGACAAGACAACTCCTAACTGACCTCCAGAAGCGAAAAAGAAAGGAGAGGGCCAAAATTCTGCTGAACCGTCTGAAGGGAGGCACGGAGAAAGGTGAAATCGTTTTTTCAGACGAAAAACTCTTCTCGGTGGAGGCGAAGTTCAACACCCAGAATGACAGGATTCTCGGAAAGTCGCCCAAGGACCTCCCTGATCATCTTCGATTCGTTTCACGCCGACAGAAACCCTCGTCTGTGATGGTATGGGGTGCGATCTCCAAATCTTGGAAATCTCCCCTCATTTTTGTTAAAGAGGGGGTCAAAGTGAATACAGATTCGTATGTCAATGATATTTTAACCCCTGCCCTCGCATCGATGAAGGAAAAGTTCAAAAATAAGTCCTTCACCTTCCAACAAGACGGTGCGCCTTCTCACACATCAAAGAAGACGCAGAAGTGGTGCGAAGAGCACTTTCCTTCATTCTGGACCAAAGATTTGTGGCCACCATCTTCGCCCGATCTCAATCCTATGGATTTCTGTGTGTGGGGTATTCTGGAAAAAGAAGCCTGTTCTTCACCCCATAACAATCTGGAGGATCTTCAAGCTTCCCTGAAACGAGCATGGGAGAAAATTCCTCAAGATGCCCTTCGTGCTGCTTGTCAGAATTTCCGACAGAGGCTCCAACGTGTTATTGATACAGATGGGGGTCATTTTGAATAAACCAGATTTTTTTATGTTCATGGAGCTTTGTTCTATCACCACAATAAACCTTTTGTTGATTTAACCTTCTGTCATTAGCCCTATATAATTTTGTTTAGGATTGGAAACTTTCTTGACACCCTGTAATACTGCACATGAAAATCAAATCGTTGATACTATCATCGCTCAATTTGTTTCTCAATTTTGTGATAAATAGTCCCATGGCTAAAAATGTCCTTATTGTTTATTATTGCTTTTTTTAGTAAACCCAAATTTTATAAAGCAATAAACAGTAGCGAAAAAGAGTAAAAAAATTGGTTTCAGGTTCAGGTAAAACCAGGTTTACAACACTAGCAACAAAGTGGCAAAACAAAAAATTTGTAATACAGAACTTTTAAATAAATTTTAATGCCTGCATTTAATACTATTATCAATTTAATTTATAAAAGATTAACTGCCCAATTTAATACTTACACATTGGTCATACTAAAAATTGATTACAAATACATGTATTATGTTATTATGTTTACTGTATATAACTGTTATAATTTTACTACATTTAAATAAAATATCTATTTATTTCAAGAACTGCCCTTAAACAAATAAATAAAAACAAAAAATTAAAATCCCTTGTTTTTGTATAGTAATTAAACAAAGTTATAGTTAGCATATAAAATTTAGAAAAAAAGATAAATTTATATAAAATACAATTTGCAAAGAGTTGAAAAGGTACAGCAGAAACAATACATTTAGATATAGTTGAAACAACCACTGAGAAATCGTGTTAAATTTTTAAGATTTTGATTAAATGTATGTAATCTAAAAATAGTCCTAAAATTATAAATGATCATTTATTACTTATGTTTTAAACATTTATATATTTGTAATTTCTTTGGAATCAATGTCAGGTTCCAAGTATTCTGAAGATTTGGTGCAAAAAATAAGAAAGAAATCACAATATAGCAGTGTCTGAACAACTCCAGCAATAGTAGCAATTGAATCATAAAAACCTTCAAAATAATACCTCCAAATCCAATTAACAATATACATTGCTCTATAACTGCCTAAAAGTAGTAAATAGTAAACAGTTATAGAATCAGCTTTTTTTGTTTTACGAATCATATAAAGCTGTGGCAAAATAGCAACACTTTCTAAATAAATGCTAAAAGTCCACAACACTTCCATAAAGGTCAATTTATGATTAATAAAAATAGCTAAGATTAAGCAAAAAACAAGAAGAATTTCAGCATAAGGTAATTCATTGGCTCTTTCATAAGTTTTTTGATATTTCGAATATATCAAATACAAAGTAACAAAAGTAAGTGTTATAAACAATAATTTCATGATCGTGTTGTAATAAGATATGAAATTGCTAAAGATGTCAATATAGCGAGTAACAAAAACAAGCAAATAAAACACTTGAGTTTTTCCTGACAAACCAGCACATGATTGAATTTTCAAGATGCGAAAAATAAGGATTACCACAGCAAGCAGATGGGAAAGATCACCAGTTAGTCGAAAAATGTTCATTTTGACTAAAGTATTTTTTTTAATTTAATTAATTTCAAACATTAAAAGAACACCAAGAAATCTAATGATTAAATACTGAAATTAGTAATAAACAAAAATCAAAAACCTTAAAAACTGCAAAATGAACACCCAATTCAAAGGTCAAATATTTTTAACATAACTAAAAAAATGACTAAATTTATAATAATCTTGTAATGATTAATTTTAACTAAATTGTATTTTTCTTAATTTTCACACAGTCACATAAAAGTAATTAAAAGACTTATGTTTTTTATTTAGTTTTATAATAATACTCTTCTACTGTACTGTTTGGAACATTTTTAAACAGACTTTCTAGTTTGGTTATAAGCTAAGAATATTTAGTTTAAAACTATCTTTTACAGTTAAAGAAGTGCAACTGTTCTAATTTGTGTGTTTAATGAGCTAGTGGTTTAAACAACCTGCAAAAACTTCTTCCTAATTATGCAAAAAAGTTTAGTAAGTTTGTTTCCAAATCAGGTAAACAAGATCACAAATCTTGGCTATTTTAAAGATTAAAATTAGACTACTACAAAAAATGTGATTTTATGATTCCTTATAATAATAAAACTTGAAAAAATATATGATAAGATAAAACCCTAATTTTTAAGTATTCTTTGGTGAATGAAAAAATATTACATTCTATATATTTTTAACCAGATCTATTGCATAAAGACTGATAATTTTATTTTTAGCTTTTAAATTTATTTACCAAGCTGTTCTGATTTAAAGGTGGTACAGCGACCATAATTTACAAAAACCTTTAAAAAAAGTTCTTGATAATCTTGTTTACTACTTTGCTACTGTAGAAGTAAATGAGCTGAGTCATCTGCATAGAAATGGCAATTAAATTATGAACTAACTATATTAATAAATTGTTGAGCTGACCAAAAACAGTGTCAACAAATAGATATATACAAATTATAGTATAGATTCTGTTTACTGTATTGGCAGCACATCAAATCTTGGTATTTTGTAATCTACACCTCAATTGAGTAGTATCCTATGTCATTATCATCATCATCAGCACATCTCTATTTATCTTTCTGACTCACAGACAACATCATAAATGTTAAACTTTTTGGGCACTATTAAACTACATTGACTTGTTGACAACAATGGTTGAGTCTAATTTGAAGAAAAACTGATTGGAGTGAGAGTAAAAGAAAAAGAGATAAAAAGAGAAAACAACACACAAATTGTTCTTGCGGGCTCAAAATTTTTTCAATTTTTTAAAATTTGTTAAGATGCACAAGAAAAACTAAGTTTCTTTTGAACCAACTACTTTCTCTCTAAAACTAACTCTCACTCCAATCAATCTTTCTTTGAATTAGGCTTGACCACTGAAATGGGTTGAGTCTAATTCGAAGAAAAACCGATTGGAGTGAGAGTAAAAAAGAAACTAAACTAGTTGCTCTAAAACATAAAAGAAAAAACACCATGCAAATTGTACTAGTGAGCCCAAATTTTTTAGAATTTCTTAAAATTTGTTAAGATGCTTTGTTTCTCTATGATTCTCTCTATGTTCTGTAAAATTAACTTTGTTTCTCTCAAAAACTAACTCTCACTCCAATCGGTTTTTCTTCAAATAAGACTTGAACCTGACAATTAGTGATGTTGCAGATACAAAATTTTCTGTCTGCAGCCCACAAGTATTTTATATTTGTGACACTGCACCATGCTGCACTGCAAAATTGTTATCAAAAAGTTTACACTGCACTACACTACACTGCAACATCATACATTTAACAAATTTTTAGGCTCATGTTCCTCCTTTTAAAAGTGTTTGATCAGGCAATAGTAGCTGTTGTAATCATCAAAGTAAGCTCTTTATATTTCAGATTCAAAAATTGCATAAATTTATCACCTCATGGGAAGACACTTAATGCACTTTACTTTGCTTGGCATCCCAGCAAGCAGGGCTGGGGAGCCGGAGCCGGAGCGTGGAGCCATGGAGCCAGCCAATTTTGGAGGAGCCGGAGCTGGAGCCGGAGCTGGAGCCGGAGCCACAAAAATTTTATTAGCTCCGGCTCCATTAATGGTTGATAGGATCAACTTCATAGAATGAAATTGACTGTTATGGATTTTTAAATATTAATATAAAAATAAATTTTGTGTTATATAGATATCTTTCTTTTCATTTATTAAGCAAAAACATCTCTACAGCCTGTTTTATCTGATTAAGAAATTAAGAAACAGATGAAACAGGCTGTCAGGTTGTTTTTTTAATCAATAAAAAATCAATGTATTTGTTCCGACTTTCATTAAGCGCTTTACAAAAACACGTCGATTAATTTTTTCCTAATTTATATATATTGCTTAAGTTTTATATAATATTACTATATATATATATATATATATTTATATAATATTACTATATTATAATATATTATAATATTTTATATAATATTACTATATATATATATATATATATATACAGGGTGATTCACCGAAGTGTTGACAAATACTTTATTCCATTATTAACTTCGCATTACCTCTTCAGATTGTTATTATATATTCTAGAGTAAGTTTTCCATATCAATAAGAATATTTAATCTAGAAAAGTAAGATGGCAAAGACAGTAAATGACATCGTTGAAGGGTATTGCAAGAAAGGACTTCCACCTGCGAAAATTTTCCGGTTGATGAAGCGATTTGTGAGTCGTGGAGGTGTTTACAAGGCTGTGAAGAGGTTCAGGGAGACTGGAAGTTGTGCTCCAAGAATCAGAAGTACTCCTGAAAAACCCATCAGGACAAAGGAACTGATTAAGAAGGTCAGGGAGAGGTTGAGGCGGAACCCTTCAAGGAGCGCAAGAAAACTGGCTAAGGACACCTCTGTAAGCGTGAGCACCATGCAAAGGCTTCTCAAGGATGATCTCCACGTCTACCCGTACAAATTTACCAAGAGGCAGCTCCTGTCAAACGCCACTAAGAAGAAAAGGCTTGATAGAGCTAAGGTTTTGATCAAGAGACTTGTTGTTGGCACGCGGCCTCAAGTGCTTTGGACAGATGAGAAGCTTTTCACTGTCCAAGCTATCCACAACCACCAAAATGACAGGATTTGGATTCCAAACAAGGACATGGTGCCAGTTGAACGTTGCAGTTCATTTAGGAGGCAGAAACCTTCTTCCGTGATGATTTGGGCAGGAGTCACTTTAACAGGCCTGAAAACACCTCTAATCTTTATCGACGAAGGCGTGAAAATTAACCAAACTATCTATCGTCGGATGTTGGAAGAAAAAGTCATTCCCTGGGTTCAAGAAACAGTGGGAGAGGAAGGAATTACGCTTCAACAAGATGGGGCAACCTCCCACACAGCCAAAGCAGTCCAGCATTGGTGCAAGACCAATTTTAAAGGGTTTTGGGAGAAGGAAGTATGGCCCCCTTCTTCACCCGATTTGAACCCAATGGACTTTGGGATTTGGTCCATTCTGGAGCAAAAAGCCTGCTCAACATCCCATCCAAATATCGAAACCCTTAAACGAAAACTGAAGGCGTCATGGGAAGAAATTGACCCAGAAGTGGTGCGTGCCACGTGCGCCCAAGTACTTCCACGTCTTAGGCGCCTTGTGAAAAACAAAGGGGGCTACATTGAATAATTTGAATTTTATGTGAAAGCCCATTAAATTTCCATTCTATCTATTAAAAACTTGTTTCTTTTGCCCTTATAGTAAGTTGGATAATTCAGTTTTAATTTGTCAACACTTCGGTGAATCAACCCGTATATATATACAGTTTGTAGAGAGAGAGAGAGAGAGCAAGAGTGAATCGATCTTCATTGCAAAGTGCTCAAAGAAAAAATTAGAGCAATTTCGTACAAAATTTATTTAAACTCTATTTAAAAAAATCTCAACAGTCTATTTCATTCTATAAAATCAGTTTTTTTTATTCATATTAAGGTGAGAGAAGGGGAGTCAGGTCAACTTAATATGAATGCATAACCTGAGTCATATTTTCCTATATGACATCACAAGAATTGCATTATTTGCTTGATTAGTTCAACAAATTATTCTTAACAAAAAATCTCAGCTAAATAATACTCAGCACTACAAAATTTTGTTTGTTCAACTTCTTCAAACATTATAAATATAAATAAAAAAGAAACAGATGATGATTGAACGTAAAAAATTTTTGGTATTATAAGATATTAAAAGGAATAAAAATCATAAAACCTGTCCTTTATTAGCTGTTTAATTAGCTGTTTTTATTTATAGTTATCTGAAAAAAATGAATAAAAAAAAGCTTATAGAGCCAAATGGTATTTCGCTGAGATTTTTTGTTTAAAATAATTTTTTGAAATAATTTTATAAGTCTATGTATCCTACATTAAATATACCACTCTTTGCAAGTTTGGACCTGTTTTACTTTTCGACAGTTTTGAGTTATTTTAGTATTTTAACAAACTACATATTTCGAAGCATAAAATTTAAAAAGCTTAAATAATATTTCCATTATTAAAAATAATTTAAAGTTTTGAAACGACCTCTTATAAATTATGTTTTGCAGAACTACGTATTATTTATCGGATAAGATTGACTTATCGTACTATGTTTTCTTAATGATGTTATAAAAACATAGTAGGCTACTATGTTTACTAATGATTATAGCCTATTCTTATTTTTCCTGTAACTAGAATGAAACAGACTGTTTTGGTTTTTTAAAAAGTAGTTAAATAAATTTTGTGTAATGTATTTTAATATCCTTTTTCAGATAGAATCTTTCTAATTAAATAAGGATCAAGATTCTATTTAAATAAAAAAGCAACAGACGTTGGTGGTTTTTTCAAAACAGTGATTAAACAAATTTTGTATTAAAATATTACTTTTATTCTTTGCACTCTGTGAGGACGATCGATTCCCTTTTTAATATACATATAATCTTTAATTTACAATGGCTAACGTTGAACAATTTAAAACAATTAAGGAAGAGGCACTGTACATCAATTATGCAACTAATTAAACTAGGTGCTTTTAAAAAAAATTGTTTGCCTCATATAAAAAACAAGGTGAATTCTGACTAAGAAGAATCGAAATCGAAAAATGTTGTTGAAATCGGCATCGGAGTCAAAAAAAAAAAATTGGCATCATCCCATCACTAATTTAAACACTCAATGATTAAGAGTAAATAAATATCAAAATTTAATATGACTAAAACATAATGTAGCCGTGAGAATTGGATAACTTAAATTTTTTATTTGGTTCAATTTTCGCATGATTGTTGCGTCGTAAATTTATCTCCTAAAATTGCAGAGTGAAGATTTGGCTGACTCAATCTTTTTTATTGCCTTAATGTTTCGTCACAAACGTTCTCGTTTATTTCCTCGTGCGTTAAATATTTTGGGAGTTTTTTGTTTCGCGCATATGTGCTTCTAAAATTTTCCACTAAAAAGATAAGTTTAGCTATTTGTCATTGCGGAGTTTGCAATTCATAATAGTTACGATTTAACCTTTTCAATGTTTAGATAACGCCACAATGATTTTCATTTAGTTATATTTCTTGGTACTCGCTTTCGGATTTGATTAATATAATCGTAAAGATCAGAAGTTGTGATTTTTATTCGAATAGAATAGTTTATCGCAAAAAAGATTTAAACACTAAATGATAAACTACTTGTTTATTAAAGAATTGGAAAGCCGGACCCGGAGCTGGGGAGCCGGGCTGGAGCTAGTGGATAAGTGCTTGATAGTTCCGGAGCTGGAGCCGGAGCTAGTGAATGAGTACTTGATAGCTCCGGAGCTGGAGCCGGGGCTAGTGCTCTTCTACAGTGGCTCCCCAGCCCTGCCAGCAAGTAGCCTTAAATTTCAATGATATTATTAAAACTAAAAAATAAATACAAGATTTCAACCCAAAAGCAATATACTGTAAAGTCTGGCATATAAGACCCTCCCCCTTAAATTAAAGTTGGTTTAACTCCAAAACTCACATTTTAATTTAATTTTATTTAAAAAATTAAATTTTTTATCAAGTTATGATTTTCTCATTTGGCGTTTTTATTCAATTTACTTGATTTTAAAAACTGCTGCCAAACTAGCCATTGCAGCTAAGGAGACTTTTCAAAATTAAGTCTGGTAAGGTTTTATTAAAGTATGTTCCATAATAGCTTAATATGCAATTGCAATGTGAAGAGAAATTGACAAGTATGACTGAGTGATGTAATTTTAATGCATTTACAAATCATTTTTTGCAAAAGCCTTTATTTCTTCCCTTTCTTACACAGAAATAACTATTAACTGTCCCTAAAAGATAAGCAATTGAATTACTAACTCCTTTTTTTAGCAATTTGTAAACATCTACTTAATGGCACTTTGGTGTTTACATTTTCTAAGGTGTTTTGCCAAATGCAACATGCCAGTATTGTGGTTTATTTATTTCATACTGTAAAACAGGGTAACTTTGATCAATTTTGGAGGTTTCTAGCTTCTAACAACCTGACACTGTCAATAACAAAACTTTTTTCCTGATGTCATAACAGTTTCACAGCTAAGCACTTTCAAATAAACTGCTGAACAACATTACCCCATACTTAAGGAAGACTTTGATCCAGGGCTGGAGAGTAGTGGTGATTTTTATTTCTACTCCTATTCCTACTCTGGAGTAAAATGTTTTTTCTTAATCCTACTCCTACTCCAGAGTAAGTTTTTTTTAAGTTTCTCCACTTAGAATCAGTCTCAGATTTTTTAATATTTGTGAAAAATCATGGTGCTCTCTAAAAAAAAAGTCTTCACTAGGAATAAGTCTCAAATTTTTCCGTTTTCATGAAAAACCTTATGGCGCTCTCTAAAAAAAATAAAAATAGAAAAAGCTCTTCACTTGGAATCAGTCTCAGTTTTTCAATTGCAATGTTCTAAAAATTCCAGATAACATGGCAAACCAATAATGCAGTAGAGGAGTAAGAAGTCATGAATATTTTTTGTTACTTTTACTCTTACTCCTTGGAAGAACTCTGACTCCTCTTACTTCCCAGCCCTGCTTTTATCAAACATTAAAAACCAATGTAAGAATAGAGCAAACAACATTTGGGGTAACTTTGATTACTCTTTTTATTTTTAAAATATTGTAAGAGTTCAAGAATATAATTTTTAGTTTTTTGAGAGGATATGTAATTTTCTGTTTTTTGAAAGGGTGCAGGAGCTCATAGGAAACCTGAGGTCTTTTTCCAGCTGTGTTTCCTTGGCTACAAGTCAAATGGTACCACAGTTACCACAACAGATCAAAGATTACACTGCTGAAGTTATCCTGTTCCACATAGGTTTATTTTGCTTTGTATGACTTTACCCTCTGACCCACACACATCACCTTTGTCCTTTTAATATTCACTTTTAGCCCCTTGCTTTCCAATGCACTTCTCCATTTTAGAAACCTTTCTTTCAGACCCTCCATCGTTTCACTTATCAGTACCAAATCATCTGCATACAAAACCTCTTTCATTAAGCCTTCTCTTGCATTCTCTGTCACAACATCCACCACAATTGCAAACAACAAAGGTGACAAAACAGGTCCCTGATGTACACCAACTGCTACATAAAATTCTTCTGAGAATTCAGATCCAACTTTAACTTTTGTCTTTGAACCCGCATACAGACTCATCACTGCTTTCACCAAGACCTCTGGTAGTCCTTTAAAGCTTTGATGTAGCTTTTAAAAGTTCAAAAATATTGAGACACCACCAGACAGACTTTGAAAAACTTATTCAGTTATTTAAAAAAATATTCACTACATAATAATTTTTAGCTAAACTTATTTTAATATCGCTTTAAACAAAGTCGATTTTTTCGGAGTCATAAGCTTTTCGTGACGCTCTCATCAGTGGCAATCGCGTCAAAATGGGACGAACCAGAGAAAATCAAGGTATTTATAGTCTCAACAGTTGGGAGAAAGGTGCTGCAGTCTCGGAAAGGAGAAAGGCACAATTGCACAGTGTGGTGCAATACAGGATGTTCTCGGAAAGGAGAAACGCACTATGTGCAATTACCCAGGAGAAACACTGTTATTCGCAACTTAGGTTATTTGAAAAGTTTCAATGTGTAAACAAATTCCTTTTGCTTACATAAAACCGGATGTTTGGTTTTGATAAAAGTTGCCTCGAGTAGACACAGATGGAACGAGTTGCGTGCCACAGCAAGAATTTTAAAACGTTTGTCGTTATAGTTTGCAGCACATTGCTCGTTGTCAAGCAAGTGTTGTCCTATGGCAGAGTCACAATCTGGATTGTTACGTTTTAGCTTACAGGATCTGCCAGGTTGAGATCGTGTAGGGCGCTTCGCTTGCTGTTGTAGCCATTTAGGAACATGCTGCTTGATTCTATCTTGTAGTCGCTGTGATGTTCGTCCTACGTACCTACTGTCACAGTGGCACGAATATTCATAAACAACGGAGCTTTTCAGCGTGGTAGGTAAAACATCTTTGCGGGCTACAGGCAACATGCGTTTCGATGTAAATACAACTCTGGTGGTAACGGAACCATAGCAGCTTTCAACAGCCGTTTTGACGTTTTTATCAAGACCAATGGAAGCTTTCCCTATCCAAGGAACTCTCAAATATACGGGACACTTCTCAGGACCAAATCGTTTACGACCGATACTATCTATGACAGGCTCATCCCATCATGAGCTCAGCAAGTGGTTAGCAAGCCTCTTGGAACCGGTATTAAAGCGTTTCTCGACCCATTGTATTCGTGACTCATTTGCGTTTGCTGATGCTATTCAAAACTTTAAAGATGCTAACAATCTTTTCATGTGCTCCTTCGACATCTCAAGCCTCTTTACAAACGTCCCACTTGAAGAGACCATTAATATCTGTGCAGATGCCTTATATTGCGATGATTCGGATGCACAACCACTTATTTCGAAGGCTGTCTTCATTGAACTGATGAAAAGTGCCACATCTGGAGTAGAGTTTAGCTTTAACGACATCATGTACAAGCAAACTGATGGGGTTGCAATGGGTTCACCACTAGGCCCAGCCTTAGCTAACATCTTTGTTGGGTATTACGAAGAAAAACTTTTTTCTCAAAAATCAAAACCTTCCACATATTTTAGGTACGTTGACGATACATTTGCTATGTTTCGCAATGAAGAAGAGTCGGATAACTTTTTCAAACAACTAAACTGTCTCCATCCTTCTCTCAAATTTACCTTTGAGAAAGAGAAAAATAATTGTTTACCGTTTCTCGACGTTAACGTGGAACGAACAGCTACCGGTTTTGAAACAAGTGTGTATAGAAAACCTACCTTTACTGGACAGTACTTACGTTGGGAATCTTTCAGTCCCACTAAACAAAAAACAAATCTTATATCAACTTTAGTACACCGGGCACTAATGATATGCACAAAATCTAAACTAAACGAAGAAATTAAGCATATCAAGAACATTCTATTGGACAATGGTTATCCTGAATCTATTATTGACTGCAACATTTCCAAGAAAATTGCTCAGTTTTCTATGCCCAAACGATTTGGTCCTGAGAAGTGTCCCGTATATTTGAGAGTTCCTTGGATAGGGAAAGCTTCCATTGGTCTTGATAAAAACGTCAAAACGGCTGTTGAAAGCTGCTATGGTTCCGTTACCACCAGAGTTGTTGTAGAAAATTACCAACGCACGTGTTTTATTTTATTTCTCTTGAGTTTCTAATCATTATTTGCGCGAGCACTCGCTGCCAGCGCCTTTTTTGTTTTACGCTTTATTTTTAATTAATCTCACCTTGAAGCATAGTTGTGTCTGCAGCGCGTTGATTTTAGAGCTGGCTTTATTCGTTTGTTCACACTTCTCAATTTGTGAGGCGACCAGCTGCAGTGTTTGTGGGCAGCTGGTTGAAGTCTGAGTAGACTTAGCGTGAAGTTAAGATATTCCCGTTTTCCCCGTGAGTCAGCACCGAAGTGAACTGCTCGGTAAGACACCTATGCGTTTTCTTTTTGTGTTTAATTTTTAGTTTGTTTTTATTTATTTACAGATTACCGTTTCCGCTTTCGTTTCCGCTTTCGTTGCTTTTATTTCCAAGTTTCAACGTTTCAGTTATAACTTATTTTATATTAAATTATTTTCCTTGATTATTATTTCCTTTTAATTTTACGAAGCCGGAAGCGCGTTGATCGACACTTCACTTTGCGGTAATCGGCTACTTCAGCGCCGTTTACCGTTACAAAAAGTAATCGAGCAATTTCGGTGAGTCCGTATTGTTCTTATTTTTATGATAATGTCGTTGGGTGACCCAAATGAAGTTTACAAGGCTCTGCAAAATTTGTATGTTAGAGCAGAGAGTTTAATGATGAAGCCTGAGGGTTATAAACCGCTGTTAACCCTTTTATTTGATATTCGTCAAAAATTTGAAAATTTGACTAATTTGTTAGAAGCTCTTGATGAACAAGAAGCCTTGAATTTAAATTTTAGTAAGAACAGCACTGTTGTAGAGAATCAGCAGTTTGAAGAGCATGTTCAACGCTGGATAAAAGATACTGAGGATAAGTTAAGCAAAGAGAGTCGCGCTTTTTCGTATGAACGCTCCTCGGTAAGAACTGGCAGTCAATCTACCTCTAGTTCGATTCGTAGTGAGAAACAAAGGTCACTTGTAAAATTAAAAATTGCCACGGCAGCTGTCCAGCAAGAAAGTGCCAGAGTTTACGAAACGAGACAAAAAACTAGAGAAAGAGCTGAAGAGATGAAAAGAAAGCTTATGCGAGAAGCCGAAGAAGCAAGACAAAAGGCTGAGCGAGAAGCCGAAGAAGCAAGACAAAAGGCTGAGCGAGAAGCCGAAGAAGCAAGACAAAAGGCTGAGCGAGAAGCTGAAGAAGCAAGAAAAAAGGCTGAGCGAGAAGCCGAAGAGCAAGCGCAAAGACAAGAAGCTTTTAATTCACCCTCGTTAACTTTGCCAACTAGTTTTCATAAATATAATGCCTCTAAAATGCGTCCTGCACCGCCGGTTGTAATTCAAAAATTTAATGGTGATCCTATGGAATATTGGTTGTTTGTTAGACAGTTTGAGGCTCATGTATTAGGAAAGGTTGAAGATTACGAATTATTTCCGTTGTTGCATCAATATTGTGAATCGCATGTACAATCTAAATTTAGTTATGTGTCGAATCAGTCGCCTGTAACTGCGTTTCAAAAAGCATGGGATATTCTTTTTGATGAATATGGTCATCCCTACGAAATAGCTAGATGTTGCGAAGAGCGATTAAAAAATGTTCATAAAATTCCCGATGATGACAAAAATAAGCTTAAATCATTGTCTCAACTTCTTGAAAAGTGCTGTGTGTCTCTAAAAAATATTGAACAAGTTTCGAGTTTAGATTCAATGCATGTGATTATGGGCGTTGTTAACAAACTGCCAATTAATTTGAAACGAGCTTGGGTAGAATATGCGGTACAAATTGAACAACAAACTGGTGAGAGAGCGAAGTTTCTTGATTTGTCCAAATTTGTTACAGAAAAAAGTCGAATTGCTAATTCTATTTTTGGTAGAGAAACGTTTCAAACCAATTACAAACCTCGCCGCGAAAGCGCGTATGTTTCTGCAACGACAAAAAATGTAAAAGACGCGTTGAGCGTGGAAAAAAGTCGATGTTTTTATTGTGAAAAAGTACACAAGCTAATTGATTGCGATAAGTTCAAAAATTTAACGTACGAAGAAAAGTACAAATTTGTTAAAGCAAAGGGACTTTGTTTTAAATGTTTAAGCGGTAACCATTTCGCTCGTTACTGCAAATCGAGTTGCAAATGTTTAATTACTGGTTGCAAAGGAACCTTTCACCATACTCTTCTTCATAAAATTACTGACACTGAAGTGACGGGTCACGTCGACGCCTGTAGTTCTGTTCAATTTAATAAATCGACTGGTAATGTCCAGCATGTCTTTTTAAATGTAGTTCCGGTGCGCGTTCGCTGCGAAGGTAAAGAAACAGAGGTATACGCATTTTTGGATCAAGGTTCTACCGCCTGTTTTTGCGACCGCAGTTTGGCAACGGAATTGCAACTGAGCGGCACGAGTCGACAGCTTAAATTGCAAACGTTGACAGAGACAAAATCTTATAGAACTGTGTCTGCAGAGATGGAAGTTAAAGGTTTGTTTGACGGAGATTGGGTCCAGCTTCCAGACGTTACAGTTGTAGATGAAATACCTGTACAGCCAAATGTAATTCCCACATCACAGATATTAAGCGATCATAGCTATTTAGCTGATATTAATTTTTTAAAGCTTGACAGGCAAAACGTACAGCTTTTAATTGGTGCTAATGTCCCTAGAGTATTTAGATTAGAAGATTTAAGATCTGCTCCGGATAAATTATCACCCGACGCTGTGAAGTCACCTTTGGGGTGGTCTTTACTTGGGCCCTGTTCTAAATTTAATTGCACAGTATCCAGTAGTGATAAAAATGTTTACTACGTTTCAACTTTACGCGACAATTTCGAGGAGGATGATAGAAATTTCATATATGAATCACGCAGAAATTTTTCAAATATTCAGTTTCAATGTTATGACGAAGATAATTATTATTCGAAACCAATTTCGATGAATGATTTTAAAGTTTATAGAATGCTTAAAAGTTCGATCAAGCTAGTTGATGACCACTACGAGTTACCACTACCCTGGAAGTATGAAGACCAGATTATGCCAAACAATAAAAATTTAGCACTTAAGCGATTAAATCATTTAAAGCGAAAATTAATGCGTAACAGCGATCTGAAACAGAAATATTCAATTCAAATTCAAACAATGTTAGACAAAAACTGCGCAGAACTTGTTCACGATAACTTTCAAATAACTTCTAAGAAGGTTTGGTATATCCCCCATCACTCAGTAATGAACCCCCATAAACCCGACAAGTTGAGAGTGGTTTTTGATTGCAGTGCCGAGTATAAAGGTATTTCTTTAAATAAATCTCTGATGCAGGGGCCCCACCTGATGAACGATTTAGTTGCCATTCTTTCCCGCTTTCGTAAAGAAAAAATAGCTTTGGCAGCCGACATAGAGTCGATGTACTACCAGGTTCAAGTTTCACCTCGTGATCGTGACAGTTTAAGGTTTTTGTGGTGGCCTGATGGAAATTTTGAAAGCCAACCAGTAGTGCATAGAATGAAAGTTCATCTTTTTGGTGCAACCTCGTCTCCGTGCTGCGCAAGTTTTGCGTTGCGTCAAGCGGCCATTGATTACGGCGCTCAATTCGAACCTTATATCAGTTCTGCAATTGAAGAACATTTTTATGTTGATGACTTTTTAATTAGCGTACCTAACGTTGAAATCGGACTTAAATTAATGAAAGATATAAAGCATCTGTTGTCGAAAGCAAGTTTTAATCTTACGAAGTGGTGCTCAAACTGCCCTGAAATAATAAAACATTTGCCTGAGAATGAACTTTCGAAATCACTACAAATTAACGCTCTGGCCAAAAATTCTAGTGAACGTGTCTTAGGAGTAAATTGGAACCTCAATACTGATTGTTTCTATTTTGTAGTAGAACTTCCGGATAAACCATGTACGAAACGTGGTGTTTTGTCTTCGATCAACTCCATTTTCGACCCGCTTGGATTTCTGTGCCCAGTGATTGTTGAAGCCAAGCTTCTCTATCGACGACTATGCGAGCTGGAGTTAGAATGGGACGAACCTATTCCTTCCTTAGAATTCAATAAGTGGCAACAATGGATCCGAACGCTGGAGCATCTGAAGTCGATGTCTATCCCAAGATGGATGGGTTTGCATACCAATTTAGGCAGTGAAAACTATCAATTGCATTATTTTGTCGATGCCTCTAAGCATGCGTATGGCGCCGTTTGTTATCTTCGTTCGAGCGATATTAATGACTATGTCAATTGTAACTTAGTTATTAGTAAATCTCATTTAGCTCCTAAAGACGAATTTTCTATTCCCCGTCTAGAACTTCTTGCTGCTGTGACTGCCGTAAAATTAGATATTTTTCTTAAACACGAACTAAACTTACCGCGGTTGAGACCAGCTATTTTTTGGACAGACTCCGCTGTAGTTCTTCAAAGTATAAGAAATGAAGAAAAGCGTTTTCCTCTTTTTGTGTCCCGTCGTTTAAAGTTTATTACGAAAAGCACTTGTACTTCTAATTGGAGGCACGTCCCTAGTGAACTCAACCCCGCTGATGTTTTAAGTCGTGGATGTAGATCCGACAAACTAATGAAAACTAAATCGTGGCTTTTTGGACCAGAATTTTTGAGTGAATCGCCAGACAGCTGGCCTTGCCGGTTTGCAGAGACGACATTAGATGTAGAAAATGTAAAAGCATTTGATAAAAAAGCTGCGTCTGCATTTTTGATTACCGACATGATTGATCCAGTTGACAAGCTCATTGCGTATTTTTCTTCGTGGTTTAAGCTAAAGAAAGCCACTGCTTGGCTTTTAAAATTTAAGATCTTTTTAATAAATTCCAACTCTGTCTATCATTTTTCTCGTTACTTGTCTGTCTCTGATCTTCGAAAAGCAGAAATTGAGCTTATTAAATATGAGCAATGGAACTGTTTCGGCGACATCATGTCGAAGATGCAAACTAATGAAAACTTTTCTCTACCTTCCAAATCTCCACTTCTAAAACTGAATCCTGTTATTGTGAACGGTCTTTTAAGAGTAGGCGGCCGTTTAGATAGAGCTTCTGTTTCCTTTGATCCTCGCACTTAACCAATCTTATTGTTCTTCATTGTCATTGCATTACAGGTCATGGCGGAGCAAATATGACGTTGAACCAGTTACTACAACGATATTGGATTTTACGAAGTACAGCTGTTGTTCGCAGAGTGCTTAATTCCTGCATGCATTGCCGACGACGCTATGAAAAGCCGGGATCACAAAAGATGGCTGATCTTCCTCCGTCGCGTCTACAAATCGATACTCATCCCTTTGCATACTGTGGCGTTGACTACTTCGGACCGTTGCTCGTGAAACAACGGCGTTCTCAAGTAAAAAGATATGGTTGCCTTTTTACTTGTTTAACTTCTAGAGCAATTCATGTTGAAGTCGCGATGGATCTGACAACCGACGCCTTCATCAACGCCTTACGTCGTTTCTTATCAAGAAGAGGTCCCGTTCTGCACTTCTTCTCCGACAACGGAACCAATTTGGTTTCCGCCGAGAAGACCCTTCGTGAAGCCCTGCGCCAGTGGAATCAGCACCAGATTGAAGATTTTCTCCTTCAAAAGGAAATTCAATGGACTTTCAATCCCCCAAATGCCAGCCACATGGGTGGTGCTTGGGAGAGAATGATTCGGTCAGTCAGACGAATTTTAACTGCATTGATGACGGAACGAACTTTCGATGACGATCAACTTCACACCTTTTTATTGGAAGCAGAGTCTATTTTAAACTCTCGCCCTCTAACTCCAATCACAACTGATGCAGATGGTTTGGAACCATTGACGCCTAATCATCTTTTGAAATTGTGTCCTACTGGCAACTTCCCCCCTTCACTTCCTTCTGATGAGCACTATTGTCCCAAAAGACGTTGGAAAAATGTACAATATCTAGCTGACCAATTTTGGAAAAGATGGTCTCGAGAATATTTAAAGACGATAATCGCCCGCCAAAAATGGTTTAAGAAGAAGACCAATTTTCAAAAAGACGATGTTGTTCTACTCGTGGACGATTCGATTCCTCGTTCGCAATGGCGTCTTGGCAAAGTTGTAAAGCTGTTCCCCGACGAACAAGGCTTGGTGCGCCAAGTCGCAGTAAAAACGCGTGGCTCTGAAGTACGGCGGCCCGTTCATAAACTGTGTTTGGTGGTTCCCGCGAATCTTGATGTTATGCTGCGGAAGAACTCTGGTGATCCCGCAATTACCGTAAAATAAGTTTTAGAAATGTTTCCGTTAATGTTATTTGTGTTGTGTGCAGCGTTGGTAATTTTTTTTTTTTTTCTTTTTCTTTTAATTTCTCGGGTGTTGGGAGTGTAGAAAATTACCAACGCACGTGTTTTATTTTATTTCTCTTGAGTTTCTAATCATTATTTGCGCGAGCACTCGCTGCCAGCGCCTTTTTTGTTTTACGCTTTATTTTTAATTAATCTCACCTTGAAGCATAGTTGTGTCTGCAGCGCGTTGATTTTAGAGCTGGCTTTATTCGTTTGTTCACACTTCTCAATTTGTGAGGCGACCAGCTGCAGTGTTTGTGGGCAGCTGGTTGAAGTCTGAGTAGACTTAGCGTGAAGTTAAGATATTCCCGTTTTCCCCGTGAGTCAGCACCGAAGTGAACTGCTCGGTAAGACACCTATGCGTTTTCTTTTTGTGTTTAATTTTTAGTTTGTTTTTATTTATTTACAGATTACCGTTTCCGCTTTCGTTTCCGCTTTCGTTGCTTTTATTTCCAAGTTTCAACGTTTCAGTTATAACTTATTTTATATTAAATTATTTTCCTTGATTATTATTTCCTTTTAATTTTACGAAGCCGGAAGCGCGTTGATCGACACTTCACTTTGCGGTAATCGGCTACTTCAGCGCCGTTTACCGTTACAGTTGTATTTACATCGAAACGCATGTTGCCTGTAGCCCGCAAAGATGTTTTACCTACCACGCTGAAAAGCTCCGTTGTTTATGAATATTCGTGCCACTGTGACAGTAGGTACGTAGGACGAACATCACAGCGACTACAAGATAGAATCAAGCAGCATGTTCCTAAATGGCTACAACAGCAAGCGAAGCGCCCTACACGATCTCAACCTGGCAGATCCTGTAAGCTAAAACGTAACAATCCAGATTGTGACTCTGCCATAGGACAACACTTGCTTGACAACGAGCAATGTGCTGCAAACTATAACGACAAACGTTTTAAAATTCTTGCTGTGGCACGCAACTCGTTCCATCTGTGTCTACTCGAGGCAACTTTTATCAAAACCAAACATCCGGTTTTATGTAAGCAAAAGGAATTTGTTTACACATTGAAACTTTTCAAATAACCTAAGTTGCGAATAACAGTGTTTCTCCTGGGTAATTGCACATAGTGCGTTTCTCCTTTCCGAGAACATCCTGTATTGCACCACACTGTGCAATTGTGCCTTTCTCCTTTCCGAGACTGCAGCACCTTTCTCCCAACTGTTGAGACTATAAATACCTTGATTTTCTCTGGTTCGTCCCATTTTGACGCGATTGCCACTGATGAGAGCGTCACGAAAAGCTTATGACTCCGAAAAAATCGACTTTGTTTAAAGCGATATTAAAATTCTGTACCACAAAGAAGCTCTAAACTTATTTAATGGTTGGCAACTTCAATTCTACATTCAAAGGGTTTTCTAAAACTTATTTTATGTCTGATTTAATAATCTGCTTTTTCAATTTTGCTTAATTAGAATTTCCTACATAAAAAAACAATGGCGTTTAAAGTTTTGGGGACTTTTTCACTTAGTAATACAGTAAGCTAATTGGTAACGAAGGTTTATTAGGCTAAGCAACAATATTTGGTTCACATTCACTATTCGCCGAGATTAGTTGATTACCTTTTAAGTTCTAGAAAATATCCAAAGCTTGCGAGGTTGGTAACGGAAAACAATAAACGAAACCCTAATTCATGATAAGAAAAAAAGAATAAGATTTTGTTTTCAGCAAAATAATGCAAATGTCAAGTTGATTAAAAAAAGTTGGGAAGCTTCCCATAATTCAAGTTTATCTGTAAAAATCACATTTGCTTTCTTTAGGTTAACAGCAGTTTACCTTTCTCTTTATTAATTTTGTTTTCTCTCTCATATTTCTTTTTTCTTTTTCCTGCTTTACGCGCTATTTACATTATTTAATTACAATAGAAAGAGGCTATTTAAGCTAGTAACTGATTATGCAGCTGGTGTTTGCTTTCTGTAATCGGATTGATGAAGGGGAAGAAACTAAGTCGGCTACCCAAGCAATAACATTACGCACAACAAAATTTAAAAGTAAACTTTTTATGATTTGCACGTTGTGCAGCGCGGTACGCGGCAAGGTTCTTCGAAAAAAGGCTACGACTCTGCACTGCGTGGTTGACATCACCACTGACCAGGGGCGCCGGAGTTTTTTTTGCCAGGGGGCAAAATTTAAAAGGGCACTTTTTTTGGTTAAACGGCTGTAGCGTTTTTGGTAAAAGGCCGCTACTACCTAGATTGTTCTATTCCTATCTTCTATCACTCAAAAACCAGATAGTCAATGTTGAACTTCCCGCTCCCAGGAGTATCCAATAGTTAGGACATACTGGAATGCAGTCGACGAGCTCTGGAAGGTTTACGTCTGGCGAAATGAGACTTGTTCTTCTTCTTCACTCTTCTTTCTTCGTACAAGATTGTTCTTTCCTCTTCACAAGAGGCGTTGTCGTGGATCACCAATGTAGCGTTTTTGTTATATAGGCCTTCTGCTTTTGAAAACAATCTTCTTTTTTTGATAAAGTTGATGAAGTTCTTTCTATTTCTTTTTAATATTGTAGCGTTCTACTAACTACAGTAGGCCTACAGTAGAATTTGCCTATATCAGCACCTCAGGGGGATTGCAAAAAAGTGTCGATATACGCGAACTGCCGATGTAGACAAATCACTATAAATCATTCCGAAAGTGCCCTTTAATTCAATATAGTGTTGCGTTATTTAGTCAGCTTTACCCCATAATATCATACTGTATAACATGAAATCAGCGTAAAGTACTGCACAAAAGAAAACATATGTGTTCATTGTACTGTATTACTTCCTAGCGAAAAAGTCATTTATCTTTAGTTGTTTGGTTTTTGTAATAGATTTATCTACTACGTATTTCTGGATTTTTGTTAGATGACGTAGCATTTCCTCACTGTCGTCATGACTTCTGAAGTATCTATCTAGCTGCCTCATTAACGCCAATGCTTCTGTGGAAGATGAGATGGTGGGTTCAACTTCTTCTACAGAGACATTCTCTTCGTCTTCTTTCTCTTTCTGTACTGTGATATCTTCTCCAGTAGCTCTTAGATGATCTAGTATGCTACTTTCGGTGATTGTTTCACGAGTTTGGAGTTGTGAATCATTTTCTGTATACTCAGAAAAAGTGCATGTTTCTGGAATCAAGCCACCTGCTTGGAGTCTTTCCCAGATCCCTTCAATATCCTCATCAACATTACTTTCGGTTTCTTCTAGGTTGTCTTCAAGTTCAGGCTGAACAAACATGACTTTTTTAAAACAGTTCTTAATTGCTGTTTCAGAGACTGAATCCCAAGCTTGATTGAGAAGCTTCATTGATTCCAAAACATCAATCTTACAGTTTGGTTTTTTTTCTTCGAAAGCTAGGAGACGCATCTTTGCAAGGTTCTTTCTATAATGCGCTTTAAAGCAGCGAATAACACCAGCATCCATTGGTTGGGTTTTGGCAGTGGTGTTAGGAGGCAAAAATACGAGCTTAACATTCGTTAGACCACTCACACTGGGATGGGCTGTGCAGTTGTCAAGCACCAGAGCGATTTTTCTTTCACGTTTTCTCATTTGTAAATCCAGCTTTTTCACCCACTTCTCAAAAATGGTAGAGGTCATCCAAGCTTTGGTGTTATGTTCGTATGGCAATGGCAGTTTCTTGACATTTTTGAAGCATCTTGGATTTGCCGATTTGCCAATAACAAGAGGTGGTAGCTTTTAGCCAGCCATACTGGCTGTCACCAAAACAGTTAGCCTGTCTTTGGACAGTTTTCCACCTGCGCATTTTTCGTTTTTCATAACGTGAGTCCTGTCAGGTAAATATCTATAGAAAAGCCCAGTTTCGTCTGTGTTGAAGATCTCTTCAGCTTTGAACTGTTTCAATAATGCTGGAAGACGATGTTTTTGCCAGTCATCCACGCCACATTGGTCAACAGACTCTGCTTCACCGTGTAACTTTTTGCATACAACTTCTTGTCTTGATTTCCATCTGTTCACCCAGTTTGCATCTAGTTTGTCAGTATCATCGCAGCCACAAGCTCGTGCAAATTCTTGGGCCTTCAACAATAACATTTCTCCACTGACTGGGATTTTTTGATCTCTTACACACCTAAACCATTTTATTAGAGGCTCGTCCACAGCATCAAACTTATGTTTTCGCTTTCTTTTTGCTTCGCTGCTATGTCCTGCTTCAAAGTCAGAGATTATTTTGTCTTTATTTTGCAATATTGACTGCAAGGTTTGTCTTGGAATTTCAAATTCTCTAGCTAGTTTTGTAACGTTCGTAGCATTCCCACTGTTGAACTTGCTAACGATTTCGTACTTTTTCCAAAGCGGGAGACTTCTCCTTTTACTCGAAATTTTTCGGCTTGCTGACAGTTTCAAAATTTCTGTTTAAACTGGCTGTTGGTCTCGTTACAGTACAACGCAAAGTCTCTGGGCAATTGTGATGTCACAGTTTTAAAATGCTAGTTAATGCTCGTACAATTACAGTTTGGAAACGTTTCTAGGTCAGCAGCAGATAACTCGTAGAAGAGATTACAGTCTGGAAGCATGAAGCAAATGCCGATATAAACGAACAAAACACTTCTGCGGAATAAAAAAGAGTGCCGGTATAGACAAAATGCCGATATAGATGATGCCGATAAAGACGAATTTAAACGTACGTGAAACATAGGAATTCTACCGGGACCAAAGAAATTGTGCCGATATAGACGAACTGCCGATATAAACGAAGCCGATATAGGCGAATTCTACTGTATAACTGCTTAAAACTATAAGCTCAAAACAACTGCCTTTTTATTAACATAACGAACAACGACTGAACTGTAGCAATACACGAGTCAAGGTTACAACATACGAGTATTGTGATGTCATAATACTCTACAATATTTTTATTTTTCTTCCTGATCGGACTATAGATAAGATTACGTCGTGGTCACCAATGTAGCGTTTTTGGTAAAAGGCCAGTACTGCCTAACGTGTTCTATTCCTATCTTCTATCACTCAAAAACCAGATAGTCAATGTTGAACTTCCAAGCTTGTATTTTCATCGATTTCCAATCTCTGTTATTTCCTATCTGTCTGTTAAATCTTTTTGCAGCAAATATATAGAAAGAACACAAAAAGGCTTTAGGGCGATTACAAACACGCGACACGAAAATAATCACAAAGAAAATAGTGCGGTACAAATGAAGATGAACAAAAGCAAGATAAACAAAAAAGTTGGTTCGAACCTCGCAGTCGTCACACGGCAATGCCAACAAAAGCAAATTTTGGTAGTCATGCTGCAATTTAAAATTTTGGTTGACATGATGGAATTTCAGTTTGTACAAGACAGACCAGTATCTCGGAAAAGTTTTATTTTGTTAATCTGTTATTTTGGTTCGATCAATTTTTCGGCCAATATCAATTCTTTTTAATAAACCTAGAGTTCAAAACCTTAATCTTAAGGTGTGCTGCATCTTGCAAAAGCCTTTAAGTTGACTCTGCCATGACCACTCATTGCGATAGGCGCATTAATAGCCAATTTTACACAAGTTTTTCTCAATTAGGCTAGACATTAAAAAATACAACTCTATTAACTGGTTACTAACCGAAAGCTATCCAACATAGACTACCCACAACTAAACTTTTGTCAAAAGCACACAAGCTAGTTTCGAAAACAGCATTAAACAATTGCGACGTCCATGCACGGCAACCAAAAGCAGATAGATACAAATCGAATGCATTTTGTTTGGGAATATCACAAAATGTTCTTCACATGCTAATCAATGAATAGTCTTTAGTTACCCACAACAGAACGCTGGCAAAAACATTTACGCTATCAAGAATACCAAAGGTTAAAATAGATAGAACAATAAAAAACTTAAACAGCTATTAATAATTGGGTAAAAGAAAAAACGTAATTACATGAGCATGAATGTCCCTTTCGATTGAGGTTTGATGTCAATTATTAAACGCTGCAAAATTAATGCAATTGTAACCCGAAATAATTTATTTGTGTTTTGCTTGCTGGCAAAGTCATCTGCAACGGCTTGTAAATTGATATTGTCCAACAAGTTCAATGAATATTTGCAAACATTCAATTATTGAGACTGTTTATCTCTCATATTGCTTCTAAGCCATTTTTTGATTCTTCTTATGACACTGAAACACCTTTCTGCAAAAGCCGAAACGAAAGCTACGCTGCAGTAAACTTAAAGCAATTTATGTATTTCCAAAAAGCATTTCTTGCTTGTCAGCTTTTTGCTTAAAACTTTTTAAACTGTTGATATCTTTGTTACTTTTTTCAGAGGCGTGGTACTTTCTTTATTAAATAACTTAATATGAGCATGTAGGTCTGCGAGTTCTTCTACATAAACACATTAAAACGAACAAGACTCTTAAAATGTTAGGTTATAATTACAATTATGGTATACATATGTACCACAGTCCTTTAAAAGGGCTAAGAATGTCACGCGTTTAATCTTGGTGTTTTTATTTTTAGACTTTAACGTCGGCCATAAGTGAGTATTCAGTAGCCAAGTCAGAAAACTTGTGTTGCTTGTTAAAATTAGATTGACGCCACAATTTCTTGCTTCTAAATCAATTTTTTTTTTTTTATTACTAGAAACTTTTACTCTTTGAGAGCACTTAGAAATTTTCTGATGCTTTATTCTTTTTTTAAAACGGTTTGTATAATTGTTGTTAAAAATACCTAAACTACCGGGATGGTCAGTTAATGAATCAAAAATTGATTTTCGGCTAAGATATAATTCAGTTTACTGATTCAAGTGGAATAAGATGTGTTACCGGAAGTTTAGGTTGCTTACGATATCAATAACTCTATATTGCATACGTTAAAACTTTTATCTTGCTTTTATTACGGTGCTATGATTCATGGTTGTCTTTGTAATTTTACAAACATTGTTGGATTTAATGGTGATCAAGATTATATAGGTTAATTGTAGAGCATAACTAAAAAAAATTTATCTGTAATACTAATTTTAAAGAGTACGATCTGCCCCATCTGCCCCCGCGTTTTAAGAATATTAAAAGCCAGGGGGGCAATTGCCCCTCCTGCCCCCCGCTTCCGGCGCCCCTGCTACTGACAATGCCAAGGCAAAGCTCCCAGCGATGGATTTTATGAAAAGCCAGATTGCATGAAAAAAACTCAGATTCCTTTAAAAAAACAGATGTTATAGCTTTTTTTCGAAAAATAAACTACATTAAATTTGAATTGATATTGTGTATTATGACAATTTGTATTACTTTAGAAAAATATTACAAAAAAAATTTTCGTCAAAAAGTGCAGAAAAAATCAGAGAAATGTTACAAGCAACACTCTTTAATCCAGGGGTCTCAAATTCAAATTGCTCTGAGGGCCAAACAAAAAGTTTTAATTAACCCGAGGGCCCAATACATAAAAGAAAACATATAAAAACACAATAAACAAAAATAAGTATTAAGTTAATTGCATCGGTGTTGCAATCGGCGTTACAGTCGTTTATAATTTCTGCCTACTTAGCTGGCAGCGTTTTGCATCAACAAGGTTCTTAATGCTAGGTTTGAATTCATCAGATGAAACCAATCTCAGTGTTGCTTGCAAATGTTCGTCAGTGACCCGTGATCTTAATGCAGACTTGTTACACTTCATAGATGAAAAAAATTGTTCACATAAAGTTCTTCCAAACATAGCAATAATTCTTGCACTAGCAGATTATAATCCTGGAAACCTTTCTCGTGAAACAAACGAGTAAAATTTTGAAATCCATTGCGTGCATATTTTTGTTTCAAAATTGTATCACATTGAAGTTCTGCTGGCTTTATTTGTTATTCCTCTGCAGCACTGTCAATTTTTACAGCAAATGGTGTTGAAAAAAATTGAAATTGGGGCTGTAGTCTTTCAAAATCTGAAAAGCGCACTTAAAATTGATGATGTAAATTTGACAACAAATCTACATATTCTTTCAAGCATTTGGATTCAACTTTTCCGGTAGATTTCAGAGTTCAAAAATGAAACAAATTGTCCTTATCCAACTGCTTCATCCATAAACCTAATTTAACTTTGAACGATTTCATATGATCGTATATCTGTGTAACAATCTGTTTTTTACCTTATAGTTTCAAGTTTAGTTCAGTCAAATGTTGCGTAATATCTGTTAGAAAAGCAAGGTTGCATTGAAAAGTAAAATCAGCCAACAAAGGAACTGGCTTATTTTTCGCCCATAAATAAAGCGATTTTATTTCTAAGCGCAAAGAAACGCTTTAAAACCTTTCCACGACTAAGCCATCTTACTTCTGTATGATAAAGAAGCTCACCATATTCAGAGTCCATATCTACAAGAAAGAATTTTAATTGCCTGTGATTTAGCCCTCGAGATCGTATGAAGTTAACTGTTTTAACTACTAAATCCATCATTTCTTTCATTTGCAGACTTTTACAACAAAGAGCGTCTTGATGTAAAATGTAATACACACTTGCGAAGTTGATTCCTTCGGTTTCAAGGCTGTTTAATTTGTTTTTCACCAACTCCACAATGCCTACATTGCTGGAACACATTGCCGGTGCACCGTAAGTGGCCAAACATTCAAGTCTTTCCCACGGCAAGCCATATTTTTGAATACAATTTTCCAGAACTTGAAATAAATTATGTCCAGTTGCAAATACCCTTCAGTGGTATTAAATCCAGGAATTCTTCCGTTACATTTAGTTGGAAATCCACACCCCTGACAAAAACAGCACATTGCGCCGTACCTGACGAATCTGTGCTTTCGTCGAGAGCAATTGAAAATGCTTTAAAATCCTTTGCTGTTGCAAATAGTTGTTTCTCTACATTGGCAACTAAATCTATAATCCTGCTTGCGACTGTATTAGGTGACAAGCTGATGCCTTCAAACAGTTTCTTTTGATTAGGACATAAAATCTCACTTGCCTCCAAAAGACATTATTTTATGAACAAACCTTCTGTAAAAGGCCGCGATGATTTGATTATTATCATTTCATTTATAGCAAAACTCGATCTTGCAGAATTTTCATTCGACTGATTGATATTTGCAAAGGAACTTCTTTGTTTGCATAATGATAATTTCAATTGCTTTACTTTTTCTTTTCTAGCATTACCCTTGTACCCATCATATTTATCTTGGTGCATTGCTTCGTAATATCGACGCAAGTTATACTCCTACATTACAGCGATCTTTTTCTGACAAATAAGACAATGACTTGTATCACTGACTGCAGTGAAAAAATACGAATCCTCCCATTTTTTTTGAAAAACTCTTCTTTCATCTGCAATTTTTCTTTTTTCGAAACTGAAGACATTTTTACAAAGTAGAACTTTATAATTTAAGTTTTTTAAGTATTTACTCCTAATTTACTTAAATTGCCTCTGTGGCTTCGATTCTACAAGAAACAAATACATACTTCTAAATTTCGACGAAGCAATTGGTCAAAAAATGCTGAAGGTCTGAAAAAATGGCCCACATTCTAAGCGAAACCTATCTACAAAATCTACAAACGTACTGAAACAAGTGATAACAAAGACAATACAGACTCGCTCTGCGTGAGACTGTGCAAGATCAAACAAAACAAAACAAAACAAACTATTGGTGCGGCTGGAAGAAAATACAGTGTAGATGCGCCCTTCAACTGCCAGTTAGTTCTGACAAAGAAGACTACATGTCAAATAACGATCAGTAACGTTTGTTACCAATGTCACACTTACAGATAAAAATATGAGACACTGAAAAACAATACCGTATTTATTTAAAAATATAAAGTGCGTTGCTCGCCGCAAAAAATGTGTACAGGGGCCGCGTGTTTGAGACCCTTGCTTTAATCCATGTCTTCAAAGCTAAGGGTGTTTTTTTTGCAAACAAAAATATTAAATATTTCTTTACATTGGATTGGAAAAAAAATTGCTTTCCTAAAATATTGATACTACGCAAAAATGGGACTTTTTTTGTATCATTTTTATATAAAAGCGTGGAGGAGAACGGGTTAATAATGAATAATCATCTATTTTCATCAATATTGAACATTTGCGCTCTTATTCATACTTCCTCAGCCACGTCCATGCTTCCAAGAGCCACTTTTATTTGCAAAACCATGTTTGCAACATGTGTTAATTTTAAAAAGCTTAAAGTAGACCGCGCAGCAAATCCATCTCTTCTTCTCTTCTAATTCTTGATTATAGGGAAGCTATCCGAGCTTTGCCAATCTCAACGCTGGCTTTCACAAACGTCTTATGGTTTTATACTATATATATTAATGTTGAAATTTCGATATATTAAATTATCATAGGCTTCCACAAGCCAACGACCATAATTACTTTACTCAGCGACGCAGCCAGACAATATCGCCAAATGGTGCAGCGAAACGATGCAATCGCAAAACGAAATTTTTCCAAGTTTCGTATGCGATCTACAAATTCACTTTTCAAACTACAACACTGAACCAAATCACCGAACCACTGGATCACTAAACGACTCAAAGAAAATAAATTTATTAAGATCTTAATTTATAGTGTGCTCGCCACGAGTAAGTGAACCAATCAAATTTCATTAGAATCACTGCACGAGGCCTGCAGATAAGCACAAATTATTTTCACAAGGAACACCGCCATAAAACTTTATTAATAATTTTATTATAGTGATAGGTTTTTTTCTATCGTCCAAATTATCTCAAAGTTAGCTAATGTACAGCAATCGAATCACTTATGAGTAAAACTTTCAAAGCCAAAAAATATTTAAAAAGAAAATCACGTCTTGCATGTTTTGCTTTTGCTGTCTATTGTTTTATCTCAGTGCTTGCGCGTAAGATGCGAGCCTGATCTACTCCGTTGTACATTGGTGCAAAAAGTGAAACAAGCAGCTAGGAAGCGTCTTTAAAGAAACCTCCATTAAATTCTGGAAAAGCACGATAAAAAAATGAAAAGTGAAATGGAGGCCTATAACAAAATAAAAAGTTAGTTTAGCTAATCAAATTGCCATAATTACGAAACTTTATCTGTATGGGTCAAAGATTCATAAAGCTTTAAAAATTAAAAAATATATAGCCTATATACGTATATAGAAATTTTTCAAAATTTTTGCTCGGTGTTCATCAGGAAAGTGCTCAATGACGTCGAGTCAGAGCGTTCAGATAATTAATTTACAGACCACAAATTTTTTAATTTAACATTAATTTTATTTGCCTAACATTAATTTTTTAATTTAACATTAATTTTAATAGAATTCTATTTGAATAAGATTTTAACCGCCCCCTGACGAGCCCAGGCAGGCGAAACAGTCTGTTGGGACAAATAATTAATGTTAAATTAAAAAAATTTTGTGGTCTGTAAATTAATTAGCCTACCCACTTTAAACAATGTTGGAAAATCAGTTCTTCTAAAGTGCTCGATAACAAAGTTAGAGCTTGATTTAAAATTAACACTGGCGAAATCACGGAAATAAAAACAAAGCTAAAACCCAACAGACTGTTTCATCCATAAAAGGGATCATCAGGGGTATCTTATTTAAATCTATTTCAAATCTTATTATCTTATTCAAATCTTATTGTATCTTATTGTATCTTATTCAAATCTATTTGAATAAGATACCCCTGATGATCACTTTTATGGGTGAAACAGTCTGTTGGGTTTTAGCTTTGTTTTTATTTCCGTGATTTCGCCAGTGTTATATATATATATATATATATATATATATATATATGATTTTATTTGAATAAGAATCACCTCTTGATAAGCCGAAAAGGTGAAACAGACTGTTGAGGTTTTAATAAAAATCTCTTTTGTGGCTTCTGTAATTTAATTTAATGCTCTGAGTTTTTATTGAGCTCTTTACTGACAGTCTTGCCACTTTTATTATTATATATATACCTGTATATATATATAGACCTAGACCAAAACTAAGAAAATCTAACGATAATGATTCTTCGTTTTTACAAAAGTTATTTCATTATATAGCTAGATCAGTGGTTTTTAAGATTTATGCCGTTTTTCTTCCTAAGTCAGGTACATAAGACAAAAATTATTTTGATAAAAATTCCTTTTTGTTATTGTGAAAAAACTTTTGTTTTTTGTTAAAAAGTGAAGCACCGCGGCCTTACCTACAAGCTATTGAGATTTCTTTTGCCGGATTTGCACATAGTTAGATTGATCATGTCCTAAAATCTTGTCCGGTACCGCAGTTTTCATCTTTTTACCATTGTCAGTAAACGAAGCAGGCTCTGCGTTTGAGAATGGTGTTTCTCGGGCCGTGGCGTACCAAAGATTTTTGAAGTGGGAAAGCTTGCTAACACAATCAATTAAGCTTAGGGAAAATTTTTTTTCAAGTCTCTGATTTCTCGATTTTCATTGCAAAAATTGGGTGACTCTAAAAAAAAGATCTTCGCTTAGAATCTGTCTCTGATTTGTCGTATTAGTGATCTCCAAGGGGAGGGGGCATGACACAATGCCCCCACTTTAAATACGCTATTGTCTTCAGGGATCGGTTTTCGCATCCTTCTTTTTAATATCTACACGTACGACCTGCTTTCCGCAATTTCCAAAAAGTTTGCTAATGCAGACAATAATGGAAATAAGTAATAGTTTGTTTTTATTTGCTACCAAAAAAACAATTGATCATAATTGAAAACAAAATAGAGTAAAGGTTGCAAATAGGGAGACGGCAACTAAACGACATACGACGTAACTAAACAATCTTGCATTGTTGCACTCTTCTGGAAATTGAAAGGACTTGGAGGGGATATTAACTCTTTCAAAACATGATTACACATTCAACGTATCTCCAGACTTGGAGGTTAAAGCACAGTCACGCAAAAACAGTAAGGACAGCTTTTTTTTATAACAAGTACATGAAATTTTTTATGAAGCTTTGGCAAACACTGCAAAAAATATTTTGTCACGAGAGGTCGGTCTTGATTCATTAGAATAAGAAAAACAAAACAAATTGTTGAATTATTATGACGATGCGCGTCATAATTACAACAATGAAATTCAGTGACGTGCCGTGAAGTTCGTGGTTGGTGAGGTACTAATTTTTTAAAGTAATGTTAGTATTAATCAGTGATGTTAGTACTGATTTTATTTCGTCGTCGTCGTTTGAAGGGTATCCACTCCAGGTCAGACACAAACAGGACTGGGGCCGAGGGTTTATCCTTTTACTACCCCAGACTGTTGCACTGCCTGAATCAGATGCTGGCAGTGATGTTATTAAGCCAGCATCGAGTTTCTTCATCCAAAACCGTCAGACCTCGTGCTCCATGTGGTGCCCGATGTATAGAACACGCTGTCAGTACATGGCCTGCGGTTTGCTCACACTCGCAATTCGGTGAAGGAGCAAGACCCCATCTGTGCATGGACGAATGGAATCGCCCAACACCAGTCCGCAGGCGGTTGAGCTTAACCCAAGCTACTCGGGGTAAGCCCATTCCAACAGGCCTGGAACCGGTCCCGGGCACAAAAGCACGGAGCCTGGAAGCATTTTCATAGTACTCCGTTTTCCATTTGTGATTTGTCCATTCAGAGGCGCGGATGCCAAGTCTGGCAAGGTTGTCCAAGAGATTCCGGGCAGCTGGCATAAACGGGCGTCTGGATCTTAGTCTCACTTGGCGAGTATCTGAGGACCCACTTAAAAGACCATACAAGACATGATCGGGGTCCAGAGATCCACGGTAAGCCAAGGAGAGTGTCGCTCCCATTGGGCGAAGCTCAGCTGGCTGGATGCCTGAGAGTACAGGTAGGTGGTTCGTTGGAGTAGCTGGCCCAGATGGTAGGTGCTTTCTCGCAGCCTGGGCCGTGAGTAAGTCTGTTCATTGGTGTTAAAAATGACAGACCGAAACCGAACCTACCAAAACGAAAGGGTATCCACCCATTCCGATGTTCAGTATGGGTCTGCTAGTCGGCAAACGTCCTTTTCAGGACGGGGCAATGCCAGGATTAATTTTATTTAATAACAAACAAAACAAAGTTCTACTTAAAAAAAAGGCAATTTGCAGCACTCTCATATTTAGCTAAGTCTTTCTGAAGAAACATTTTTTCTATTTTATTCCTACACTTATTCTCCTGACTCGCAGGAAAGTGTCGGAGGCGTTATACATAGGGCAGGCAATTATCCTGACTTGCTTCCAAAAATGCCAAGATATTGTTGTGCGGTTGAAATTTGTTATTTTGGGGTTTTAGTTTTATAGAGATATGACTAAAATTTTGAACTGCTTGTCAAGACCAACAAGCAGGGGAATGCGTAAAGTGTCTTTCTCAAGGACACAACAGAATAGCTTGAGTGGGTTTTAAACCGAGACCATGTTGATCACATAGCACGGCGCTTTAACCGCACGACCACGCTGCCGACGAAAAATATGTTTGGTTTATGAAAACTTGAAAAATTTTTACTTTCCTTAAACATTAAAATTGAGAAATCTGTTTATTTCGAGATAAATCAGTTCTTTAGGTCTTAGAAGTCTTAAAGAATTTGAATTTAAATGAGAGCCTTCAATTTCACATGCTTACTAAAGCTTTTATGATCGGATCCATGGGGCAAAGGGGCTTAAATCTTTAAATTTTCGGGAGGATAACCTACTTTTTTGTCACAACCATGACTTCCTTAAGATATTTTTAGAAAGTCGCCGAAAAACTTTTGATTGTGCTTTGACCCATGACCTTCTAAAGATTCAAAATTTTTTCGATCATGGTCTCCTGATATCTTTCTTGATATCTTTCCATGAAGTAAAAAAAACGTCGTAGTATAAAAAAATCAAAGTTGTGGAGAGAGGTCAAAAAAGTATTTCTTGCATTGGAAAGACGAGACTTTAATTTTTGTGCACACTTAGTTGGAAACAAATAATATTTTTGAAGTTATCAAAATAAACACATTGTTAAAAATGTGTAATTAAAACTGACCCCTCTAAATTTGTTTAACTTCCTTCAAGAGAGGCGTGTCTTTTGCTAAGAATTACAGGCTTTAATTAACTCAAAACTTAGTCCCCGATGGTTGTGTAAAGATACAGCCGGACATTGTATATTTTTAAACTTAAAATTGGAAGGGTTATTGTCGTTCACAATGGCAATTGTTTCATTAGTTTCACTTGTCTTCACGATGGAAGTAAAAAATTTCGCAATCAGTTTTTACAAGTTAAGATAAGGTATAGTTTATGAATTAGTATTAGTTAGAAATGTATGTTACAAATATAAAAATACTGCCAAAAATTTAGGTTCAAACACTGAATTATAAAAATATACCAAAATTAAACTGAAGCTTAATGTTGAAAAGTTTCTTAGCTTAGATACTAAATTATCTACTGTATTACTAAAACCTACATTTTTTTCTTTCCAGTTGCACAACGCCTGTTTTCCAACTTACTGAGAACAAACCGATTTATCTTGTATTACCAAATGTCAGGAGTAAGAAAAACTTTTTTTCTCTAAGATGTCACGACTACAACATGTGTTAAATCTCTCTCATTTCAACAGATATTTTCACCTAAAGAAAAAAAAGCGCTATATTGTTTCCTTTTGTTTCTTTTTTATTTGAAGGGAGGCAAATCTTGAAGCTGCTTCACTAGTCTGTATAGCGCTTTTCTTGATAAAAACGCTTGACGAAGTGATTACAGCGCTGAAAATATAAAAATTAAACCTTGAAAAATTACGGTTAAAAAGCAAAACAATCAAACTACTGCAAGTACGTTAATTATAACGTACTAAGTACGTTATAATTTTTACTAATTTTTTTCAACTACTATTTTACAAAGACTATGACTCATTCCACCATTAACTGCATTAAATTAATCAGAAAAGAACAAAAAAATGTGCACAACAGTTGACTGAATTGTTAATAATAATCAGGATTACCACTTTGTGCTTATTTTTGTAAACATTTTCTTAGAAAATTTTAATGTGCTTATTACTAAAAACGTGCTTATTTTAGAATTTGCTTATTTGCGCTTATTTTTTACTAATTTTGTTTTACTGTAGTTTTCCACAAAATTTCTAGAAAACGCGCTTATTACAAGGTTTTCGCTTTACGTCCGAAGAAAAGAGATCGTTTTTTCGTTGAAGATCATGTGAAAGTCTTTTTTTAATCTTTAATTCAGTTTTTCAGCCCCTGAGTCGCGGTTCAAAAGTGGGTCGCCGACAACTATAGTTGTGTAAAAAATGACTCAATACTTTTTAGGGACGAAAATAAAGAAATCCGAAACAGATTTAAGGTGAAGATCTTTTTTTAGAAATCAGTAATTTTTAGGGCGAAAATCGAGAAATCCGAGGCAGATTCAAGTTTGAATGTTAATTTTTAAATTTCCTGGGATAACCGGGATTCAGATCACAAGTTTCGGATGGGTCGCCGAATCTTTGCTTTTTATTTCCGCTTGGCATTTGGGTCGACACAAAAAAGATGGAGTAGCATTGCTTTAATTAAATGCACCAATCATTCAAAACCAAAAAAAAATCAAAAAAAGGTCTTCGCTGAGCAATAAAAGCAAAACAATTGACATTTTTACGCTTCTTTTATTTCGTTGATTGTGTTTATTTTTTGGTCAATTCGGATGGTAACCCTGTTAATAATACTGGTCAACTTTAGTGTACATTTTTTTTGTTCTTTCCTAATTGATTTCAATAGTTGACACAGTTTTCCTACTTTTTTATTCCTTCGATGCATAAACTCATTAATTAATAATAAATTTGAATATTTAAATTTAGATAATTTATGACGTAATAAAATACGATTTTGCCAAAATATACGAATTACATAAAACGACTTGTAAGTGTGTAGAGAAAATAATCTGATTTAAAAAATCGAAATACTACAACAGGAGTTTTAACGTACATAAAATAATGTGACTTAATTGCACAGTACACAATGACTTAATTTTGTATCCTTGTACAATGAAGATTAGTTTAGACTAGAGAAGAAGAAATTTGCATTTTATCTAAGTGGATTCATGCATCACAATAAAAATTATAAAATGAATTATTTTCTGACAAATAAACAAGTGACGTATTTCCAGTTCCAATTTGATTTCGCATTTTTCCCGTGACGATAGGTTAGATTCTTTTATTTACCAAGCGATTACAACAACTTAAGAAATAATCTAAAAGTTCCTTATGCGCTTAGTAAGGAGACAGTGATCAGACCAACCGGTCATCGAGTCAGCTGCCACCTTAACTAAAGAAAAACAAACAATAATAACAATTAAATCAAACAATAGAAAATTGAAATATAATAAACAAGCACAAACATCAAGCAAAACCAACGCAAGTACACATCATTAACTATTATTATAATTATGCGCGCAAAACCATACAAGAGTTTATAAATATAAAATACGCAAAAATATAATAGTATAACAAAATTTAACTGATAAATATAATAACAAAAGCAACAAGTTATAAGAAAACACAATAAACCTAGAGGAAAATTTTACTAGAAAATTGGAAATTTACTCAAATTTACTCAAATTCGTAATTTTAAATAAAAACTAATAGGAGTCAATTAAATACTGTTATATACTTTTTTAAAAGAAACCAAATTTAGCTTTTTCGTAATTCATATTTGTATCATTCATAATTTTGTTCCTCTGAAGAACAGTAAAACTTGTAAACATTTTTTGTATTAATAACACGCCAAAGGAAATACAGTCAGACCTCTTTGATCCGGACCCCGAAGATCCGGAATCCCCGATATCCGACACGAAACTGCCGGAAACGGATTTCTTCCTATGCATTTTACCCCTTTAATCCGGAAATCCCGCTGTCCGACTCCGACTTGCATTGAAATCCAATAAACCGGATTATTACTAGTGAAGCGAAAATGATTCACAAATTATTTTGACCGTGCGTGGGCTATGGAAAGTGACATACAACCTTTAAGTGATGAGTCACTGGTGCAGGATAACATTTTATAAATAAACATAAAATAAGATCGCCACGATAACCAAGTGAGTAGCACATTCATCTTTAATTCGATAGTTCTAGGGTTCGAAACCGCGTTGAATTATACAAAAATATAATTTTGTTTTAGTTGTTGTCCAACCAGAAACTTGGCACTTTCAATTGGAGTAAGGTGGGTGCATAGCGCATTTTTAGCTTTTCGATAATCGGGATACCGCGCTAAACCGACGTTTTATGACGAAACAAAGCGGTCCGGATTAACGAGGTCTGACTGTAGTTAGAGTTATCGGAGTGCCTGGTATCGTGTTTATGGATGGAAGTTAAGATGTGTGAAATGATTTTTGAATAGAACAGGAAGGTTTCTGTGTTGCAATTTGTCCATAAATTTGACTAATTCCAGCTTATAGACTTCTTCAAGTTGTAAAAGTTTTAACTGTGTGTATAAAAAATTTAAAGAATGATATCTGAAAGATTGAGTAATTATCCGAAAAATATTATGCATTCTTGTTTTAATTTCTCCTAAGTAAATTTTTGCTGCAGTTCCTCAAGAAAAAAGACCATATTAGATGCGACTGTAAATAAGATTATAATAGAGCATTACTAAAGACTTAACATAATTTTGCAATTTTGCAAAACATGCCAGAATACGAGGTATTTCTCAAGTTGAAAAGACAAGATAGAAGTATGAGTTGACAATTCAATACTTCATAAATATAGTGTCCAAGGTATTTCACCTTTTGAACTCTTTCAAGAAAGGTGCCTTAAATCATGATTTCGAAAATTGTGTGCAATAGGTCTGTATGGTGTTTTATTGATAAGTAAAAAATTTTTATAAGTAAAAAAAGACAGTAGCAGTCACAAAGAAACAAGTGGAAGAGATGGAAGTCGTAGAGATGAAAATGCTGAGGTTTACTATGGGAGTGACGAGAAAAGACAAGATTAGAAACGAGCACATCAGGAGTACCGTTAAGGTAGAACGGGTAGGAATGAAGATGAGGGAGGGCAGGCTGAGGTGGTATGGACATGACATGAGGAGAGACCAAGAGTATGTAGGAAGAAAGATGATGGAAATGGAGTTACCAGGAAAGAGGAGAAGAGGGCGACCAAAGAGAAGATTTTTAGATGTGGTAAAAGAAGATATGAAGGAAGTTGGTGTGAAGGAGATGGACATTGAAGACAGAAAGATGTGGAGAATGATGATACGCTGTGGCCACCCCTGACTAATGGGAAAGGCCGAAAGGAGAAGAAGAAAAAACTTTTTTTTTCAAAATTTTTAGATAATTAATTTATGTCTTAAAAAACCAATCATATAAACATTTTAGTTGATTATTTACTCTATTTTCCAGAGAAGTTAAATTTTTGTCAGCTAAAGTTTAACAAGTATTGTCTGCCAATAGTGTAGCACTAAATTCAGATGCTAATGGAATATCATTAATACAGAAAAGAAATAGGATTTGTCCAAAACAGGATCTTTGTGGAATTTCACAAATTATTTTTTTAGACAAGTTTTTAATAGAAACAACCGTGAATTGAAGTCGATCCCTCAAATACCTTCTAAATAAATCTAAAGCAGGTTTTTTTAACTTTTTGAAACCGCGCCCCCTTTTCATCATGCAAACAAAACTCGCGCTCCCTCTATTAAAAAATCTAACAGCATTGAACAGAACAATAACTAAATTATGTTAACAACAACTGTTTTTTGGAAACCAAAAATTTAATTCGTGACTTTGTAGCAGATAATTTTAGGATGAAGACCAAAAAAAAAGGTCCTCAGTTTGAATGAGTCTCAGATTTCTCTATTTCCATCCCAAAATCATAGCGTTCTCTAAAAAAAAGAAAACGGTTTTGACTTGGAATCAGTCTTAGATTTCTCGATTTTTGTCCCATAATCATAGTGTCCTATACTCGTAAAAAAAGTTTTTCACCTATAATTTGGTAACTATTTTTTACAATTAGTTATTGTCGCTTCCCAAAAATTTCTCATTTTTTCCAAATTTCAATCCAAATTCAAATTTTTAAATTAAATATAGGTCTAAAACAGGTATAAAAATTCATATATATATTTGTAATTAATTGGTCAGACAGTTTATTAATGGCTGTAGCAATAGAATAAGTCCCACGAAAACCAAATTGATGCTTATTCAAAAAATTGTATTTGTCGAGATAATTAATTAATCTGGCGTGAATCACTTTTTCAAACAACTTATAAATTAAAAAAGAACAAAAATTTGTGCACTAAAGTTGACTTAGTTTTTATTAATGGCACAAGCTTTCGTGACATACTTCGTCAGGTGCAATGGTATCGTTGACGTTCCTTATCGAATAAAAACTAAGTCAACTTTCGTGCACAATTTTTTGTTCTTTTCTGATTGATTTCAATAGTTGACACGGCTTTCCCAATTTTTGTTCTTTCCAATCCTCGATAATCGAACTTAAAAATTGTGAGAGAAGTGAAATTAGACGATAATTTCTTGTTTTGTACACATTGCCTTTTATATAAAGAGGAAGTATCTCAGCAACTTTAAGACAATTAAGAAAAATTTCTTCTGAAATATCCAAATTAAAAAGTTCACTGAGTATAGGCGCTATGATGGGTTTTCTACATTTTATAAACTTAGTTTTTATTGATTCTTTTTGCTTTTTTTTTATTTAATAAAGATATTAAATCTGCAATTTTCGTGTTCAGTTGTCGGTGCAAGAAATTGAGAATTTTGAACAGTTTTAAGTGAAAACTCGTCTGTAAACATTTTTTAAGTGAATTTAGCGATTTTGCTAAATTAATTCCTACATTAGAAAAGTATTTATTAAAAGCATTTGCTATATCAATCTTATTCAATAAGGAAACTAATAACTAATATCAATAAGTATTTAATTAAGTAGGTAAAAAGGTTTCTTTTGATTTTTGCTAGTTGATGTATAATTTTCCAAATTCGATCTGGATTATTACGATTTTAAACAATAATATTATTATAATGATTACTTTTAGCTGTTTCAATTATTTTGTTTAAAATACGTATTACGGTATGATTTATAATAATCAATTTTGTCTAAATCAGAGAAAATTACGTGATTTCGAATACCTTTTATTTTTATCTTTAATGGATTTAATTATGCCACGAGTGAGCCAAGGTTTAGAATATAATTTGGTGTCTTTTCTACTTCTTTTCCTCAAGAGAGCATGCTTGTTTACTACTTCAGTAAATAATTGAATAAAGTTTTGAAATTGAACATGGACAGATAGATCAGTTGATATAATAAAGTTTGAATAAGCACTCGAAAGGTCTGCTAAGAAATTATCTATGTGAAAATTTTTCATGTCAGGTACAAGAATGTAATTTGGAGTTATTTACCTTTTTTTTATCGAGATAAATACAAACACACCATAATGATCAGATAAATCATTTAAAATAATACCACTATACAGTAACAATTAAAGATTATTTGTGTACATGTGATCAACAAGCGACATTCAAGATGCAGTTACTCTTGTTGGTTTGTTAATTAGACACTCTAACGAGTGCATTAAATTATTAGCATGGGAACGAACATAACTACTGCAGTATAATTTTATAAAATCAATGTTTATGTCTCATAAAATACACGACTCAGTGTTCTTATTATTGAAAAAGTCGCAAATGTAAAGCATTTCATTCTCGAATTGAGATAACACAGTAGAAGAGGCAATAGGATTACGATAAATTACTCCTATTACCATGACTTGATCACAACGTTTTATCTTTGCCCAAAGGCTTTCAACAAAATTTAGGTCAATTGTTACATCATTTAATATTTCAAAATCAAGATTGTTTGATATATAAAGACCGACTCTACCAGCATTCGATTCACTATCAACATGAACAAATTCATAACCTTCCAATTCGACATTCATCTAAAAGTGATCTTTCCATAACTTAGTTTCAGATATCACTATGATTTCAGAGCGATTGCTTAATTCGAAGACAAAATAATGAAGTTGTTCAATATTTTCTTGTAAGCTTCGTGCTTAAAATGAATCGCAAAAATATCACTTTTCAGTTTAAAATTAATATTTTTTTGATACACAAAACAATGGTCTTTACTTTTACAGATCTTTAAATTGAAAGACTATTCTAGAAGCCGAATTAAAATAGAATAGTTAAAGTCCTTACAGCTGCTCAAAAAATCATATAGGCATAATAAGAAAGAAATTAGTTTTTTATAAACACACACATGGCCTACTTAAAACACGGCCTTATATGTCACATTTTGCGATCGATTTCTAAGAGGCCTAAAATGAAAATGCTGTGCTGCAGCAAAATACACTCAATATCATTAGAGTTAGAGAATTTTGACACATAAACATCTTTTTTATGAAATAGTGATCACAATTGTAATATTACAATAAATATTACTTAAACAAAATTGAAAATATTGAAAAGTCAATACGAATTATTTGTTAAAAATCTCGAAGGGTTACGTTTTAAAGCACATTCTAATGCAAGCTATGCTATATGTTTTAAGTTTTTGCAATATGTACAACGTAATGTAATAAATTGCTGCAAAACAATGAATCCCTCAACTCAATTGAGCTTTCTAAACAGTTGCATATCAAGGTTTTAAACTACGGTCAATGCAGAAATTGACAAATAATTCAACACTTTGACCGTTGTCGCTTCTTAAAAGTACTTACGACATCTTTTCTAATCTTGCTATTTTCAATTTTTGTTTATTATTGTAGAAAATATTTGTCATGATCTTATTCGCACACTTTTGGCCCCAAACAATGTGGTCGGCACACGTAAATAAAACATTGGTGCAGTAGGTATTCAAAACAGTTTGAGCACCTGTACGGATGTTATCACAACCGTACTGCTGCAGCAAAGCGTCTGTGAGGTCTAGAGTGGCAAAACCAAAAGCAACATAATCTTTGAGAACTGCAGATCGTACTTTGAGTCCCCCACGCGATAAAAGTTCAAAGTACGAATTCTTTTCAACTTCACTGCCACATAGTGAGTTGATACATGGCAACATTTAGTCTTTTCTGTTAGTTGTTTGGCAATGTAGCCAGACACTACTTGTACCACTTCCTCGGTTTCTGCTGTCAAGGTTGCTTCTTGAATTAAGACACTCATAGAATCAAGAGCTTCTTTAAATTTTTCAATTTCCTGGGTTGTGTTTGTGACTGCCAGCTCCTCTTCCCAAAAGTTAATGTTTTCTTTTAGTAGGGTTTGGCATAACAAAATCTTTTCACTGGTTTCCACCTCTCTCAAACTCACAAGAAAATGTCCACCGTTTAGTTGTCTGTATTGGGAAAACCTGCGCTCAATAGGATCGCTTTGCAGGCGAGCAGTTAGGATGTACTTGTGGTCATCGATGAGTAGTTCGTCTAAAAGATCTGCTTGTGAACGAAGAGTCCATATCAATGCTTGCATTGTTTGCTTAGAAAATCGAAAAGAAGCACTCCCATTTTTCAACCAATTTTCCAGCCATTTAGCAAAAGATCGCAAAAAATTTATCTTTCCATCACCTAATGTAATGGCATTAGCAATATCATCGGGATAAAACTCCTGCTTGCTATTTACTATTTTCCACCACACGTTAATTGCCGACAAAAATCCAGCGACTTCTTGTCGAGAGGGAAAATAACTTTTGATTGCTGCTATTGTTGTGTTATGGAAAATTGCTAATGCTAAATTGACATTTTGCTTATTATGGCCCGGGTGTAAAACTTCATATGTAAGTTTTGGTGCTTTACGTAAATTGGCTTTTAGTTTTGCATCTTCTTCATGAATATCTTTAAAGTCTCTCCATGATATGTATCCCGCTTGTGATGATGCCACAACTATATTCTTGATGGAGAAGTAAAATGCTGGAAAAACAAATTTTTGACTATTTAGCAAATTGTTTCTTATGTTTTTTGCCAGATGGACATTGTCGTAAAACAAATATGTTTTGCATGAATTTTGTGGATGCACAATAAACCTTGTATCTTTGTGTGCATATTCCTGTAATAAGATATTAAAAGCTGAAACATTGGCCGCATGATTGTCACTCACAATGCCACGTACTTGAAAACCACTCTTACACAAATCGGTGACACATTCTGAGAGTTTTTCTGCAAGCCACCGTCCACTGATCTCAGTTTTAGGACAAGCTTTTACCAGACTGTCTTAACCCTTGGAGCATGAAAACAACAACACCTTTGTACATGTTGCCATCGGAATCTGCACCAACATACTTCCCAGCAGAATATTGTACTTTTTTTTTCAAATACATTTCATCGGTGATAAGCACGACGTTGTTTGATAATATTTTTTTCTGCCTCGATAGTTCCGCAGCTTTAATTGTATCCAAATTTCCTGACTTTAATTTTGCTAAAAGCGATAATGAAGGAAATCAAAACTCTTCGAGCAGCAGTTTGTATGCCCGTAAAGATGTGTACCGCAAAAGCAAAGCCAAACGTATCATTTTTGACGAATACGGAGGTTGTCCTTTGGGCTTGTAATGTTTTCGTTTTTGTAATTCAGACAATAAGGAATGGTCATCAGCAAAGCTTTTCAAATAAATTGGTAAATTTTCCAACATAGAAAATCTGATTAATTTTGAATTTCTTTCTTGCGAAAACCAATCTGGGAGAGGAACTGGGTTGTTACAATATTGGAGTTCAACATGCAAACTATCGTCAATTTGGTGCTTACGTATTATCGGGAGGACCTTTAAAAAAACGACTCAAAAATTAAAGTAAATAGGGTTACTTATTATTAAAGTAAATTAGGGTTACTAACCCTAACCCTAACCCTAACCCTAACCCTAATCCTCAGTGCGCGGTAAATCAAAGATCTTCATACTAACCAATAAACCCTTAATACGTACTGTGAAAAAAAGGAAAAAGTAAAAATCAAAGGTCCTCCCGATAATACGTAAGGACCGTCAATTTTTATGGCTTCACAAATAGTGGGAAAGCCACTGCAATCATCAAATAACAAAACATAAAGCAATATAAAGTCTTTTGTTTTATGCCAGGTGTAACCAGAAGGACAATGTTTCTCTGTTATATCTTCAATGTTGTGTATTTTATCTTTTTCCACAAAATTGTCCAACTGGTCTGGTTGGTAAATACGAGGTTTAGGAGACTTTCTGAAACCTGTAAGCGTAGGCAAGAAAGATGGTTTTGAAAGTAAACTTTCAGGGTAAATGTTTGGTACTGGGTTTAATTTCCAATTTAACTTTTTTCTTTTCCCATTTAAAATAAATTTTTGATCAAAATGATTTGCACATATTACTGAATTACTTGTGGGTGACCAATCCAAACGATTGACGAATTTAGTCCATTTTTCCAGCATATCAACTTTTTGAAGGGGAAAGTGAAAAGACGGAACAGAAGTTGCATTACTTTTATATTCAGATTTACAGCCGAAAATTACACATTTGTTAACCATGATTGCTCTAATAACAAATTATAAATACTTCATACGTCTTTAAAACTTTTGGCGTCAACAAAGAAAAACACGTAGGCTACTGCAAAGAAATTTTGAAACAATTTTAGGATCTAACCTATTGATGATAACCTGCCATCAGTCAAGAACAAACTTTACACTAACAAACTTCTTCAAATGTAATAATGGTACGTTTTTTTACGCTGCTCGCCCTACTTTTTTTTAAAGCTTCCACAGTTAATATATCTCATTAAAAAAGTGTTGTAAGTAAGTTAGTAAGTTAATCATAGTGTTTTTTTAAAAGTAAGACAGTGGAAAATACAACTATTGCCTCTTATTACAAATTCAATGTTTAAAACTTACTATATTTGGCTAACGTTCATACAGAATAGCAAACTAAATTTATTTGAACCCACCTACTACTCATACTGTAACGCACTAGCCAACAGCACTCAAAACCAAAAACAAAGAATACATAGCCTACTATGCATAAAGATATTTACACTAAGTGCGTTAGTAAAACATTGTAACGTTTTTCTAACTATAACTGCTAAAACTTCAAGCTTAACAACTGCCTTTTATTAGGATAACAATTAGCGACTGAACTGTAACAGCACGCGAGGCAAGGTTATACCACACGAGTATTGTGATGTCATAATACTCTACAATATAATGATCAACACTAAGTTACTTAATAGAACGATTTCTCTGGTATATGTTACATATTTAAATTACTTATTCTGTCTGTCTTTGTTCAAACTAGAATTTGATAAACATGACACTATTAGGGCACTAGCCAGAGCAAATGATATTGAGTGTATTTTGCTGCAGCACAGCATTTTCATTTTAGGCCTCTTAGAAATCGATCGCAAAATGTGACATATAAGGCCGTGTTTTAAGTAGGCCATGACACACATATTAAAGTGTGAGTATGTGAATTTTCTCAATCGATTAAATACATTACAGGTCAGAAGTGATTTTGGCAATATTCATTCAAGCATTGGCAGAGTTAGGAGTGATTTTCTATACATTTTTTCATATCTAAAAGTTTTTGAAACAAAATTGTTCTAACAGATTTCGATTTCAATCAAACTTCCATTTTGTTTTCATTCAAATTATTGAGACTTTTAAGCAAGCAAACCAACCCTAGTAAATATTTGATGATATTGCCTAACAAAACCTTTGAAAAACTTTAATTTTTTGTTGATTTTGTTTTAGCATATAGCTTTAGAAATCGTTTAAATTAAGTTTGATGACAGAATAAAGCTTGAAAATCAACATTGTCACCAAACCTATTCGCAGGATCAGTGCAGAATATGCTTAATATTGCGATGTTTTTGGAAAATAATTTTTCTTAGTTATTCGTAAGCTTGTCTTATCCTGGGATGGAAGCCTTTTTATTGAACGAATTAAAAATAAATTAAATTTTAATCAAGAAAAAAAACTTTAATCGGGTCATCTATAAAACAGGGATCCGCAAATCATGAAATCAATACATTGAATCGCAGAAAAGTCAGAAATTTTTTTTATTAAAAACGATTCGTTTTAAATTGGTAGCCAAATCGTATTTTTTTCGACAAAACTAAATGAAAATATTTTCTTTAGTTTTTATTTCACTTTTAAAGAAAAAAACACCTAAATGTTTGGCTCGCAAGAAACTTAAAAGTTTTTTGAAGGGTCGCGCCGAAAAGTAAGCTTATTTGCGAACCTTAGTATAAAAGTTTCAAAAAGATTTTTCAAAGGAGTATACAAGGTTTTTGTCTTCATTTGCTTTTAAGGTTACTTATTCCTCGGAATGTATATTTTTCTTCGAGGTTCACCTGTGGACTGTGTTGTTATTAATATATTCTTTATGCGTAACCAAATATTTAGATGCTTGTTTATGTTTTTGAAACGAATACGGTGCATTGAAATACCGGCGATGGGACAATTTACGAACTCGGCACTCGAAGTTAGACATCTCTGATCTAGCCAATTTTTAATCATCAAAAGATGTAAAATGAATATTTTTAAGGACTTATAAAATTCATCAGTTTATTTTATATATTGTCGACAGCGTGGTCGAGTGGTTAAGAGCGCCGTGATTGATTGATGGGAACGTGATCGACAAGGTCGGGGTTAAAAACCTACTCGCGCCATTCTATTGTGTCCTTGGCAAAGATACTTAACGGCACTTTCCCCTGCTTGGCGGTCTTGGCAAGCAGTTCTAAATTTTAGTCATATCTCTATAAAACTTTTTGATAACCTCTTGAAGCTTTCTTGTGTTTCTTAGATTGCACACAGCTTTCAGAAACTTTTTTGATTAAATCCGATACATTAATTTTACGGCAGAACCAATATCCAGCAACAACAAAAGCATTATAACAATAAATTAATTCCTATACGAGGTATCACGCATAATTAATCAAGTCTGTAAATAATAAAGGATTGGTTTAAGACACTAAAAATGGCTCTCCATGCTTTGGTTGACTCAATAGTGGCCCCCTAAATTAAAGACCTTTTTTTTAGAGATCACTTTGTTTTCATACACTAAAAATGGCTTCGGCTACCTTTTTTTAATACACTAAATAGTAGTCCTCCTTTTTGTTAGGCCATCATTGAACATTACGGATATATAGTCTATTAATTCATCCATTCATTTTTATGTTTCCTTTTTTTATCTTTTCTGCCAATAAAATCTGTTAATTGATTGATTAAAAACTGAAGCAAACTTGTTATTGTTTAGAACCTACACGTGTAATCTTTTCGTGCAGCATTTTCTTTCTATACATGAGATTTTTGTCCTACTTCGTGCTCGTACCTACTTAAGACTCCACTCCAGTCACTTAATGTTTGTATTTGGCTAGGCTCCTTTTAGTCTTATGGAACCTGTAGTAGTTTTAGTACTAAGCAAACTGGGCTACCAGGCTCCCCCAAGTCCATTGATGCATAATTTGAGGGCCCTCTTGTTTCGACATAAGAATAACTTTTGAGGACCCCCTCACGTCAACATATGCATTATTTTTGAGGCCCCTGTGTCACCTTGCTGTAAATTGTTGGCTGCTTAAAGTCTTTCAACTAATATTATTTCGACGTTTTATTTACAACCGTGTTCACATATACGTTTTATTTGCTCACTAAAATTTAAGCAGTATCGGTTTTAGGAGCAGCGAATCCCCAAACTCATTCTTTTTTAACAAAAGCTTAATTTCGACAAACGTAAATTATTTTGATTTTTAAGACAAATTCACATTCTTAGGAAGCAATAACCTTTTTATAAAGAACAAGTTTGAAACTGGAAAAATATGATTTTTTGTATAATATCGATTCTTGTACAAGCTGTTATGTTCTTTGTCACATGCTCAACCCTCTTTTTTGCCGCCCCCCCCCATAGTTAACGCCACCACTGTATGGATCTTATATGTTGTTACCCAATCAAACAACATTTTCATTCTTTCCAATCAAACGTAATAGTTTGTCGTCGTCGTCATCGTTTGAAGGGCATCCACTCTTATAGTTTGTGACGAAATAGTTACCATCACAAAATTTCAGCTGTTGCAACACGCTCGTTTTCATTTCCAATTTGCCGTCAGCGTAAGTAAAACTACACAGCAAAAATGAAAATCTTTATTTGGTTTGAACAAAAGCTCGCAAAAGCAAATGTCAGAAGGCTGCAAAACCACAGTAATAATGAAGACTAAGGAGTAACTAGTATAGTAGCCGAAAAGTAAAAAGTAAAGCACAAGCCTTTAAGCTTTTCAGGATATTTCAGTACCGCTCATTGAATTGCTGATGGCCGGCATTATACTTTACGTATTTGGATTATGCTGACAAGTCATCAGCGTGCCTGACTACAAATCCATTCTGGTGCTGGCGATCTGATTCGACTCAAAACGTCGGTAGCGAGTATAATGAAGATGTGATTAATTTTTGAGGTTTCACTGCCTGCTTTTAGACATTCAAAACTCTGCTAACTGCTGTATAAACTTTATTTAAATTTTTAGACTTTGAGTAATAAAATTATAAAAATTTAATATGAAAAGAACTTATCAAAGCGGCGCACAAAAGAGACAAGCTAAGAGGAGAAAAATAGATGAAGCATCCGGAAACTATCAGTGATTAACTATCAGTGATTAAGTTCAGGCTAATTTATGTTAGTAATAATTATGTAATTAGTAATAATTAGTAATAATAATTAGTAATAATTCATGGCTAATTTAACCAGATACATCCAAGCATAGAGATGGTTTAGCAACAGCGGAGCCAGTGACTTCGGTGAGTTGTGTTAGTTACGATAACAATTACAATTGTGTTAGTTACGATAACAAAATCTCGATCATTGTACAGAAAGCATTTTCGTAGAATTTGTTAAAGAAAATTCCGATAGTAATACAAACAATAGATCAAATGTAAGCAAGAATGATGACTTTCCCGCCATTATTGCAAACCCAGAGATCAAGAAAGAAATTATTGCAAGAAACAACAGGTCCCAACAACCTAAAAAATATTTCTTTAAAGACCCGCTCCGAAACAGTCGTTCGTTTTTAGCAAGTTGTTTCTATTATGTAAAACAATCAAGTTTCTGTTTGTTAAAAAAAATAACCAAAAAAAAAAATCTCTGCTCTGTGTCCCCTACAAGGTCCTCGAGAGGCTTATCTACGCCCGCGTTGAACCATTAATCGATCCGCTGCTCCCTAAAGAGCAGGCTGGGTTCCGACGCGGGAAGTCAACCGTAGATCAAGTTGTTCTGCTAACCCAGAACATCGAGGATTCTTTTGGAGCTAAAAAGAAGGCTGGTGCCGTATTTATCGATCTGACAGCTGCTTATGACACTGTCTGGCACCGTGGCCTTACCTGCAAGCTGCTGAGACTACTTCCGGATAAGCACATGGTCAAAATGATCATGGAGCTTGTCCGAAATCGAAGTTTCACCCTTACCACCGGTGACAGCAAGCAAAGCAGGCTACCCCGTCTTAAAAACGGCGTTCCTCAGGGATCGGTCTTGGCTCTCCTCCTATTTAACATCTATACGTACGATCTTCCTTCCATGATTTCCAGAAAGTTTGCTTATGCTGATGATTTAGCATTGTTGCATTCTTCTGGAAACTGGAAGGACTTGGAGGAGACCTTAAGCCAAGACATGTCCACACTGTCAGCGTATCTCCAGACTTGGAGGTTGAAGCTCAGCCACACTAAGACGGTGACGACAGCCTTTCACTTAAACAACCGAGAGGCCAAACGTGAGCTAAAGGTCTACAACAACGGTGGACTTTTACCATTCTGTCCAACCCCTACTTATCTTGGGGTAAAACTGGACAGATCGCTCACGTTTCGTCACCATTTAGTGGCATTACGCAAAAAACTATCATCGCGCGTCACACTGCTGAGGCGACTCGTGGGCTCGGGATGGGGTGCTGGTGCTAAAACACTACGCATAGCCACCTTGTCTCTAGTCTACTCAACAGCTGAGTACTGTGCGCCAGTCTGGTGTCGCAGTGCTCACACTCGCCTCATTGACAGTGTCTTGAATGACGCCTTGCGCATAGTTACTGGATGCCTGCGTCCCACTCCAACGGACCATCTACCTATACTCTCAGGCATCCAGCCAGCTGAGCTTCGCCCAATGGGAGCTACACTCTCCTTGGCTTACCGTGGATCTCTGGACCCCGATCATATCTTGTATGGTCTGTTAAGTGGGTCCTCAGATACTGGCCAAGTGAAACTAAGATCCAGACGCCCGTTTGTGCCAGCTGCGCGGAATCTCTTGGACAACCTTGCCAGACTTGGCATCCGCGCCTCTGAATGGACAAATCTTAAATGGAAAACGGAGTACTGTGAAGGTGCTTCCAGGCTACGTGCTTTTGTGCCCCAGACCGGTTCCAGGCCTGTTGGGATGGGCTTACCCCGAGCAGCTTGGGTTAAGCTCAACCGCCTGCGGACTGGTGTTGGGCGATTCCATTCGTCCATGCACAAATGGGGTCTCGCTCCTTCACCGAATTGCGAATGTGGCGCCTCTGAGCAAACCGCAGGCCATGTACTAACAGCGTGCCCTATACATCGGGCACCACATGGAGCACGAGGTCTGACGGTTTTGGATGACGAAACTCGATGCTGGCTTAATGACATCACTGCCAGCGTCTGATCCAGGCAGTGCAACAGTCTGGGGTAGTAAAAGGATAAACCCTCGGCCCCAGTCCTGTTTGTGTCTGACCTGGAGTGGATACCTCTTCAAACGACGACGACGACGACCAAAAAAATTGTTAACTATTCCTCGTATTCCATTACGTTCAAGTTTATAAAGTAAAATTGAATGATTAACAGTATCAAATGCTTTGGTTAAATCTAAAAATACAAGCCCAGTATATAATTTTTTTTCAATATTATCTAATGCAGAATTAGTAATATCTAGTAAAGCATGCAAATTTGAATACTTAGGTCTGAATCCATACTGTGTGTGAGCTAATACTGAATGACATTTTAAAAAAGAAAGTGTCCGCGTATGAACTAATTTTTCTAAAATTTTAGAAAATATAGACAATATTAAAATAGGTCTATAATTTGTTACTTGATTTTTATCTCCAGCTTTATATGCCGGAACGACTTTAGCTGTTTTAAGACAAGTAGGAAAAATTCTGAAATCAAAACAAGCATTAAATAATATAGCTAACACTGGAGACAAAACCTCAGACGCAAGAACGATAAATTTTGCTTCAATCCCATCAGAACCACAACTTTTGTTAGTATTTAACTGATTAATAATGCAGCAAATTTCAAACTCACTAGTAGGATTTAAAAATATAGAAGAACAAACAAGATTACATAGATACTGTTGAAGATTATTCAAATTAGAAGATTTGACTTTTTCAGCTAAGGCTTTACCAACCCTTCAAAAGTGATTATTGAATTTATCAGCAATGTCTAATGGTGTATCTATTTTTTGATCTTCTTCATGAATATAATTAGGAAGAACCCGAGTTGGTTTATGAGGAAGTAAAGTCTTCATAATATACCAAAATTTACGCATATCATGACTGGAGTTGACAATCTCTTGTTTTAAGTAAAGCTTTTTTGATAAAGCTTTGACTTTAGACAATTTATTGGCATAAGTTTTATACAATATTTTTTCTATTTTAGTACCATTTAAATAAAATTTATATATAATTTTTGTTTACGTCGAATTGAAACTAAAATACCTTTTGTTATCCATGGTTTATTCATTAATTTACGTTTTTTGCGTGAAGCGTGCTTTTATTAATGGTGCATACATGTTAATAGTCATAGACACGAGTTCAATAAAATTTGAAAATGATTTTTCAACTTCATTACTGTGATTAAAGGAAAGAGAATGTCGAAAATTATTTATAGATGATTGCAAATTATCAATAAAGCTATCATAATTAAATTTTTTTAATTTCTAAAAAAGTAAGGTTGCTTATTGTATTTAATATTATCTTGTTGTTTATTTTTTCGTTCCACTATAATTGCTATGGGAAAGTGATCACTAATTCACTTAGAAATACACAAGAAAAAATTGCATCAGAGCAGTGGCGTGCGGTGACCTCTGAGACTGGTCATGCAGTTGATATTGATAAAGCTGGTCATGCAATTGGTATTTTATGGTTAGTTCATGGGTAGGACACACAATATTTTATGGGTAGGACAAAAAACTGTGTGGGACTCAAGACATCGAGCAATTTTTGTCCCAAAATCATAGGGTTCTCTAAAAAAAAAAGTTCTTCACCTCGGATCAGTCTCACATTTCTCTAATTTGGTCTCAAAACTAAGGTGTTCTTTATTAAGTTAAAAAATAAAGTTTGTTGATCATCGCGCAAAAGTTCGTTGATCATGCAACGCATGACTTGCATGCCCTGACGGCACGCCACTGTATTAGAGATATCATTTGTAATAACACGATCAATAATAGATCTGGATTTACCTATACTCGACTGTGCTTATCAATAGGCAAAAACGCACCATTACACGAAATCATATTTAGATACATATTAGAATTTACTGAGCGAACCAAAAAAGTGAAATAATTCGTTACGTCAAAATCGCTCACCATGATGATGGAAAGCCATCAGAACTAAAAGTTCTGAAGCATTTACCTAAGCCGAGGATTTATCTGCAATCGGATTGCGCATAAATCATTTATGATATCAAATATCATTTAAGATTCCATTCAGCAGAATTAACGGATTCCATTCAGCAGAAAGAACTAATAACGGATTCCATTCAGAAGAAAGAGCTTCACATAAAAAACTGCCGTGGACAAGGATATGATTGCGCAGCAGTGATGAGCGGGAAGTAATCCGGCTTGCATAAGAAGATCCAAGATGTGGCTCCACATGCTTACTACGTGCATTGTGCTTTGCACAATTTAAATCGGGTGTTAAAAATTGCCATGGAAACCGCGACTGAGACCAGTGAATTTTACGATACCATTAAATTGGTATATAATTTTTTGGATAGATAGTTTATTCTCCAATACGCACAAAACAATACGACGGACATAGCTTTGTGCGGTGGCGAAAGCTTCAGAATGTCGATGATTGTTCTTTCTCAAATCCTACCTTAAAAATGCTGTCTATACTTTGAAGAAAAGATTTTATGACGTTATGAAATGCTTGACTTACATTATACTTACCAGCACAAAACCAAAAAAAAGATGAAGCTATGACAATAAAGAAACAGATGGAAAACTTTGATTTCGTGTTTATACTGGTTGTTTGGTGCAAGATTTTGCAGATTGTGAATATTCCATCGAAAGCTATGTCGTGTAAAACAATAGACCTTTTTCCAGCCACCTAGTGGACATGGCAACCGTTTTTAAGCCGAGCAAGCTTTGGCTTTATTTAGTTTGTTTTAACAGCCAATTCATAAAACCGATAGCTTATTTCGGTAATTTATTTGAGTTGGGACTATAAAATTTGTTTAAGTTTTACAATCCGTTAGCCAATGAAAACTAATTTCTTGGACTTATTAAGCTAGACTTTGCTTATAGTCAGATGCTGTGTTTATTTTTTAAAGAAATTTTTCTAAACATCTTTTACATTAAAGTTCGCGATAATTTTGCTTTTAAAATTTATTTAAGTCCTATGTTACATAGCTCAAATTAAAATTAAAATTAGTTAGACGACTAATATTTTGCAACTGTATTATGGTAAGCTGATTTTGTTAATTTAATTTACAAATATTAGCGATTTACGCTTCTGTCTCAACATTTTTTGTAAAAATGAGTAGAATAATTACATTCCTATTTCAAATAATATTGTTGCATCTGGTTTGTTTCTAATGCTTATGTGTATTCTTGTTCGTAATTACAGTATATAAACGTCACAACATAAGGAATTTCAGTTAATTTTTATTAATATGTTCTGACAGTTTTTTCTATTCAATTACTTGGAAAAAATTGAGATACCTCATAGTAGGTATTTGCTCATTGCCTTTTGCTAAAGTATAGCTTCTTGTAAACTTCATTATCAGTATCTTTTATTTCTGCTCCGCCACCATAAAAACAGAAATAAATAAATAAACATATAGGACTATAGCAGAAGAAGAAAAAGGAAGAAGCAACAAAACGTTCAAGGTTATAGCATGCACACAGTAATGTTTTTTATATAATAGTTAGAAGAATGATGCATGGTTGCAACACCTTACATAGAAAAGCAGATAAGGAATTATAAAACAGGGAAAAACAAATCATTTCTACAGTTACTAGCTAAAATTAATAAAATAAAAAAAATAATTAATTAATACTGTAATAATTGTTTTGGTGCCATACTTTTCTGTTTTTGAATAATTTGGTTTTTGCCTTAAATATCATTTAAGAGCTCGAATGCTTACATACTTGCATAGTCTAAATCAGTGTTCTTCAAACTTTTTTCATCGCGACCCCTAAAAAAGTATCTTCACCTAGAATCTATTTCTGATTCTGCTATTTTTCCCCAAAAATCAAGGTGTTCTCTAAAAAAAAAAAAAGGTCTTCACTTCGATTTCATCTCTGATTTTCCTATTTTTCCCCAAAAATCAAGGTGTTCTCTAAAAAAAAAAAAAGGTCTTCATTTCGATTTCATCTCTAATTTCCTTATTTTTCCCCAAAAATCAAGGTGTTGTCTAAAAAAAAAAAAGAAAGGTCTTCACTTCGATTTCATCCCTGGTTTCCTTATTTTATTCCCAAAATCAAGGGGTTCTCTAAAAAAAAAGGTCTTCACTTCAATTTGCTGTTGTATTTCGCTATTTTTCTCCCAAAATCATGGTGATCTCCAAAAATTAAAATCTAAAATCCCGCGACCCCCAGTTTGAAGTAACCTGGTCTAAATTAACTTAAAGTGGTAGCCTACTTAATGCAAAAACAAAAAAGTATGGCACCAAAGCAATGTCAAAGTTACGGCCCTGGATGGGGTAATGCAATTTTGTTCAATGTCTACTCAAATTTTTATTTTATCTCTATATTTATCCTCCTGACTTGCAGAAAAGCGACGGAGGCGCTGTACATAGGGTAAGCAATTACCCCGACCTCCTTTCGGAGATACCAAGATATTGCTGTCCGCTAGTAAATTTAGTAGAGATATTACTGTAATTTAGAACTGCTTGTCAAGACCACCAAGCAGGGGAAAGTGCCGTAAAGTGTCTTTCCCAAGAACACAACAGATTGGCGCAAGTGGGTTTTGAACCGAGACCATGTTGATCATCATTCGGGTGCTTTAACCACTCGACCACGCTGCCGACATGACTTTTGTAGCATTTCTTAAAGTTACCACTTTAAATCTGCGTCCATTTTCAGCTCAAAAATTTAGTGATTACTAAAAAAAAGTATTCACTCCAATTCCGTGTCTGATTTTTTCATTTTCGTCTCAGAAATCTAGTGATAATCTTTTTTCTCAATTTTGTGTCATTGCTAATTTGTTGTTATTTACGTTGTCGAATCACTATTTTATAAACTTAACTAAATTTAATTTGGATCGAGTTTACATGATTGTAGAGACAAATCCAACCCAATGCTTATGTACTGTAAATTTCAAAAGGCAGTATCTGCCCCTGGTTTCAAGTGCAGTAAAGTGTCTTTCCATAGCACAACAGATGGACAATAGTGGAAAATAGCCACATCCTGTTGATGACCTTCACCCTGAATACCCATTTGTTTCTTAGTAATTAGGCCTACCAGAAAAACGCTCAAGAAATTAGAGCCTGTTTGAACTTTGAAAGAATAACCCAAACAAAAACATTTCCCTTTAATTTCTTAAACAACATATCAATGTTTGGATCCCTCAAAAGTGATACAAGAATCAAACTCGGCAAAAAACCACTGACAAAGAATAATCCGGAAAGTTGGTGATCATATAACAATCCCTGTAAAAATACAAGGGCCCTCGTCCGCACGGTTGGTGATTCATCGACGGTGGAACTTATGCTGATCTCCAGTCAAATGTACAAGCCGGTGTTGAAATGGAAGTAATATTGCTTTTCAATACAAGCATCAATAACCAAGAGCTGGTACAACATCAAGTTAATATAGCCTGATGAGACTTCTTATAATACAAGAAATATAACTCAGATCGGTAACATCGCGTTTTTTCAACTTTATACGGCAAATAAATTACCAGTTTATCTGTTTTCAAACCAGCAAACCTCAGCGTCCTTACCAGAATTGGATCACTACAATTGTAATTGTAATTGAATGCACTTTTTCATGTAATTGTAATTTTAATAAAGATTTTTTGCTTTTGCGCAATTCTAATTGCAATTGTAATTTTGAAAAATTGTTAACCAAATTACAATTACTTTTTTGCTGTTAACACGTTGAAAAAGTTCTACCACTCTTAATTGCCTGGACTCCCTTCCTTTACCCCTTATAAGGCAATGGTGAACATGTTCCGGTTTACTAATTTTTTTAAACGAGCATTGGTAAATAGACAGCCAATAAAAAGGCTTGTTTTTGGAAAGCAGAATAATCAGTTTTTAAGATGGAAACTTAAAATAATCAATTGTCTTCAATATAATGTGTAAAAATTTTCGGTTAGTTCAACTGGTGAAATATGGAACATGTTTTATTTTTATATAAATAAGATATAATTATAAAGTAAATTGAGGGTTTTTAGAAAAAAATTTTTTAACTAAATTTTCTTAGCAACTTTAGCGGTACCTGCCGGGGGATAGGGGGCAAGTGCCCCCAAGTCTCAAAAAATTGGGCAAAATCAGAATTTTTCGGGCAGCGACAAGAAAATATTTGGTCAAAACCAAACTTTTTTAAGCAGCAATAAAAAATTTGGGCAAAATCAGATATTTTAGGGCAGTGACAAGGAATTGTGTGGGCAAAACTTAAGTTGAAGACCTTTTCTAGAGAGATTACTATGTTTTTGGGACAAAAATGGAGAAATTAGACTGATTTTAAGCGAAGAGCTTTTTTTGGTCTTCACCCTAAGTTTTGGATTAATTTTCTTCTCATCTCCGTATAATTTTAGAAAATTATGATTCGGGCAAACGTCACAAAATTTGGGCAAAACTGTATTTTTCTCCCAAATTTTTTTCGACTGGTACGCCTATGGATGGAAGATTACTACCACCACCCCGAAAATATATTTATCATAAGAGATGTTTTTGCTAGAATTAAAAATTAAAAAGGTACAGTTTTCCCCTAATTAGAAAAAATAAAAAGCAATAGTTTTGCTTAGAATCACAATGACTAAAGATAAAAAACTAACTTTAGTTTGTTGCTGCTGGTCAGTTTCTGTCACATTCCATAAATAGCCTATTAGAATTTAGCACCTCAGGTCTTTTACATTAAGTTTTTTAATCTGATTGAATTCAAAATGTAAACTTGTGTTGACTGGTGTCGAAAATATTTATTGCATTTTTTTAAATAAAATGTTTGGTGTCTGTTTATTATATATTATTGAGCTAACTTATTGTTAAAGTTAGACCTTTTACATAACTGTGTTACCTATTTCATGTCAATGTTGCGATTCTAATTTATTGAAATTTACTTTATATTTTGAATAAATAAAAATAATTAAAATTTAGCAGGAAAATATTTCTGTGCCATTCCAACACTAGGTTCCAATAGAAGTAGTTGTAAAAAGCTGAAGTTTAGTAAAATTTCTTGCACATGCAGTGGTTCTGAAGATATAGTGATTGAAAAGATGATGACAGTGATGCTACCAATTAATTCAGATTTTCCTGTTCTATTCACTCCAATAAATAAATCACTCATGCTGGACAGCGGAGTAAAACTGGCTCAAGCGAGCATACATTACATGGTGCATGTTCTTTGGGTGGATTACTTCTTTTTGCTATGAATTTTTAGTTGATTCATTTTGTGGTTAAGATTATAAAAAAAAAAATTTTATTTTAATTTGGAACAATTCGTGATTTGTAATAACTAACAAATTTTTCATAAAAATTTGCTGACTCTAAAATTTTAACAGTAATTTTAGCTTTTTAGTACAAAGTAATTACAATTGTAATGCAATTTAAAATTTTTTAAGTGAATTGTGATTGATCTGTAATGTTGTAATTAATCCAACTCAGGTGCTTACAGTTTAGCATGGTCTAACTCTATAGTGTAACTTATTAAAAGAAAGGAGCACAAAAACTACGACCTGAAGATGTCAGTAGTATTTGTTATTTAAAAAAGGTTTAGCAAACAACACTCAGTGGCCAAACTATAAAATCTTTGTTTATTCTTAATTTTTATCGTTTGTACCGACCGAGCAAAAGTTAGAAATGAGGATGTGTTTAACAAAATACAAGGTTAAACACGGCGATCTTTATAAAGCTTATTTAATGACAAGTTAAAGCAAATATAAATGAAAAAGGACAGAGCTAAAAGAACAGATGTTTATTGGGCAGACACGAGTTGCATTGTACCATTAAGCACCATAGAGCTGGCAACAAAAATCCATTAGTACTACTTAAAAGTACAAACAACCAAAGGTTTTCATAAAACTCGTTCAAACCAAATATTCATTTTTCAGACAAAGATAGAAAAAGATGTAACACTTCGAAGAATTCAAGTTTGCAAAACTTTAAAAAATTGGTTGGAAACACTGAATTGATACTCTAGCATTCACGAGCAAGTGAGCTTTGCGGGATGACGCAATAAGGAGCTACGTCATAATTATCAAATCGTCCGTAGATCTAAATATGGATTAACGTGACGGATGAGCTGGAAATGGCTCGAAATACACCAAGTTAAAATAAGTCGATCAAAAAACAGGCTCCTTCGAGACGTGGAGCAGTTAAAACATCACGTCATTTGTGGAACTTTGACCATGTCAAAGATCAAATTAATAAATACAATAACTTCAGTAATTAAAGATAAAAGCCAATGACACTTTCAAGGAAAATTATTTGCAAAATATATTTAGAAGTGCTAGCAAAACAAATTACAAAAAAACATGAAATAAACAAAAAAAAAGATGATTTAAAACGGTTACAACTAAAAATAAACAAGCTTGAAAAAAACTGCGAAAATTGCCTAGTTAAATTAAATAAACAAGAACAAACAAGTTGAACGACGAGATGTCGAAAGCAATTGCAATGTCATTCGAGAAGACAATAAAACGTTTTTTCTTTTCTCCGAACAAGAACTAAAAAGCCTCGAGTTCGGGCAAGGGCTCGAGTGGACAAAAGTATTTTCGTGCAAATAAATAGAAAAACGCGACTTCTGAACTTCGGCCACACGATCACGTGACAGGTCACAGCATCATTCGCGCGACGTGTGGGCTGTGGCAAGATGCGATCGACATAAGCAGAGGAAGGTCTTGTGACTCGATGCTGCGAAAACACGAGCGTTAGCTGCATTGAAGTGTTTGCTTATAACTGCGTCATAAAAAGTATTGAGAAGCGCCTCATATCACGTGATTGACCCTGCAAGAGAACTTGATCCGACAGTTGAGACACGACGTAGGGTATCTATGATTTCAATTAATTTTAAGGGGCAAAGACGTTCCCAATAAGAAATTAAAGGTTTGCGAGCGTTAATCCTACAAACATCCAACATTTCGGAAACAACCACTAAAGTTTAAGTTCGACCATGACCAAATTAGCGTTGCTGCAAAGCGACGATCACCTAGTGTGCATATTTGACTGCGTCCAGTTCTCTATAGCAGATAATTACAGGTCAAGTGCATCTGCGAAAATTCAAACATACAATTTCATTCTCTACTTGTTTCACGCAAACATGTAGACTGTAGATGTGTAACGGAAAAAACTTCTATTCTTAACGTCAAGTCAAAAAAATGTGACAGAAATAGACTGATCGCCTTGTACTGAAGCAATTACGATGGCAGACGACTGAATATTAAACATTGCGCAATGCTTCCTAAAAGAGAATCGAATAACTTTAAATTATCTCCAACCGCTACAATCTGATAGGAGCATCTCGAGACAAATATCAGTTGTTATGAATTACATTACACTTATCGAAGAAAAAGAATAAACTAACTTAGCAGACGTGGGCGAGAAAGGCCACTAAAACAATATAAGAACCGCTCCTCAAAAAATCGCTATCAAATAGCAGATATGCTTGAAAATTAATTTACACAAAACGAGCCACTCCTGAACCAAAGTGGCAGCAGTGAAAAGCGTGAACAGTGGCATAATAATCTTTATTTACCTCAAAGCAGCGGAGAGCTGCCCCATCTTGACGCGAGTTCTCCCGCGTGTGTACTCGGCCAATACGCGACTTTTGAGAACCAACTGATTGAGCTCGTTCTCCAGATGGCCCATGCACTGTCGAAAGCAGAAAATTTTTATATTTTCTGCCTAAGTCACGAAACAAAAGCAAATCAAAAGCACTCACGAAATCGGCCGAAAGCCCCATTTTGGACATGTTCGCGAACCGGTGAAGGCCGTTCGAGACGAGCTTGGAGTTGAGCGCGGGAAGCGAAGGCCGATCACTATGCAGACGATGGCTGCTGTAGACCTTCACCGTCCTGTCGAAAAAATATCATTGCAGTGCAAACAATGAATCACGAGATTGTGCAGGTTGACAGCATTATGCGAACAGCAGCAGGCTTTGTTACGTAACACACATATGCATACCAGTTGTCTGTGTCGGCGACGATGCAGATCGATTCCGAGACCGGTTCATCCAGCGCCGGATTCTTGATTGTCTCCTCCAGATCAGTGAGGATCTTGCGATGCAGGTCGGGATGATTGAAGGTCCCGTGCAAGATGAAGTCGCTCATATGGTCCGGGTAGAAGCTGCGAAAAAGATTTGCTGGTTAATTAACGCAACAGTTGAATGAAGGTCAATCCATTCGACGCACAATTTAAGTCCCAGCATCGTTTAGCAATTGCGACGCGGCAGGCAAGCTCAAAATGCTCGCATACGTTCCTTGCTTGCATTCATCAGTCACACTATCTAATGCCACATATCAAAATAACCCAAGAGTAACACACTAACACCGGTAGATAAGTACATACTCGGCCACGATTGTGGCGAAACCACTAGGTGGCCTCCCCGATTTCATGTCGTCCCGCGGGCGCCCCGGCTCGTCGAACTCGATGCCAGCCATCGGAAGTTCCACGAGCGGATTCTCCCCAACCAATTCCTCCGTCATCGTCACAGTGCGGGAACTTTGAACCGAGTTCAGGCGGGAGTGGGAGGGGTGCAATGCAGGAGGGCGAGGGGGGTTGTGATCGGGTGTCGGAGCTTCGGTTTTTCGATTGAAGGACACTTGCTCGCTTAAAGATACGAACGAAACCGAGTCGAAGCCGGAGTTTGACGGAAGCGGCGGATAAATTCCGCTCCGGGCCACAGAGTTCGACGCGTTAGCGACGGGGTTGTCACCCCTTTCCGAAGGAAGTTTAGGATAAATCGAGCTGATCGCAGGTGACGCATTGTTCCCGACTGCATTAAGCTGCTGCCGCAAGCCGCTGAAGGTCGTAGAACCGACAACTGAGGAGGGCAAATGTGGCTCTTCCTCTGAGTTTTCGTCACGCGATGGCGTATTTCGGTCCACATCAAACAAATCGGGCCAATGGCTGCCAAAGCATTCTTCAAACTGGTTATGATTGAACTCGACAGAAGGTATGCGCATAAGTTGGAACTTATGGTGGTTTGCCGCTTGAAACGAAGCTTGCTTCTCATTCAGATCAGCTTCGTCTGAAAGAAATGGCAATTGTTGGCGTCGTGTGCCCAGTTTCGTTTTAACGGAGTGAAACTGCAGAGTTCGGCTGCGATGATGCTTTTTGAAGTCTGTCACCGCTTCTTCGTTCACACAGTTGTGGCACTCGACCACTGGCAGATAATTAGGCCGGGTTTTCAAATCGTCTTTTTTCGCGAATTGTTTCTGCGGCCGAACTTCGCGCGTCGAATCGACAGAAGCGCGCTGGACGTTGACAAGACGTTCGATCTGTGGTTGAATGGAGTCTACAAATGAGGGCATTAACGAGCAACGGTCAAGCCCTTCTTCCTCAGGAGGTTGACCGGCATCAGCGGGGGGGAAAACCGGTGAATCGGCAGCCTGTTCCGACCACGTGACCTCCCGCTTCATACAGAAAGAACCGCACACGTTCATCGCTGTGAAAGAAACGTGAGCAGGAAGTGAGAAGCGGCTCACGCAAGCTTTAATATAGGTTCACATAACTTCCGCAATGGCTGCCAACAACACACAGAAATCAACAAAGCGCGCTTAACTTTGCTCATGGATTCGTCCAGCACACAAAAATCATCCTCAGAGAACTTACTAGATGAACTTTTGGTCGTCGTGCTTGAAGAGCCGGTGCAGTTCCGACATTTGGCCGGCGGCACGGATGGCGCGGGCGGGTCGTGCGATCTGCGACGACTTTGCACGCTCTTCTGCTGGGTCAAGATTTTGTTCGAAAATGTTCGATGTCTAACAATGATTTAATTGTTACAAAACGGCATTCAATTATTTAAAACATTTCTTCAAAAGATTCTTTAAAAAAAAAGTAAGCTCAATATCTTATATCAATCGTAGGAGCGAAAGTTAAAGTTTTGAAAATATTCTAGTTCTGAAATTAGTTCGTTTAAAGCAAGGTTGTGATGTACAACGACATTTACACGAGTCCAACATCGTTGACAACCCAGAGGCGCGCATTACAAACACTGAACATGAACGGTAAAGCAATATAAGTGGGAACGACACTAGTATCGACAGTCAGAAACTAACGCATGGATGAACAACCACTAGTAACATTAGAAAGAGCCTCCGGTTACAAGCTTTATTCATTTCAAGAAAAACCAGCCGTCAACAAGGCAGGCATTGAAAAAAAATGCAAAAGTCCAGTTTCGTAATTTTATTGATGCAGCATCGCATAGCTGCATTGAGCAATCGCCGATGACGCATGATCGATGTCATGTGACTCCGACTCATCACAAGATATCGCATGAATTCACATGAATTGTTCGTTCCGTCAAACAGAAGGTGAGACGGTTTTTTACTCAACATGGTCGCGCGATTCTGACTTAAGTCCAAGAAAGCACGTGCTTGATCATCATGCTCTGGCAGTAAGTGCTGCTTCCACTTAAAAGTTACGGTAAAGACTAGAGAACTTCTCCAACTAAGAAAAAATCTACCTCGACAACTGGACGCGCTTGAAAAAACACGTTTCCTCGCGCCAGCATTAAGCAATACCTGAGACGAAAATTATTAAGCCGAATTAGCAGATAATATCGAAGTGCAAGAGTATCAATTAGCTACATGAAGAGAAAAAGCAGCTCGTGCTAATGTATTTCGACCACGTGATCCCGCGGTTGTTGATAGAACAATAACAAACCTGATTGTGACGGGGGTGTCGATGATCGCATTGCTTCTTGGTCGGTATAGTTTCGTCATCGTCGGGCCGCTGAGACTCCGAGTCAAAGGTGAAGCTTCTTCATCCTCAACTTCAATATTCCGGACTTTATGAGGAGAGGACTTACTCCTGGAGATTACATTTTTACTGCAAGATTTCTGGGATCGGTTGATTTTTTCGTCTTTTTCTTCAACTTGATCCTGGTCTTCAAGTTCAAGAGAGTAGCAAACATACTCAGAATTGTCAATATCACAAGGAACCAGGTGTTCGGTGACAGCACGGAAGGGTGGCGAATCTTTGATGCCGAGAGACTGAAACAAAATTAAAGAGCTTTTAAAACTAACTCGGTCGTCTTGGATCTGAACACTTTGACCTAATGTACGACAAGAAATAATAATATTGTCAATGGTGCTTTTGTTTTTGAACGGAGCCGTTATTATAGGCTAGCACGACTCCGTTTATCTTTTCCGACGTGAACTAAGCATTTTGTTCTGAAAACAAGTCAAAGTGTTATTGAGTTATTCCACCGATATTTACAACTAGAAAACTCCAAGACCAACACGAAAGCGCCATACCTCATGGCAATGCGAAACAAGTAACAAGCAACGAATTGGTTGATTAAAGAAAGGGCAATATGCACAAACAAGAACTAACCACTGGCGTTAAAGATGATGGAACTTTAACGACGTCGTCGACTCGAGACGAGCGAATAAAATAAGATAAAACGGCCAGGAGCGTGGACACCACCTCGTGGCAGCTCCCGGTCACCACCGTGCGACAGATTTTGGTAGGGGAGCCGACAGCACCATACAAATCCCTGTAATTAAACGTTATCACGCAACAACTATGACGCTTGGTCCACACACGTGACGGCGATGCTCACCCGAGCTGAGCCCATAAAGCGTTGTGATCATTTTCTTCGGAGTCCCCGTTTTTAACTTGGGCAGGAGTAGCAGTGGTGACCCAGCTTAAGTGGTGAGTCAAAACGGCCGTTAAAAGGGCGCTGACGAAACTAAAGCAATAAAGTTATGAAAACAGATTCGCACCTAAAAAACGAGTGCGACTTACAAGTTCTTTTGTTTAGTGTTGTGGTCGGTGACCAATCTTGTCAGGTCAGCCACAAACGAATCGACAACAATACGACGATGACCAGCGGTCAGTTGAGGAGAGCGTAGAGTTGACCAAACTGGTTCTGGTAATCTCGGAGCAGTGTACAACATAACAAATCTTGACGAAAACTGGTCTAAAGCCTGAAAGCAAAGAATATTTTACAATCATCGAAATAAACAGTAACGCAGGGCATCGTCAATTAAATAAGACTCTATTATGAATTAAAAAACTATAAATAAAGAGTTAAAATAGAAATTACTGAACAACAAACCATAAAATACCTTCATAATCACGTCATTCAAATTCGATTTCGGTTTCGTTTTTAAGATGGTTTCTATTCGATCTTTCAAAACCGTCGCGCGATTTTCTATTATTGGAAAATGTTCGAAAAAAAACAAACGGAAATTTCTGTAAACGAAAAAGCAGACGAGCTGAAATGGCGTCGGCTCGACTGAGATTTAAGAACGACTTACTCGTAATCGCTCGGCTCGGGTTCAAATATCATGGCGAAACCGATCTTGATTCTGTTTCGTCTCAGCAACTTTTCATTTGGTGTTTGCTGTAAAAAAAATTAATCAAATCACTCTTTATCGCCAGTAAATGCTTGAAGAGTTTAAAGGTTAACGTAACCAAAATCTCACCTCGTCAGAAGAAGTGAAACTGTCGCGCTTATTCTTGGGTAGAGAGTGGGCCCGGGTATGGGGAAAACCGGGTGCTACGTAGTAGACGGTGCTTCCATGTGTATCTGCGTCAAGCAACAGAGCCGTTACGGTTTGAATCAATACTTTTATCTGCGCTGTACCAAGTTCAGCACTGCGAAAAATATGCGTTTCAAAACTTGCAAGGACAGTTGTCTATGCGCACATTTGGCTATATTTGATGTACATTTAAGCAAACTTTTAGTTTTCTGAAAATCATGAAAAAACAATTTGTTTTTAAGCAATTGTTCAGTTTTAAAAAATATAAAAGCAATAAACAGAAGACATTTGATTTGGTCAGTTTTCGAAGTTGGGCTAGAAGTACAAAGACTTGAAGATTTGAAAAATAGAGACATGAAAAAATATTCATTAAAAGCGTACTGATGTGCCCTGGTGAGGGGAGATTCAGCTGAAAGGAACCAGAGGAGGATGAAATACCGGAGTCGCATCGATGGAATGTTCCGCTTTGACTTGAACAGGACGATGCGGTTGAACCAGGAGTGGATGCAGGAAAAGGGACTGGAAGATGAACAACTGAGTGAGTTATCAATAATTCCGCGTTCAAAAGCACCAACTCACCGGGCATAGTATTTGCTTTCCTCCTGCTGAAGATTGAATTAGAGCATTGGATTTCGAAAGAGCTCTCAAAAGCGCGATCCAAACTGCAAAAGTAAATTGCAACTTTGATACTTTATTCGAAAAAAAAAAAAAAAAAAACTCAAAACAACGTGAACCATACCTAGCAGTGGCACACTCCTGGAGAAGCACCCAACTAAGCATCAGTGATGGTGGACTCCTGCAATAAAATTCATCAGGAGACGGCGTGATTAAGACACACTTAGTTGTAATTAATAAGTAATTTGGTTGGCCAATCTGCTATTTATAATACAACACAAATCGCAAATTATCCACTTACTTAATCGAGTGTATTTTCAACGATGCGGCTTTTTGAGCAGTTCCGACCGATCCAAACAACATCTCGGAGAGATCATTCCGGTCAGTCGGAGATCGTACGTAGGTGTACTAAATATAATAACTAAACTGTACTGTCTGTTTGAAATTCTAACACATGCTCTTTGCTTTTCGTTGCGAAAAAACACAATAAATTTTTTTTTTATTTTTACATAATAACAGTAAAAAACATTTCTTGAAATATGCCATGAGACTATTAAACAACTCTTTATCAGTTACGGTAGTAAGACAATTAGACATTACGAAATAATAAAAAAGTTTGAATATTAAAAACAGACAACAGTAATAGCATTCATTCCATGCATTGAATACAAAACAAATGCTCGTGGTAGATCTAAATGATTTTGCGCTCACAAGACGTCACAGAAGTGAATAAAAGAATGTCAACTGTACATACAACAACATTAAAGTTTCAATTTTCACAAACAACATATTATTTACTTTAATAAAAAGCATTATGAAGCACTTTGATTCAATGAGTTTTCATAAATAAAAAAGCTTTCAAAAGTTGTACTAACTTCGTTTAATATAAACACACTTAATTACTTTTTATATTTGATAATGTTAATTACAGATGCAAAACTGAATCAGCTAAAATGTTGGGCCATAATTGGGTTTATTTTTTATTTTGAAATTAGCTAAAATGTAGTTTACCTGAATCAAAGTAGGTATTTTAAATTGTTATCAGTTGTAACTATTAAATAAGCAAATAAAAAGAAATACCTTTTCTGAAGCATGAGAGTTATTTCTTTTGAAACTTTTTGAATCAAATAATTTTAGACGATCACAATCTCCTAACTCTTTAAATATAACAAGTCGGACTTCAGGGGGTGGATGAGGAACAAAAATTCCAAGATCACTTGAATCTGGATCAGCACTGTTTGATTTTACAGAAGTAGCAGGTGCAGAAGCGGCAGTGTGCAGAGGTTGCACTTTTCTGTAATAATAAACAAAAGTAAAATTTTTCGTCAAAATCCCTTGTAAAACAAAATTATTTACTGCAATAAGATATTTTAAGGTGTATATATGCCACAAATAAATGGATTTTGCATTTCAATATCAAACACCATATAAAACCATCCAATTTAGTTTTGCCACATTTGTTAAAACAGACTGACCAAGACTTTTAAGCAAATTAAACATTACTTTATTGTAACAATCTTGTGGCATGTAAAGATTTTAAAAACAATACTTGTTGAAACCAGCCTCAAAAATTCCAGAGCTTGTGTGCTATCAGTTGTAACTTTGCAATGTTTTGCAAAAAAAAAATTAATAATAAACTCAAATACAATACCTCCAAAAAAAAAAAAACTCAACTCAATTTATTGGACAACTTGAAAATTTTTTAGAAATAATATTCAAATAATTAATTTTTTAAACTTTTTTGGATAGTTCCTTAACTAGGTTGATTGTTTAACAAACTTGCTTAATATTTTCAAAGTTAGTTCCTTATACAAATGTATATAATTAATATAATTCAATGTTTGTTTAACAAAATTATTTTGTAATAATTATCTTAGAAATTTTTAAATCTAAAAACACTATAATTAAAAAATAACAATAAGTATTAAAAAAGCTGTCTGATAGTACACAAGACTTAGTAATCCAGCATTTTCCAACTAGTGTTGCTTTGCTTCATGAAACATTTAAATATAGCAGAGATACAACATCAACAACCAGTTTTTTTAATTTTGCATTGAACAAATTTTGGGTCCCTTTAAGAAGTCACTGAAAGCAATTTTTGTTTGTGAAACTAACCCACATCCCCCACAGTTATTACTGCTTCTTGAAAGATCCTTTTTCTTTTGGTTTCTTCTTTATTCTATCCCGGTGCTGAAAGGGGATTCTGGGCTAGTTTCACTGAAAAATATCACTTACACTGACTTCTTAAAGAGACGCCAAATTTTTGCATATCATAGAATAACTTTTAGTTTTTAAATTTTAGCAAATGACCTTTTATTAAACATTAGATAATTTTTTTTTATTTTAAATGCACAATTTTTTGTCATAGTTAACAAAAAGTGGGTTGTATCTTTAAAAAAGTTTTAAAAGGACTGCTGTAATTATAAACTGACAAGAATTTCATAAAATTATATAATTTTGGCTTACTTACGTTAAAATGCAACGCTTTAGTGGGTTTTCAGAATATAACTTTTTTTTTAAAAACTCCATTGGACTCTCTTTTGTCAACTTTATTAATTTGCATAGTACTCAAAGAATAACATCAAGTGTAACCTCAATAGTTTGATTTAAAAACAGGTACATACAGTTTTCAATGCATTGGTTAAGCAAAATGCAAAACTCATTCACATAAATAAGTATTGTGTTGACTCGAAATATGAGCCAACAAATTTACATCATATTAAAAAATGCTTACATATAGTTCTAAAAAAACACATGTAAAGCTACATTAACAATAACTTTAAAATTACATTTTTTAAACACACTAAAAAATAAACGTAACTGATTTTAAAAGTAAAAGAACACAACTTTAGAATATTACAAAAAAAAAATTAAATTTCATCAAGACAAAACTTTTTATTCAAGTACAATATATGCCTTTTCTCAACTAAAAACTCGCTAAACTGACCCAAAACTATTTTGAAGCTAAACTTTGCTTAATAAATTACTGTATACTAACAAATAACTAAGTGACTTATTGTAAAATAGTTTAATAAGTCAATAAAAAACAAAAAGAGACGATGCCTTACGAATATCTGCTTATGCTTATAGATTAAAGACTAAGACTCTTCATGTAGAGTACTACAAAATAGTAAACGGTATAAAAATAAGTACCCCGAGATAACATAAAGTTTGGTAGATTTTTTAGTAAGCGTAGTTTAACCAAATAATAAACCTTCCTGTCATTCAAGGTTTGCTTTAAAAGTTCCTCTATCTAACTTTGAAACCTTTTGTAACACAAAAAGAACGTAAAAGTTAATAAATTCACGTTTAAACGAATTACTACACAGTTTGTGTACACACAAAGTACGCCGTGACTACTTTAACGTTCATATCTCGTGACTCTACGTCACAACGATAATGCGTCATTGATGAATCACAGGCATCACAGGGCAACCAAACGACAACCCTTGACTTCATCCAGTGGTTGGTAAATAAAAATTTTAAAAAATATTATCATAAAGTTTCAAAAAACTGTAAGTTACTTTGTAAAATCTGCGTAAATTAGCCATTGCATTTGGCAACTGTTTGATGTGCTGTAATTCCCAGGTTACTTTTAATAACTTTTTAACGACATCCATGTAGGCTAAATAAGCCTATAGCCCATGCTAAACTAGAAAAAGCTACATATTAAATACAATCAGGGATTACTTAACAAGTATAATCGCGTGGTTTAGTGTCAAAATATCAAGGATTAAAATTTTAACAACCAAAATGTCAACTGTGAAATATCAACAACCAAAATTAAGTCTCGCAGGCACTAAGGGTAGCACAGAGGCTTTGTATTCTGACTAACCTCCCACCATCCCACCATATAAAGGATCCTGGATATCAAAAGTTAATATTTGGGTCAGTTGATATTTTGGTCGTTGATATTTTGACCGAATAACCAAATGTATTTTCACGAGCTTTTCCTTCCTTTATAGACAGTCAGACAAACTTACACCATTTATTTTATAATAAATAAAAGATAACAATTTGCTGCAGTACACATAGGCGTACCAGCCAAAAAAATTTGGGGGGCTATGAAGTTTTGCCCAAGTCATTATTTTTGTATTACTTTACGGATAGGAAAAAAAATTGTCTGAGATTCTACAATAGGATAAAAACCAAAAAAAGGGGAGGGCTTCACTTTGAATCAGCCTCAGATTTCTCAATTTTCGTCCCAAAATCTTGGTGTTCACTCTAAAAAAAAGTCTCCACCTAAATTTGGTAACTATTATCTGCATTTCATCGTTGTTGCTGCCCTAAAATTCTTGATTTTTCCCAAATTTTTTATATCACTGCCCGAAAAATTATGATTTTGGCCAAATTTTAAAAACTTGGGAGCAATATCCCCCTTTGCCCCCCGGCAGGTACGGCTATGGCAGTACAGGTGAAAAAATGAAAACATGGTTTGATTCAAAATCAGTAGAAGCAATTCCTAATAGAAGTGTCAGACACGACTGCATTTTCAAATTGCGGACAGTTTTATTTTTCTGAGTTTGCTACAATCAAAAATTGTGGAAGATCTTTAGATATCAGATAAATGTAGCGATAGTACCAAAAAAAATACTGGTTGTCTTTAGTGATAGTCTTAGGCTTGTAACAAGTTTGTTCTATAAGTGCATTTTTCAAAGTAGGGAAAATGTGGGACCAATAAACCACCGAAATATTTGGTTCCTTGTAAAGCTTTTTAAAACAATTTATGTTTTCTTGAGTCAATGTGACTGTAATAAATATTTTAATGAAGTTTAGCAATTTCAGGTACCGTGGTTTAGATGTAAAATGAAAATGACCTGTTTTGATAAACTAAAGTAAATTTTTGCTGTTAGTTTTAAAGTTTAATACTGCAAAAGTTTTATAAAGTTTGTTATTGAATTTTAGGTTAATATGAAGTCTATAGCCTACATTAGGGTAAATATGTAAAAAACTTGTCTTCAACTGAATGTTTTTTTAATCTCAATTAGGAGAAATAATTTTAATTAACTGGTTTGGGGACCAATAAAACAGTGATATATAAATTTTGTTTTCACGTTTCAAAAATGCCTACTTATAAACAACATAAAAATCTTAAAGGTAAATTTGATGATGAAATATCAATTGCAGCTGTAAACGATGCTTTGCATCTTCAAAGAAGCATCAGAACTGCTGCAAGAAAGCATAGCATAAACCATGCTTTGCTTATTCGATATGTTAAAAAAGCAAGAGAAAATTTGACCCCTGGAACTATAATTCCTTTAAAAGTTTTAAAGTTATTTATGGCTTCAGTGCAAGTATAGCCTAGTCTTAATTTTTGCAAAAAATTCTTGCATATTAGGCGTTTAAAGTATTAAAGTAGTATTTTTGTAGATATTCAGCAAAGATGAGGAATGCAATTTAAGAAGCTACATAGTAAAAGCATCAAAAATGTTTTATGGATTGTCTAAAGTAGACGTCAGACAGTTAGCTTATCAATTTGCAAATGTTAAGAATATTTCAATGTTGATGTACTTGTAAATAAAATCAATAAACGTTGAGTTAATATTATGAAAATGTAGCTTTCAACATTTTCTCCAAATACATGACAAACACCGATTGTTATAACACGAAATCTAATTAAACAAAAAACTTCTAGCGTATCTCTATAAGCTTTCATTATTTTTACAGCAGTGGTACTGCGGTTCATTGGTCCCATATAAGTGGTTCATAGGTCCCACCCCCATGGGACCAATAAACAACCTGAAAAGATTTTTTTGATTGCTCGTAACTTTGCTAAAAATTAAGATATGCGTAGTTTTTGTAACGCATTTAAAACTTGCTAGGTAAAGGATTATGCTGTGCAAGTTTCACTAGCCTTCTATTTATAACTAAGTCGGAAGAGCCAAAATAATTTTTTTGGTTCATTGGTCCCACATTTCCCTTATTTTAAATTAAATAAAAATAAATTATAAGACACTGACATTTGTCAATTTCTCAACATCGAACCGCTAGTACTTTTCATAGAACGATTGCAACTGCGCTGGTATGGTCATGTGACACGAATGTCCCATGAATGAAAAGCAATGCAACTAATGGACGTTCTTCCAAGTGGCAAAAGGCCTAGGGGCGACCCAGAACTCGATTGCTCGCGGAATTATGTTAAAGACCTGACATGGTCGCGTTTTGGAATGCCACTAGCGAAATTGCCTCTAGTTGCAGGAGATCGAGATGCTTTGAAATCCCAACTTGAACTGCTGCCCCCGCAACCCCAAAAGAGCAAGTGGGAAAAGGGAAATACATTAAAATAATTCAATGTTTTCCCTAAAAATGATGATGAATTAAAAACAATATTTAAACTTTAAGTTTTAATCGAATCATTTAATTACACAAGTTTTTGTTGTTAATATTTGCAAGCATCTTACGGCCACACTCATTTTAGTTCAATTTGATTGATGGATGAGTGGATAAGTAAGGCTTATGCGACTCGATGCGTGTAAATGTATATATATCAACTACAAGTGGTTTAAAAATACTAAAGAGTGCCATATGCGGCCTCGTTCATCATGCACGTCAAACTCAAGCTTATTGTTTGACCATGGTTTTGGATTCTAAGGCTTTAGCAAAGGCAACGATTCCTCTCGGTTATGTTGGAAAAGCTGCTCATATAAGGAAAGAAATAATTATTATTGGAAATGTTGGCTTGTATACAACTATGATTAGACCTGCGAACAAAATCCAGAGAAAGCAGAGTGTTATTGAGATTCTGAAACCCGAAACCATGGTCAGTCTCGCGCTTGGGTTTGACGTGTGTGATGCACAATTGGCACTTTAGTGCTGTCTGCTAACAATTAACAAAATAACTTTTTATTGTGATTGTTAATGTAATTCAGTCACTCATCTCAAACGGAATTTAACGTTGTTTTTACCAACAGCAGAGTTTTTCTAAATTTCTTTTAAAAGATATTTAAAAATTAATACAAAATTTTTAGTTTGGTCAAAACTTATTATGGAGTCGAAAGTGTAACCTATCGGCCTATAAATTATGTTGTCATAATTATATTCAGCAACACTAATCCATTCATATCAGATTAAAAATAAGAAATAAGCAAAGAAACAATGGACTACTCTAAAATACCACCATAAACGTGGTCGGCTTAAACTAGCCCTCTTCAGATGAATAAAATGTAAAAAATTTTGCAATCAAAATTAAAGACCGAAGTCAATGACCTGATTAAGTAGTTGTTTATCAGAATAGTCCTAAGAGATTTTCATAAAGGGAAATTAGTGAATAATTGAATAAAAAATACAAGCACAAAATAACAACCACAAAGCCGGCACTACACGCTGAATGCATATAACAGAAACAACAATCTAAAATATACTCAATGAAAACGATGATCTATTCGCAAATAATTCGATTAAGTCCTAGGTTATGTTTTTTTAATTAACAAAGCTTAGTGAATTTTGGTTTCAAAATTAGAGTTATAATGTTTAATTATTTAAAAAAATTATGATACGGAAGTACTGCAACCTATTTGTATCAACTTTTTCAAAGGTGCTTACTTACTTGTTGATGGATGAAAGTACTAGGCTAGTTTAATTTACCAAAACAGCAGATGAGAGGAGTTCACAAAACTATGAAATAACCCTCATTGGAAATCACCAATGGCAACTATTAAATTTTCAGTTAAACTAAACATATTGTGTTAAAATCATCATCTTTATTCTCAAGACTTGCAAAACAACGCCGGAGGCGTTAAACAAGAAAAACCATTCGGCATTTACCCCGACTTACTTTTGGTGATACCGATCGAGATATTGCACTGCTGTTGGTTAAAAGTTTTTCTCTTTTTTAAATTTTCGTTCGCCATGACTATCAAACAAAAAAATGCTGCAAATTGCTATCTTTTATGACACGTAAAAAGACAAGAATAAAAACTAAACTCAGACCGTGTCAATCGCATTTGCGATTAGTAAGGCGCTTTAAACGACTCGGCCACTCCGCTGATAGGATATCGATAAAATATCATGAAGCTAGACTTATAGGTCTATTAAGAATTTCAAACCCAAATCCAACCACTGGCAACCACTGTACGATATTTAAAGTGGCTTACCATAAGGTGAGTTTAATTTGACTGAAAATCCTGACAAGGCGACGACAGACTCTACGTGCTGACCTTTCTTTTTTCTTGCTTTTTTTCCGAGATCACCAGTTATCAGAGACGAAAATCATAAACTCAAGAGACTAATTCTAAGTGAAGACTTTTTTTTAAGAATACCTATTTTTGAGGACCAAAACCATGAAATCGAAGACTGATTCGAAATGAAGACCTTTATTTTTAGTGAACACTACTTTTTGGGGACAAATTTTGTTAACAAACGTCCCGGTTTGCAGTTTGAAAATATGGTAACTTTAATTTTAAGTCAAGTCAAAGCATAGTGATGAAATTCATCTGAAACATTGCATGTGTATAGAAAGATGCTGAAAGATCTTATGGTCAATTGATATTTATTACCTTGCGATCTAAGCTATGGTTACTTGAGGAGAGATTAAAGAGTTACAATTTTACTACAATAATTTAAAGATTGATCAAAAAACGTGAAATTTTGCGGAACTCGATATTCTTGATAAAAATTAACCATCTTGAACCAAATTTCTATTTACTCAAGTCCAACGCAAATTCGGTTTTTAAAAATCTCAAATCGGACTCGGGTCCACTGGTAAAAATCTAAGAAAAACTCGGTCTCGACTCGAGTTCTCAAATCAATTAATTATTCGGCCTTGATTCAATTCCAGGTGAAAATCAACCGCATCAAGAAATTATTTTTCAGCTGAAAACTTTTGGCTAAACTCTACTCACAAAATAAAACCCAGCCAAAATTTTGGTAATAGTTTACCTTGATCAAAAAACAAAGGCTTTTTTTTTGGGGGTTTTTACTTTATTTTGAAGATAAAAAAAACTGCTCAAGATCAAGCAAAGATTGAAAAAGGTCTTCACTTGCCACTCAAGGTGAAAAAAAACTATCTTGACTTTTTTGTTCCATTTGTTGATTTAAAACAAAAATTTGTAAATTTCAAATTGGTAAATTGATCATCAAATCGGATCTGAAAGGATTCGAGGTTTGGTGGACTCGAATCCAACTTAAACATTGTAGCAAGAAACTCAGACGAGCTCGAACACGAGTTAAACCCAAAAATTGTCGGACTAGGACTGATTTAAGTCAACTCTGTTTAATTATTTATTTTTGTTTGCATGGCACACAGCTGAAGGAAAAAGTGATGAAGAAGAAGAGGAAAGAATCTAGAAAAAACTACAAGAAACTAGAAAAAGAAGACACCTAAAAATTAGATCCTCTCGCATTCTTGAAAAAAACCTAAAAAAATTAATTTTGGTACATTACCACTAAGCAAGACTTAGCGCTATACACCTTAATAGAGCTGAGGTGCCAACACTCTCTTCAGTTCGTATAACAAGGTGCCAATGCCTGGACACATTCAATGGTGAAACACAAATTATGGTCAGTAAAATACCATAATCAGGGAATTTAATGGTCATTTCTATTTAAGTAAAAAATACAGCGCCCATCCGCCACTACAAACAGCGATTCATTGTTGGTTGGATTTATAGTGATATGCAGTCGGATGCATAAGACGGTGATAAAACTGAAGTAACCTTGTTTCTTTTCACTAGCGAATAAGAGCTAGCACAATATTTTATTTTTTATTTATTTTATCTCTATATTTATCCTCCTGCCTCGCAGGAAAGCGACGGAGGCGCTAATACATAGGGTAGGCAATTACCCTGACCTGCTTCCGGAGATACCAAGATATTGCTGTCCGCTTGTAATTTATTAGAGATATGACTGTAATTTAGAACTGCTTGCCAGGACTACCAAGCAGGGGAAAGTGCCGTAAAGTGTCTTTCCCAAGGATACAACAGAATGGCGCGAGTGAGTTTTGAACCGAGACTATGTTGGTCACGAGCCCGGCGCTTTAACTACTCGATTACGCTGCCGACATAAATTCTTTATTTATGGACATTTATGGACTTAATAAAGATATTGTCCATAAATTCAATCTTTTTTCAGGGCTTTGTTACATTGTGAAATTTACTCAACGTTATTTTTGGTTGCTCAGTAGTCTTTTTAATGAGTTTTACAGGTCAAAAAAAAGTCAAAATGTGGCAAAATTTTACATGCAAAAACTTAGTTCTTGCTTACTTTTGCAACTTTTCGAAAATCTATAAATGCTTTAATAATTTTTTTCTGCAATTTATACCAGGTATTCTAAAACTTTATGAGCTGCAACATCTTCTCTTTGTAAGTACTGAATCAGCAATATAAGTTTTAGCCCACATGTTTTTGAAATATTTTACTAACTTTGAACTTATCCTAAAAACTTTAGCGCCTCTCACCACGGAGTGCGCTAAATTGAGATTTTTATCTCAAAGTCGAATAAAAAAATACGATTATTCTTTTTTTAAATTGCTGTAAATTAGCGTTTTTGCAACAATTTAGCGCAAATTTCTCCGTATATACTTTTATAACCGGCCAAGTCGAAATAAGTCGAAATAAAGTCAAAATATGCTAAAAATAAAATCAAATAAACGGCTCAACTGATGACGCATCTTTAAGCATTATATAATACAAGAATAGAAATAGTCCAAAAGCCAATCGAGTTCCAAAAATTAAAAATGAATTAATCAAACTGAAACTCAGATTTGTAAATAATTTTCAACTTGAATTTATACTCAAATGGCCTTATTGGTTTGAGTTGTTATCACAGTAAGTTTGTGTGCCGAAACTGGCCAACAAAAAAATTCCTAAAATATTTGCAAAACACTGTACAATTAATTTAATTTGTCATCATTTAATATTATCAATTTGCTCAAGATGTTTCATTGCTTTTTTCTGGTTTTAGCGAATTTTTTTATGTTTTGAGCACTTTCCTGTTTGTCTAATTTGCCATGGTCTAATTTCTCAATAAGTTCAATTGGTAATCGCTTTTTCAATCGGTTAATAAAAAATTTTCTTTGTTGAAAAGTGACCAACCTTTGAATCGAATCTGCAAATGACGTATTTGGGATATAAAAAATAAATTTTGCATTCCCGAAGAACCTCTGTTGAGCTAATACGTCATATACAAATTCGATTTAAAGTTTGAGCAATAACCCCAGCTTTGCTAATCACTGAGTGAACGGATTCACTCGTTGGTAATAGTTTTACACGCGCGAGATCTGAACAAAGGGTCATTATCAAATTAATAGCCTACGCCAGTGCTTTCCAAACTGTGTGTCGCGACACATTAGTGTGTCGCTTTTAGTACAGTGGTGTGTCGCCAACTGGACTTGAAGCAATATTTGACACTAGCTATTTACAATTCAACAAATTATGTTATAGGGGCTTTTGACCAATAATATATTTTTTAAAAGCAACAATATACAGGGTGTCCGTAAAGTTACTATACAGTCTTACAAGTTACTATACAGTTTCACTGTATAGTAACTTTACGGACACCCTGTATAATAAAAAATTTTTCCCTTATTATTTTTAAGGTTTTGCAAGCAAGCTGATATATCTCATTAAAATTGTAAGTTGAGAATTTGCTGGAAAAGCTTTTTGACTAAAATTAAATTAAGAGGTGTCGCCAACAACGTTCCCTCTAAGAGCTTGATTAGCGTGCGCGGAATGAAAGGCCGTGTGAGCAGCGGCGGATATTCAAATTTAGGAACCCGAGGCAAGGATTTCATCTCTGATTTGCCTATTTTGTTCCCGAAATCGAGCTGTTCTCTAAAAAATAAAGGTCTTCACCTAGAATCAATCTCTGTATTTCCCATATTTTGTCCCGACTTTTCAAAGTTTCGTTCTATTATCGAGGCTTTTTGGGGTTTTATTTCAGGATTATTGTTATAGCTAAATTATAAAAACTCAATGTCAAATAAAAGATCTGAGTGCTCGAGCTAATGACTTCAAACAAAGTGCGAAATTGCTGGAAAGTTAAACTAATAAAATGTTAATGTGCCAAGGTTGCAAAATATCTCGATGTACCAAGAACTACTCCAAATAACCAACCCAAAAATGGGTAAAAAATAAAGAGGGCGGAATACCGAACAAAAAAACCTTCAATTTTCTTTAGACAGTTTTTCTCTCTTGCATAATTTTTTATTATTTCTGATTTTTTTTAACTTGAAAAATTAGGTGAACTCTTAATGTAAACAAAAAATAACCAAATTCAATTACGGCAACATGTCAACACCGATACCAGGGCTTATCAAATATTTGAATTAAATTTTAACCATGACGAAGCCTTCAAACATTTTGAATTTTGAAAGAAAAAATTTATTGAATATCCTGCTCTTTTCAATTTTTTTACCAGCATGTCTTTTGCGTTCCGGCTTTTTTTGTTCCAGTTAAGTGGATTTTTAGAGTGAGTTGTTTAATGATGCAACCACACAGAGTAAAGCGCTCCTGCAACATGTTAGAGGTACTTTTTTAAAATGTAACCTTACATCTCATAAAAAACAAAAAACTGTTGCTTTTGGAATTATCAAAAGCGTACTTTGTTTTACACAAAAGAATGTGGTAGCGAATCGATAAGAAAATAAATGGTATTAGAGAAATTGTGGTGCTTTTTATTGATCTTTTAAGAAATAGGGAAGCCTACTCCTTGTACAATTTTTTAAATAGTTTTATGAAGGTTAAACTTCCGTACGTTTCGTTAGTTTCTTATTACAAAATTCAACACAACAGGATTGCCTTAAGGACCATCCATAATTTAAAAAAACAATCGTTTTCAAAGTTGTCTTTGACAGCTTTGAAGAGGTTAATTAGTAACTCATTATTGCAGCCACATATATGACGTTCATAAAGGAAATAGCTTTAGCTATTATGAAGCACAATTATGAAATTGCGCATGATTACTATAAATTACATTTTAAATCTCATCTCATTTTAGTAGCTACCCATTTAAAAACTTTCTCAAAACAATTTACTATTTAATCGACCTTTAAGAACATGTGAATCTGTTGCACTTTTTTAAAAGTGAAAAAAATTAAAACATTTTGATTTTTAAACCTACTCTTACTTTTAAAAAATTTCATCTAATGTAAACACTGTCACCAGGAATAATGCTTAATTTAAAATTCATAAATTTTTTTGGTATAGAGCAGAGGGTCAGTTCAACTTTAATAAATACAATAAAAGACGTAACATATATTTCTTAAAGTAAAACTTGTACACGACGTTTCGTCCATTATATTGGGTGAACTTCTTCACGCAACAACACCACGCGATGTATTTATTGAAGTTGAACTGATCTCTGATTTATTCCAAAAAAACTTATGAATTTTAAATTAATTAAGATTTCGTGTTTGTTGTTAAATTAATTTCCCATAGAAAATTAAAATTCAATAAATTCACTGTCATCATGGTCTCTATTTATTCTCCTAATACAAAAAAGGTTGGAGGCCTTAAACTTAAGACAAAAATTAAGCGATTTGACTGACCTGCTTTGAGAGATGCCAAGATACTGAAAGTAAAGAAAGATTTTTATTTGGTTTACTTGTCGTATCGTCAACTTAAACCTTCAAAATATATCGCTTTACTATAACCTGCTCTGTGACTTCAAAAACTGAAATTGGTGTCTTGGAGATATTTTTAGCAGCTTTAACTTAGACAAAAGTTTTTAAAAAAACAACTTTTTATGAAAATCTGCTTGCCACCATCAATGTGAATGAGCGAGACAATGATAAAATGAGGTGGATTTCCCATGCGAATTGTCAAATTAAATATGATTAATTCGCATTAAACTTTTGTCTTTCGCCGATTCCAATTGCACATCAATTTCAACCTGACATTCATTTTCTGAAAAAAGCATTTCTTAAAGTGAATAAATACTTTAGTAAATGATTTTACCGAGCAAAACAAAATACTGTTAAATTCTGCTTTTCGATCTTGTGCAATACCCTTGAAACTGCTTCTCGTCATGCTACGTTGCTGCTTACGTTTTATTGCTTTAGTCAATTCGGTGGTTTAAAAAACATTTAACGCACTTTTATTTTATTTGTTTTCTATACTGAGTCACTCTAATAGTGACACAGAATCTACGTATTTTATTATGATATTTGGGGGGGTAGTTGCAGCTTGTTTGGCCATGCGCCCTCTGTGCTTAAACTGGCATAGAAAAGAGTCTCTCTCATTTTCCAGGTCTGTTTTGGTTCCAAGTCTCTCATAAACTTCTATTTTAATTATGTTAGGAGTTTGTGGTTTGCATTTCGGCTACATTGGGTAGCTGTTCAACAATTATAACAAAGAACAGTCGCTCGAAGAATTTGTATCTACTTCGGATGGTGGGTGGACATTTCCATGCTGCCAAACACAGTAATTTAAATTTTAAACTTATTTTTTCAAAGTGAATCTGATAGGTATTTTTTGACCGAGTTTTATAGTGCATCTCTAGTTGTATATGGTATATTTAATGTTTCGCTTATCTACCTCTGCGATGCGGCGTACAGTGATGTACAAGTTGTTCTTTCTTCAATATTGTTTATTTTACTTCAAAACTAAAGTTATTTGCTTTCACAGTTTTTGTCCTTATTAAACATTTTGGATACCTGTTTTTATTTTTTGCAAAAAAAGGAAAGTTTTAGCTATCAAGTTTGAAATAGGTCTAATGATACTTCATTTTTACTCGCCTCAAAATTGAAGAAAATGAAACAAGAGTTGATTTAAATTCATAACGAAGAAGTTGATATAAGACCAGTGATGGGATATAAAATTTTAAGGGCAGGTTTTCTTTTGTATAGAACCCACTAGCAAAAGCTTCTCTCATTACACAGAGATATAGGGATGCAGAGATTACGTTAAATAAAGAACGGGTTCGCTGAAACTCATGACATTCCGAAAATGGTTCGTGCAAACCCGTGCGATCTCCCTCAATCCTATCATTGTATAAGACTAAGATGTTTAATAAAAGACGAAGATTATATCGAAGTTGTGACAGTTGATATAAATTTTATTTTTTCTTGCCTCCGACTTCTTCTCTACTGCTAAGACGCCCTTATTTTTTTGTAGTCTCCTATCCAGAAAATTTTGCCTCTTAAGTAACCAAATGATTTATAGAAGAAAGGAATTAAATACTGCTATAAATAAAAGCATTGACAAATACAGCTTTAGATTAAAATTATGACGTTTTAAACTATTAAAAGACAAAAAATTATACAGGTCATATATCAAAAGAGTAAATTTTACTTGAATGAAGGCATTTTAAGAATTTCCTTTTTGTTTTGTTTCGTTATAGAGAATGAATGGCTTTTTTTCGGTTTTCAACTTTATTTTAAGCACATGCTTCCTTCTCATTACGGATGTCGAGCTGCTAATTTAAGGAATTTGCTGCTGACCTCTCGGTAAAATTAATTCATAAAATCTTCTTTTGAATTTTGAAAAAAAATATCCATGGCTAAAAGAAAAAAATGTCAATGAAAAAATTAACTGAGATTGTTTTAAAAATCGTAATGGAGTAAAAACCAATTGTTTCAAGCGGTGCGTTAAAAAATACTCATAAATTTATTGCCAATGCTTATATATTATCTACACGGACATTGATTTTTTTAATATTATTTTGTTACCTATTCACAACAAAGTAGGTCCAACCAATCAGAAGTGTTTAGAAGACACAATTTAGTTCAAACTGCCGAGATTTGCATTGCGGGTAGTAGGTGAAATGCCTGCTTGTTATTCTTGCAAATGCGTGTTACAATTTGTTATGACAACCAGTTAAGGATGCATGTTTTTACAAGGTTCAAGTACTGCCCGTCACATTCATTTTGCTTGTCAACGATATTTCATTTAGCGCCATATAAAAACGAAATCCAGGTTTAAAAAGATTACTAGTTTCTATTCGGCTTCATCGCGTGAAGTTGTCAGAATCAGAATGAAGTGCTTAGCCATTCTTTTGGTGTGCGTCGCCGTAAGTCATCAAGCATAGTCATGCTTAGTTGTTTTAATAGTTAATGGATCTTTAAATTTGCTTTAAAAAGTTAATTAATTTCGTTTTTAGGCCGCGAATGCATTTTCCTACTCCTACAGCTACTACTGTGCTCGCAACTTCTGTGTTTACCCCTCCTCTCATTGCTACTCCTATCATGTTTACTTCCCCAGCACTTGGTGCTCCTCCAGCTATTACGCTCCCATCTTGAAGGTTTACCCTGGGGATGACTGCGCTAACAGCGACTGGAAAGGTGAGATATGAACGGCCAAGTTTACAAACCTAAAAAATCCACATAGGAAATTACAAACGGCAACTTAAAATAGGATCGGTCCGGCAAAGAAATTGATTCCAATAAATATTTAGGTCCGGTAAAGAAATATAAATAAATTAAAACAATCTCAACTCGTCTGATTGTCTTTTATAAGATTTAAGTGCAAGATTGTTCAACAGAGGACAGATAAAGAATTCGAAATCTTAAAATTTGTCAGAAGAAAAATGTTTAACTTAATATCATTTGACACAATTAAGCCAACATAATGAAAATTTAAAAACAACGAAAGCGAAATTCAGTTTAACATCAAAGCGTAAAATGATTTTACATAAAATATTTTTTTTCTTTCTTATAATAAGTTGACAAAAATAGAAACAAAAAAAGAAAATTACGGACATGTTTAGAAACTGCCCCTTCTGCTGTTATGAGCGAAGTCAGAAATCTCTTGAACGCTGCCCTTCAAAAGATGACCAGTGAAATGTACAGCAAACGCAATCAATTCATCAGCAAAATCGACGCCATCCACGCTGAATACAAGAGCTATTACAAGAAATACCTCTCCATGTATTACACTTACAGATTCAAGTAAGATTGAAAAAAAGAGAGAGTTTTTTGGGTGAATAGCAGATTTAATGTTCGCATCAGTCTTCTTGGTTGACCCCGTAACCTAGACCGACTAAAAAACAAACCTAGTCTTGTTTAAAGTAAGCTTTTACGATCATCCTTTGACTGATAAACATTCTTTGTAGAACCTGTGGCAAGTTTATTGTTCTTTTGTTTTTAGTTTGAAAAACGGAAAATTATAAACAAGCAAAGATTTTAAAAGTAAGCCTATTTCCAACGTGAATAATACACAAGTCAACGTGTAGGTCAAGGTTGGAAAAATTTAATACAGTATTGTATTTCAACCAATTCTAATTAATTACAAGAAACAGCGGCGATGGCAATTGCAATTAAACATTTTGAAAATCAAATAATTGTAAGAAATCGCAATTGTAATTAAAGCGAGGCCTGGTGGGAAAAAAGCCCGTTATACGTATACTACGAGCCTGAAATGGAGTATTCTTTGTTTCTTTTATTAATTTTTTTGCTTCGCTTAGCGCTTAAGCGCGGAAAGAATTAAAAAAATTAATGAAACAAAGAATGCTCCATTCCACGTTCGTAGTGGAAAAGAGCCTTAATTTTTTAAGCCTTAATTTAGGTTTTAGAATTCGAGGGATTTGTAACAGGAATTTTAAATCATCAAATAAAAATATGAGAAAAATTTTAAAATTAAAAAAAAAGTTATATGTTTTTTCCCCATTCTAGCGAACAATCTCGATATAATAATGTTTATGATTTTGTGTAGATGTGGATACTTCGTCGGAATCAACTACATCAAGGAAAGAGATTCCAAGATCAGAGAATACTGTGCTTCTCTTGACAAGACCAGAAATGACATCTACAACAGATACAATGCTGCCATCGCTCAAAAGATCTCCTTCATTAAGTCTTACCACGATAAGATTATCAAACAGTGAGTTGTCTTTTTGTCAAACAGTTCAAAAAAATTAGATTTAGTTTAAAATTTACACACATTGACATATCCGATTCAGTTTAGAGTTCTTTCAAATATGACCTATTTCGACTGACTACTGACTACCTCCTTGTGGCGATTATTGACTTAAATCCAATCAAAACTGCATTGAGCTGATAGTGATTGCCAAAGAAGAATTGAAAAGACTCGTACACATAGGCGTACCATCCAAAAAAATTTAGGGGAGCGATGAAGTTTTGACTAAATTTTGTGACATTTTCCCGAATCATAATTCTTTATTATTTTACAAATAGGACCAAAAAATCTGAGATTCTAGAATGAAGACCAAAAAAAAACATTTTTACCTAAATTTCGTTACTATTTCTTGCATTTGACCATTGGCCCCGCAAAATTCCTGATTTTGCCCAATTTTTTCTTATCACTCCCCGAAAAATTCTGGTTTTGCCCAAATTTTCGAAACTTCGGGGGGCAATTGCTACCGTTCCCCCGGCCGATACTGCTGTGCTTGCACGTCCTGTGAGGGTCAAAAAGGTTTTGTTGCACTCCGTCAAAGTCGATTTTTTACATTATCCAACGATTTTTGTATAACGTAAGCTACCACACAAAAAGTTTTTTGATGAAAATAGGCGAAGAAATTGGTTGATGAAAATATCTCCAACTCTATTTACCCTCCTGACTTAAAGAACAACGTCAAAAGCGAAGTTGCTTTCGGAGATGCCGAGTCGATTTTAAAAAAGAGTTTTAAAAAATTTAATTTGGTTTTTTTGATTTTTATATTGATATGACTTTAATTTTGAGCTGATTCCTGTACAGTGATAATTTATTCACTGCGTACGTGGGAAAGCATCAATTTCAGACTGAGACTTAAACCTTAAATCTCATTATTTCTATAGAGGAACTGAATGCTTGAACACTCGTCTCACCAAAATCAAGGAATTCAAGGATAACATGATCAAGAAAGCTTACGAAGCCACCGTCAAGTTCGGCAAACTTCATATCTCTATCCTTAACCAAAAGAAGCAATGCTATGAAAAGTCTTTGATGGTTGCTTTGGGTAAAAAGTTTAAAATTATTAAAAATCTTTTGATTCTTGGCCTTCTGTGTTATTATTGAAAGCTTAAATTTTCTTATAACTTTTGAAAGATAAAAAAGGATAAAAACATTTAGCGCAAACATTAATATTGTTTATATTTAGCCTGGGCCGACAGTATTTTCTTTTTATAAACCTAAACCTTTTTTTAAAGTTTTAAAATGTTTTAGTAAAAAGATAATAAATAAATTTAAAAAAAAGAACAAATAATTCATTTGTATCACATCCTTACAACTGTTTACAAAAATATTTTAAAAAACATTTGTTTTGGTATACTTAGAGTAAAAAAAATCAACAAAAATCACTAATTTTAAAGGTAAAATAATTTAAAATTTGGAGACGGTTACTTATTTTTGAAAGTTGCGGCCGGATTTCAGCAAGTCAAGAACATCAACAAACTCAAACTAATTATTGAAGTCGGCTGAAAAAATATTTAGAAAATTTTTAACTCAAGCCAAAAGTTAAAAAGAATTTTCAGATCAAATTTTATTCAGCCAGCAAAAAACTCATCTCGAAGCTTTTCATCCGACACTTGTCAGGAGATACACGTCGGAATGAAGGAAAAATACAATTGATTGTCTTATAACACCGAATAAAGAATTGATTGGTTGTAAAGGAAGGCTTCAAAACAAAACACGTAGCGATGAGTTTTTGCTGGCTATATTCAAATTCTGTACCATAAATCACTTGCGCAAATTTAACAGCACATTTAGCATACTTGATTTTTTATGTTCCTTTTTCATTCAGGAAATGACAAAAGCTTCTTCACTCAAATCAAGGCCGCTATTTCCGTCAGCACTTATTACAGCACTGAAAGAATGTTGGTCGAAAAGTTCATCAGAAGATACACCTACCAATTGTCTGATCATTACAAGAAGCTTGTTAAGTTCTACACTTGTGCTTACAAGTGCTACATGTCCAATGCCTGCCTTAGATTCTTCTCAAAGTCTTACTACAGTTATTGGTAAAGATTTTCACTCAATTAGAAATTATTTTGCAGTAGTCTTTAAGTTCCTTTGCGAGAAATCCATCTTAAAAGCTCTAAATTCTAAACTTTTGGTAAGAAACGTAAATTCCATCGGACAATATTTTTTTATTTTAGCTCATTTTTTTGCTTTCAGTAATTAGAGTGCGATTCAGTCAGTCAATAAATATTCAACTCGTAATTCGTTGACTATAAAGTGAAAGCGCATTTAATGCCCCGATTGTTGATTTTCTTTGCTTGAAAATATCGATAAGGTTTTTCCAAATCTTATTTAAGTAAATATTAAACTTTTATTCAACAATATTACGTAAGATGTTGCGAAAAAGATGAAGTCTTTTTATTAGACTTTGCTTTAAAGCATATTGCCATTATCGTAGGCTGATTGGCGGGCTAAATATATATAAAATCTTTTAATCACTATCACAATAAAATAACTGTTTTTTTTTCAAGCATACATAAAGAATTAAACTTTGCTTAAAAAACTCATGAAAAATTTCTACATTTGGACAGCGTCATCATCAGATCTTAATTCAATGTTTGTTTCCCAGAGAGGAATCAACGCAATTTTGAAATGAGTAAAAAATTAGAAAAGGTTGACATTTGATTGAACGTGACATCAAATGTTTGTAAAAACAGCTTGATTTCTACAAAAAAGACAACTGTAAAAGTTAATTTTTCAGCCGCGTCCATCACTTCCACTTCAAGAGCGACTACCACGTTCGCAAGTTCATCATGGCGCCCTTCTGCTACCACTACAGACACTGCACTTACAGCAACTTGAAGACCTGTGACATTGGTAAGACAACAATATTTTGCAATAATTTTGTATGCTGTTTTCTTTTATGGTTTAAGGGTAAACTCTTTAAATGCTAGACCTATTGATGAAATAGATTTATTTAATTTAAAAGTTGGCTGATAATTTTGAACGCTAATACTGTATAAATGAATAATAACTCCATAAACTTCTCTCGTTTTCATTTTTTGATATACTAAAATCTATAGTTCTCACGTTTGTGTCACGCTTTGTCGAGTTTGTAATAAAGGTTTTAAAGACTTGGTTTTATCCAGGCGAAGAAGCCAGAAAAGCCGCCAAGGTTATTTCTGATTTGAAGAAGAAGATGACCGATACTCTTGCTGCCAACGACTCCAGATATACTTCCTGGAGAAACACCTGGATCGGATACTTCCGTGCTTACAAACAAGCTTACGAAAAGATCGTCAGATGCAGACACACTTGGTACCTCTGCTATCTTCGCAAGCAATACATCGCCTGGTAAGTTACCCGATTCAATAAGAAATAAATCAATCAAACTTGCAGAAAATGCTGTTCATTCAAGGTTTGACACAAGGTTGAAAAATTTCTGTTCCATTTCTAATCAAGTCACTGGTCAGTTTTTTATTTATACCCGCAAAAATACATATCTTGAGCCTGAAGAGTAAACCCGTGTTTTGTTGATTACCAGCAGTCTTCTGTCTGTTCACTAAGCTATTTATTGCACTTCAATGTATAATAATTACCAAGAACAGCGCCCTCTAACGTAATAAGAAGCTAGCTGAAGCGATTGGCTTGAAAAGGGTTACTTTCAATTTTCCCAATATAAAACATTATTGGCTTTGATTTTAAGAGTACATGTGACTAAAAAATAATAAAAAATTTTGCAATAAATAAAGAGTCTTTATTAACAAAACAACTTTTGCATTTGGCCGTATCAAATAAGTTCAATAATCACAATTGTTAATATTATTACAAATCAATATTTGATTAGTGGTTGCAGATTTCTAAAAAAAGTAGCGCTGGTCTATTACTTTTACATGTACAACCAGTTCTATTTTAACGGTTTTAATTTAGAAATTTTTAATTATACCATTATTTCAATTAGTGCAATAAATTTTTCATCAACTAATTTGGTGCAGCCCCTGGTTGGATTCGTTACATTTCTGCCATAAATGAACATTCTAAACACGGCTCCATTGATTTCTAAACTTGCCCTACAGAGTTGTTGTTGCTCTCTATTGCACTGACAAATCCTACAGGTTTTAAGTTTGTTTTTTGCGATATAAAAAAATTTGAACTGAACATTAAACCTTGACAAAGTTTTAAGAGCTGCAAAAAAAAACAGTAAACAATCGGGTATACAGTACAAACATTTTATGATGTCATAAAACAAAACAAACAAAACCTTGAAACTGCACCAGCATCTGTTTTTTATCCTTTGATTTATTCGTACTCATTGAAATGCTTTTGGTTTTAGCAATGGATACCTTCTTCCCGTCAACCTCTCTTACCTTTCTCAACTTAAAGCCGATCTTGAAAAGAAATTGAGAGAAGCTTGCGCTCAATACTACCAACAACTTGACGCCAAGATTGCCGCCGCCGACCGCGCCCATGCCGCCAACCAAGCCAACTACAAGAAGGCCATGGAAAGCCTCATCAGTCAACTCCAAGCCAAATACAGTGACTGCGCTTCCAGAAAGGCCGCCGCCATTGCTGACTACAAGAAGAAGCTTATTGCTAAGCGCGATGCTCAAAGAGCTGCTTTTGTTGCCAACCTCTATAAGGTGAAATATTTTTGAAAAAAAATATTAATAGCAAATTATATCATCATATCAATTAGTTATCTTGACTTGTAAGTCGAACTTAAAGACTTTGAACTCAGAGCAACGTTTAAGCGATTAACCCCACCTGCTTTCAGAGATGCCAAGATATTGGTGTCCGATTGCATCTTTTTATTAGTTTTTGTAGTTATTAACAAAGTAAAGTTATTGCAATTTAGAGCTTCTTTTTAAAAATCCTAACACATAAAAGTGCTTTCAAGTGCCTGTCTTAATGACATAAAAGCATCACAAGAATAACAAACAATTAAACCAAAATCGTGTCGATGCATCGCCATAAAAACGGTTTTTCTCGACTCAGTACAACAGTTTACGACCATAAGCGTAAAAATATGTAACCTTGTAACAATTTTAAAGACCAACGATTAAGAGCTTTGGTGCTGATTAATCTACCGAAAATTAAACAATAAAATCATAATTGATTAGTTTCTGGAAAGCTACTTTTGTTTGTTTAAAAAAAATTTGACGGATTCGATAAAGCAAATGTTTTGTAGGTTAGAGACGCTCAAATTGCCAACTTCAACAAAATGCTCATTCACTATCATGGAAGCCACTACCAATGTGTCTTCATTCATAAGTGCTTGTACAACAATTACGTCAGCGCTATCAACCACAAGGTCAACGGTTTGATTGCTCAATTCGACAACTTCTGGAAAACTAGCATTTCTCGCCTTGTCCTTCACTACACTTGCTGTTACAAGTGCTCCATTTACGTCAGATGTGCTCCTACCTTCCACTGCGGCAGCTTCTACAGTTGGTGCTACAAGTTGCCTCTTTCCAACTGCTACGGTTACCAATACGGTCTTTACATGTAAGTCAATGTATGAAAAAACAAGTACATTAATGGATTGATTTATTTTGTCCTTTCCGATTCCACTTTGGGAATCTAAAGCTTGTTAATTCATTAAAGCGCTTAGATTTCATTTTTGAATCAAATCTGTGATTAACGACGTAGAAGAGGATTGAAAAAAGTATGATAGTGCTTAAACAAATCGCAATTAATAAACGATTTTCCAGTGATTGTAATTGACTCGCTAAATACCATTGTAAACTGAGAGAAAATCTATAAAATATTGTCATTTGAGGAAAAATGATTAGAAATGTGGCTAGGTTTTATTAACTTTATAGTAGTTTCCGATCACATAAAGCTCTCTATAATGCTTCTATGATAACGAGAAAATCGTATTTAAAGGGATAACTCTTTACAAAATTTCGAATTTCCATTTCACACCTCGACTATTGTTAGATAAAATTGGTAGATCATGTCTTTTTTTTCCCCCACAGATTTCACGCTCTAGTTGTCTTCCTACATGAACAAGTCCATAAATTTCCCCACGTGGGGAAAAAAGGGACTTGATCCAAATTGGATCCCTTTCTTTATAATAAGGTGCATTTTGGGGATAGCCAGGTATAAAAAAGGGGCAGTTAAAAGGATAAACATTATATTTATTACCGTTTTAGGAAGTGTAGGATAAGGATTGTAATGAAAACAAAATGAGATATTTTTTCAAACCCTGGGAAGAACAACAACAACAATTTACGCATAAAAGACAGCTGCAATAGCACTAGGCTACATGATTGCAACAACACAACTCTAGTATACCCAATGACGAGACGTCAAAAACTTCATGCCGGAACCAGTCGAACCACGCGGTTGCCAAATTTGCGCCTTGTTAAAAGACTGAACAAGAATGTTGCCGAAAGAGTTTATTTACATATATTTGCTTACACGCTAGCAAACTAAAAGTACTAATATTATTCTATTTTGCAGGAGCTGCCATCATTAAACACCCGAGTTGCGACACCCGACCCTCCCATCAATTCCTGTTTTAAATTTAATTTCATCAAAAAATCGTAACTTTATTGATCTCAAATAATAAAAGGTGAAACATTTGAATCGCGCCCACATGAGGCTGTTTGTTCTGGTTTGAAAACAACGAGTGACAGGTGACCGCGGCGGGATGCAGCCAGCATGGTGTAAAGGCACTTGCCCCCGGGTCACATACCCCCCGTCACATACCCTTTTAGTATCGTATTATTTTGATAATATACCCGGAGGGTGTGTGGTTAGTATGTGACTAGGGAGTAAGTGCCTGGGGGTACGTGACTAGGGGGTAAGTGTCCTAAAACCGACCAGTATAGTCATATTACTCGACCTACGGTACGTTTAATTTTACAACCACGAGGCCGTCATCGACAAGATCTCGCTGAATATTAAGATTCATATTAGGGCACGAGCAATTGTCCATTCAGCCCTGTCCATCTTTTAGTACTTATACCATTACGGATTATGATAGTAAGCAAGGACGTACCGTCAGGGGAGGTAAGTGAACCGGTGCCTCAACTGTGACAAAAATCAAATAAAGAAGAAATAAAATATTGAAGTCAATAGTTTTTGCAAAATAGATGCAACTTGCTATTACTTGAAAAAAAAATAGTAAAAATTATAACGTGCTTGTAGTAGTTTATTTAGTTTTGCTTTTAAACCCTAATTTTCGACGATTTAATTGTTGAATTTTCAGCGCTTTAATCATTCAAGCGTTCTTGTCAACAAAATCGCTAATATACGCTAGTTAGGCAGCTTTAAGATTGCCTCCCTTCAGATAATAAAAGAAACAAAAATAAAACAATATAACGCTTTTTTCTCTTTCGGTGAAAATATCTGTTAAAATGAGAGAGAGATTTGAGGCATGCCACAATTGTGATATCTTAAGAGAAAAAAAGTACTTCTTACTCCCGACATTGGCCAAAACAACATAAATCGGTTTCTTCTCAATTAGTCGGAATACACGCCTAGTGCATTGCAAAGCAATAAAATTATTTTAAGTTTTAGTAATGCTAAGAAAATTTTCAACATTAAGCTTTTAATCAAATTTTGGTATATGTATAATTCAATGTTTGAACCTCAATTTTTGGCAGCATTTTTATATATATAACGTACATTTCTAAGTAACACTAATTATAAGCTATACCTTACCTTAACTTGTTAAAACTGATTGCGAAATTTTTTACTTCCATTGTGAAGACAATTCAAACTAATAAACAAATGCCATTGTAAAGGTCAATAATTCTTCGGACTTTAGTTTGAAAATGTAGAGTGTCCGGCTGCTACTTTAGACCAGGGTTTCTCAGCCTATGGCCACACGGCCAAAATGGACCACAAGAAATTTTAGTTCGGCCAAGAAAGTTTTATGATTCCGAATATGCGTTTCAAAAACAGACTTTTAACAAAGGAAGAAAAAAATTTTGTGTGAGATTGTAACTTTTAGTCGTAATGTCGTGGTGTTCAAGACCAATTTTCGTCCTAGGTTTTTGTTTATCTTTCTAAAAAAAGGGTTATCACTTAAAATTGTTGCCAGGTAATGCACTTTTTCTCCTCAAAATGCAGTGATCTCCAAAAAAAAAGTCATCGCTTGAAATCGTTCCGAGTAATGCACTTTTCGTCCTCAAAATGCAGTGATCTCCAAAAAAAAAAGGTCATCACTTGAAATTGTTGCCTGGTAATGCACTTTAAAAAGGTCATCACTTCAAACCAGTCGCCGATTTTCGTCTCTGATCGGCCTCAGATTTCATCCCGAACAAGTAATATTTCTCATCGCGCAAAAGTTCGTCATGCAATTTCTAAAAATTTCGTAACGCATGACTTGCATGCCCTGACGGCACGCCTTTGTTTTTATTATAGATAGACACAAATAATTTTTATTAAATTAATTTCATGGGCCACGAAAAAAATCTGTGTTCAAAGTGGGCCATGGCTAAAAAAGGTTGAGAATCCCTGCTTTAGACAACCGTCGGAGACTAAGTTTCAATTTAATCAAAGTCAGTAATTCTTGACAAAAGGCACGCCTCTTGAAGGGAGTTTAAAAAATTCAGGGGTTCAGTTTTATTTACACATTTTTAACAAAGCATATCCTACTTCAAACACATTATTTGTTTACAATTAAGTGTGCATGAAAATTTAAGTCTCGTCTTTCCATTGCAAGAAAATTCTTTTTGGCCTTTTTCCACGATTTTAATTTTTTTATACTACGACGTTTCTTTTTACTTCACCGTAAGAAATTTATTAGGAGACACCGAAAAACTTTTGAATCTTCAAAAGGTCATGGATCAATGCACAATCAAAAGCTTTTCGGTAACTTCCTAAAGATTGGTTGTGCGAAAAAAGTTATTTGCCTGAAAATTTAAGAATTTAAGCCCCTTCGCTCCCGTGGATCCGATCATGGGGCTCTCATTCAAAATCAAATTATCTAAGACTTTTAAAATCTAAAGAACTGATTTGTCTCCAAATAAACAGACTTGGGAATTCTAATGTTAAAGGAAACAGAAAATTTTAAGTTTTTCATCAAAACATTTTTTCGTCGGCAACGTGGTCGAGTGGTTAAAACGCTGTGATTGGGATGAACATGGTCTTGGCTCAAAACCCACTCGCGCCATTCTGTTGTGTCCTTGGGGAAGACACTTTACGGCACTTTCCCCTGTTTGGTAGTCTTGGCAACCAGTTCTAAATTCCAGTCATATTTCTATAAAACTAAAAAATCAAAATAATAAATTTCAACCGCACAGCAATATCTTGGCATCTCCGGAAGCAGGCCGGGTTAATTGCTTGCCCTATGTATTAGCGCCTCCGTCGCTTTTCTGCGAGTTAGCAGGATAAATGTAGAGATAAAATAAAAAATGTTTTTTTAATTCAATAATTTATTCTTTTAATTTAAATCAGAAAGAGATTTACCTAAATGTGAGAGAATGCTTCAAATTGCTTTTTTTGTAGGTAAAGTATTGTTTTGTTTGTTATTAATTAAAATTAGTACTAACACTACTTTAAAAAATTTGGTGTCTCACCAACCACGGCACGTCACTGATAGTAATTTGCAAAGATACTTTGCCACCGATTTAAAGTAGAGCCTTTTTTTTTATCTTCAACTTGTTCATGTCAACTCGAGAATCAGAGTTACCAGCGTTTGCATTAAGATATGAATGCAAACAAACTTTAAATAATCGTCTTACTTAAATTGCTATAGACTTTTCTACTTGAAACAATAGTGGTTAGAATCAATAGCAAAAGTATAAATTTTATTAGATGTCGTTTTATAGTTTTGCCACGAGAAGCCAAAAAATCACTTCTCTCGTTTTTACTTTTCTCGACAATTCAGCATTATTTGATTTGTTATCCAAAGCCGGCAACATGGCCAAGTACAAACGCTCCCGCGTAGAGGCTTCTTTAACCCTATTCTCCTCAACGGCCGGGCTTCTGAAGCCCGGCCTTTGCAAAAACGTTTGTAATTACTTCATCTTTTTAGATAAAATTCTGGAATTTCTTGACTTTTCCTAATTTAAATTGCTGATATTACGGCTAGATTCTTAGCGTAATATCTCTAGTAGACGTTAACCACGCGTTCCTTGTATAAATACGGTTTTCTATTAAACATAAAAATTAATTAATACAATAAATAAAACAATTAAACAAAAAATGACTTACTAACTAAATCCACTTCAGACTATTCCAAAACAAGAACGTTACATTAGTTGAAAAGAAAGAAAAAGACCTAGTTGCTACTATTAAAAGAAATCGTCACGCAAAAACTAACAAAAAAGCGCTGATTTTGAAGATGACGTAATGCGAGAAAAGAAATTAATCCGTGTTTTAAATTAAATTGAGTTCGAAACTACGCAGGGCCATTTTGGCACTAACAGCTGAATAAGATGGTATTATTTTTAGGTGCCCCCAAACAAGGGTTAACGGGTAAAATAGAGATTTTTTAGCAAATTTGTTAATTTTTGCTTGTTTTCGCAAGCAGAGCGTGGAATTTCAATTTCACGCTTTTACCGTATTAAGTGACATGAATTTCACCAAGAATTGGCTTTGCGTGACGAAGCGAATTACGTCGTTTGGCGACGTCGATATGCCTTAGGGCACTGGTTCCCAAAGTGGGCGTTGGCGAGATTTAGGGGGGCGGTAAGAAGACAAAGGGCGATAGGAAACAATGAGAAGAAATATAGATGAATGACGATTACTGACGTTTTATGGATGACCTTACTGGGTGCTGAACATTGGAAACTTAAATACCTTTATCGTTAAATTTTAAGATGATTTTAGAAAAGAGAAATCTTTAAAAATAAATCCTTTCAGAAAATGAAAAATCTAGCTATTTTTTTTCAATCTAACCACTTGTGAAAACTGGCATCATTGTTTTCCATACAGAATTACCAGTCATTTGAGCTGAGATGCAAGCAGCGATTTGAGCACTTGAGCAAAAATTTCAAAACAATATAATTAAATAATATTATTTAATTATATTGTTTTGAAATTTTTAAAGCATTAAAACAAAAAGACAATTTTAAATTACCGTCTTAATACCAAAAATTTATCAAATATCTGAAGGAGGCAGTGCCTGGCGTGTTGACAGTACATTGTGTAAAACACAGACAAAACCTGGTTGCAAAGAATATCAGTGATCGCCTTCATGATTCATTAAACACAGTTATGAGAGCAGTCAATACAATTAAAGCACGTGCTTCCAATTCTAGGCTTTTCCGACAACTATGTGCTGAGAATAATGAGGAATTTGACCAATTACTACTGCACACAGAAGTTAGATGGCTGTCCAAGGGAAACTGCTTGAGGCGTTTCTATTCGCTTTTTAGCACTGTAGTGGAATTTTTCCACGCTCTCGATAATAGCGTCAGCCTTGAATTAATCAGGATTAAGGCTGACATTCCCTATCTGTCAGACATTTTTATGAAGTGTAATGAGGCAAATCTACAACTGCAGGGAAGCCTTGTTAATCTGATCAAAGTGAAGTCAACTGTACTGGTATTCATATCCAAGCTGGAATTTACAATCGCAACTTAGGTCGTCATGAGCCTTTTCAATTTCCAAGCTTGGCTGAGCTTGACAAAGAAAGCGCAGTACTAGATAATGACCTGCAAGAATACTGCTCACACTTAGATCAGCTCCACAAGGATATGACCGGTAGATTTCAAGATATTTTTTTCCTTGGAGGTGCCTGATTGGGTAATAGATCCACAAAATGAGTCGAGTCTGGAAGGGGCAAGTGTCTTAGAAGAAGAACTAACATCACTCCGAAATGATATTGAACTGAGACCAAAGCTTTCAAACTCCTATCAGGATTTCTGGCTGCAGAAAGCTGTCCATGAACGTTATCCATAGTGTGGAACAAAGTCAAGCTATACTTTTAGCTTTTCCAACATCCTATCTGGTTGAGAAAGGGTTTAGTGCAATTTCCCAGGTTCTTTGCAAGCAAAGGAATAGACTAGCTGTCACAGATTGGGGCGACCTAAGGCTTTTCCTCACTGCACCGAAGCCAGAAACTGACAAGTTGGCATCATCACATTAGGCGCATCCATCTCATTAAGATGTGAGTACATGGTATGTTGATTATGTATGCTAACAGAATAAATGTATTTTTGTGTTTCATGTGTGTTTATTATTTACATGTAAGTTGCGTAAATTTATTATATATATCAAATGCTATAGTAAAGCGTAACTGTGTGCACAAGATAGAGGACGTTATCAAATTTTTGGCGACACTAAGGGGGCGGTTGGTAAATAAAGTTTGGGAAACACTGCCTTAGGAGATGCAGAACTTATTTCATGTAAATCGAATTTTCTTTTTTTGAGCTTTTTGCGATTGCTTGAAAATACTTTACACATATACATTTTGTTGTATAAAACAATTCTTGTTGGACTGCTTGAATACCAATCAAGCGGACAAAATTCAATCTTTACACTATGCATTTTTATAAAACTTTCTTATACCTATTCATTCGTGGGAAAAAGTAAATGAACTAACTAGTTTACATTTTAGATCTTATGCTGACGCTTTCAGACAATTAAACAACTCCTGACTGTTTATAATTGCATTTCACATTGGATTTGAAATAATAGGCCGTTTCTATGTTGAAAATTTTCTTACAATGAAAAATCCGACGTATTTTTTATGTAAAAATTTATTTGTTTGGAAAAATTTTGTAAAAAAATTTCTAGCTTTTAGATGTGGGCTTTGCAAACAGAAAACACAAAATAAAAACAAGACGTTTGATACGATTAAATTTCAATGAAACAGGGGTTTCCAACTTGTATAAATTCATGTCAGTTTTAAAGTCTGAGATTTACACAAATGACTTCTTTCTTCCAAAAACATTTTCTCGCTAAAGTTTAAAAAAACGATCCTTACTCATTGCAAACTCTTTGATAAATTTATTTCGAAAGTTAAATAAAGACCAAAAACCGACCCTGAAAATTTAAAAAGAACTTTTTATGCAAACATAAAAATCATTTTTGGTCTTCATGTACCTTTCGCAATAAATTTTATGTTTGAACTCAAAATGTCATTTTAAAAAATTTTTGATATGACTCCTAATCTAATATGATTATCCTATTATATTCAGACGTCTTTGTAGTTTTAAAATGACTTACTAATTGGAAACCTTTGAATAAAAATTACTTTTGATATCTTAGTTACGGATGACCTGCAGTGTTCACAAAGATTTTTCCACGTAAAACCAGATAAAGCTCCGGGCCCTAATTTTATGTGCATAGAGCTCATAATCCATGTTAGAGCTGCTTTGAATTCTTGATTATATAACTTTCTCTTTTCCCGATTGCGTTAACTCCAATTTCGAAAATCTACGAAAGAGCGCTTGTAGTCGAAAAAGGCTTTATAGAACAGTGGTATTATATATACGTATATAACAGTTATGATGGGAGCAGTTAAAATTATCAAATATATTCGGAACCGTGTATTGCATTTAAGGGTTTTTGAAGCACTATGTAAGCGCATGGGTTTACAACATCACCATCTCATTTTTTATGCAGAAGTGATACGGTTTTGAAGAGGACGCGTTCTTACGCGAAGAAAAGCAAATAAATTTTTACGGGAGTGAAAATTCCCTATTAAAAGAACTTCGATTCAAAAAAATGTGAATAGGCAAACTTGCTTACTTAGCATATATATTCAACCGGTTTAATAATTGTAGTGGTTCTCTTCAAGGTTACTGCATCAACATACTTACAATGTGCAACAAAACTTTTAAAAAAAGTTGTTGTTTTTGTAACAGATGTTTGCAAAAAAGCGACATTGATATGTTTCCAAGTTTGCAAGATTTTGTGGCAAGTACCTCTTTTGGCACTAAAGAGTTAGTTGTTATTATGAGTCAACACTGAAAAGGGTAAGCTATTAACTTTTGCCTATATTTTTCCGAAAATAAGATCCTCAAAAGAAAAAGTTTTGGATCGTTAATCTCTTTACAGAGGATATAAAGTTGTGCAATCCTAACGCTGCTAAAAAAGAAAAATAAAAAAGAATTGCTGATTGAACTCGTTTGCGATACCAAGTTAAAAATTGCGTATAAAAACTTACCACTTTTACAATTTTAGACTTCACTTAAAAACAAATATATACAACTTAATAACAAAGTAATTAAGCTGCTGCTAATTTTTTCTACGGCTTATCTGTAAAGAAAAGGGTTTGGGTTAGGGTTAGAATGCTTAACCTTAGCTAAACAAAACTTAATCAAACTTAACAAAACTTAATCAAAACTTAATCAATCTAACCCTATGTAAGAAAAGCTTTTCGGCTTTATCTCTTATCAAAACTATAGAAAAAAATTGAGTAGATAATCAAGCTGAAGTTCGCCCAGAGGCGCCGGAAAAATTTTTGGCGGGGTGAGGAAAAGATTCAAAACAAAAGCTCCTCTTTTTGGTTGAATAGAAAAAATTATAGTTAAGACTTCAAAACTAAATAGAATCGTCCGAAATTAAAAGTCACGTGATCGAAATATAGTAAAAGACTAAAAAAAAGGTCATCACTCTGATTTGCACTATCATTCTTTTGCTATGACTGCAATAATTACGCAATGATTAGCAAAGGTTCAAAGTTAAGAAAAAAAGGCAATCATTTGGTTGATAAAGTACTAACAATAAATGTAAAATATAGAAATCGTTTTGTTTGTATACAAGAAAACCGAAAGTTCATTAGGTGAACGAACTTCCGTAAATAGGAGATAAACTCTTCTTTAGTCTTCAACTAAATTTCCAGGTCATGCATCTGCGTACCTGTTCGAAATACAGTTGAAGACAAAAAAAATGTTGTCACTGATTTTACCACCTATTCTTTTTTTGTTTTTAAATATATTTCGAACAGGTACGCAAATGCACAACCTGGAAAGTTAGTTGAAGATTAAAAAAAGAAATTTCATCTCCTGTTTACAGCAGTTCGTTCACCCAATGAATTTTCGGTTTTCTTGTATATAGGCCTATTCAGAAAGATTTTTATATTTTATATTTATAGTAAGTACCTTATCAACCAAAAGAGTGCCTCTTTTTTTTGATTTTGCGTCCTTGTTAACTTACTGTTTTTTGCTGTTGTCAAATCATTGTTTTAAAAACTTTGTTACATTTAATTCTGATCGCATTTATGTAAGTGTAGAGACAAATCAAACCCAATGCTTTTGTGCTGCAAATTCAAAGGACACTATTTGCCCCCTTGTGCGCCCCCGCTTCTGGCGCCCTTGACTTTGCCTTTTAAAAACTTCAATGGAGCCACTTTTACTACGTATCATATCAAGAAGGCAGCAGCAAAGTTCACATTAAATGGAGTTTTTCTGATGCTAAATGCTCACTTTTGTTATATTAAAATTTTTTTATCAATTTATCGCGTTTATTACAATTTTGTCATTAGAAAAAGTTACAGGGCCGCAGAATTACTGTATTTTGAAGTATTACCGGTCCGAAGCTTAAAAAGATTGAGAAACACTGCTCTAGACCCGTGCTCCGCTACTTTTTCAAACCTGCGGCACACTTTGAAAAATTTTTTAAATTAGTAGAACACCTGGACCAGGTGTAAAGAGCTAAATTTTGAATGCTTTCCGTTACCTGAAGTTTCATTTTGTCTTAAAAAACCTAAAAATTTCAATCTAAACTCTAAAAATAAAGTGATGACTTTTTTTTCATCTGAAATTACCAATTTGCGCATATCGTGCACAATCGAGCCTGGGTGAAAATTGATCAAAAAAATTATCAATTTATTTATAGAGAGTTTTTATGTTCACTAAATAATGTTTCATATGAAGAAAAGCAATCAAAATTTAGTAAAGACCAAAAACAGGTCTTGACATTACACAATGAGATGTACTGTATCATAAATTTTTTAAGTTTTTTGGTTGCTACTTCAAAGAAACATAACTTTTTTTCCATTTGGAAGAGTATGTTTCTCGTTTTTTTGCTGCACACAAGTTGCAGAGCACTGCTCTAGATCCTGACTATGGTTTATTTACCGCTTATCAAATGCCTGCCAATAAATACGAAGGTTTAAACGCTTGTTTGTGCCTACTAACCAAAAACGTGAACAATTTCGCTGAATTAAACATCCGTTCTACCAATCACATGAATTATAGATCGAACACAGAGTACTATGAGAGTACATCCGGCCTCATGCTTTCATTACCAGCGCCTTGCCTTACCCGTTCAAAACAGTGTTTCCAGAACAGTTTGGGTTATGCTTAAACGCCTTCAGTTGGGTTAAAAACAACTGGCCGCAACCGACTGGCACCACCTAACTAACCAGTCGGCTTCGTCTACTTGGATTGCGCCCAGTCGGTTGGGACCAGTTGGCCCATTTTGTCTGCGGAGTGTAGTTGCGCGTTTTCATTTGTGCATAGACAACAGAGATTTACACAAATGATTTACACAAAATCTCGTTCCTTTTTCTCATTGCAAATGCGGCGCCATTGTACAAACCGGAGATAACGTTGCATCGGAATGTAACATGCATTGGGCATTACAAGGAGCACGAGGTCGGACAGTTTTGGATGAAAAAATAAACAATTGTGGAGTGGTACATTGCTAACAGCATTTAACCCAGACAATACAATAAAAATTTGCAGTAAAAAATTAAGCACGCCAGCCAGTCCTATTTATGTATTTTACTTGAAGTGAATATTTTTACATGGTACAACAATTTCGGCACAGAATTGCCCTGTTTTACGTAATGTTAAAAAAGGGCCTTTACAGCTTAACATCTCTTTCTCGAAGCTATCTTGGAAAGATCTTGTGGTGATCAATATCTTCTGAAGTTGATCAATCTAATCTTCCACAGTGTAAAACAAAAAAACGCACTTTTCAATTAAATATATTGGAGCAAAATGTGGTATTTTATCTTGTATTTCATGCGACACTTTTCACATTACGAAATAAAAAATACATCTGCCTTTGTTACCCAGACTCGCTTATTTTCTAGTTTTGCTTTTAGGTTTTCACTTGTTAATTACTTTTTTGCCTTATTACTAGTTGTTTTTCAAAGGGTTATTTTATTATAATTTTTTTGTTATTTTGAATGACACAATAAAAGTAAGTGCTTGACTTAGACACCTTATGATTATTTCCTAGCATTGCCCCGTCCTGAAAAGGACGTTTGCCGATTAGCAGACCCACACTGAACATCGGAGTGGGTGGATACCCTTCCGTTTTGGTAGGTTCGGTTTCGGTATGTCATCTTCAAAATTAACGAACAGACTTACTCACGGCTTAGGCTGCGAGAAAGCACCTACCATCTGAGCAAACCGCAGACCATGTTCTAACAGCGTGCCCTATACATCGGGCACCACATGGAGCACAAGGTCTGATGGTTTTGGATGACAAAATTCGATGCTGGCTTAATAACACCATTGCCAGCATCTGATTCAGGCAGTTCAGCAGTCTGGGGTAGTAATAGGATAAAACCTCGGCCCCAGTCCTGTTTGTGTCTGACCTGGAGTGGATACCCTTCAAACGACGACGACAACAATTATTTCCCAGTAACGTTGTCCTACATTTAATCTCAATTATATGTTATGCGAATATTTGTAAATGTTTAGTGACAAATAAACAAATCCAAATCTTGAATCTTTACAAATATAAGAATATTGTGGTTTAGGAAATTTTTTATTGGGCACTCTACTTTTTAAAAACTGTAATTTAGAGTTGCTGATAAAGACTTTCAAGTAGAGAAAGTGACGTAAAATGTTTTTTTGTAATAAAACAATAAAACGTGAAAAGAATCCGTTCCCATGAAAACGACACTTCCAACTTCTGGCCAGCCCTAATTCAACCGCATGTTGAAAGGCCTTTGATTAGCTTACAGTTTGATGTTCAACGAAAAATTAAATTGATCTTGTGCGAAAGTCATTTCCGTGCAAGTGACTCTAGTGTTGTAACATTTACACCTCGAAATTATGCTTCAAAGTCTAATTTTAGGAAACATTGTTGTCTCTGCTATGATAATACAATTGGACCAGGCCAGAAAATGCAAAAAAAACATAATCAAATCACAAAATCAGTGTCAAACATGTGACTCTTCCACGTGTTTGCGGTACTGCTTACAAATTTCCGCTTCATGCTTTGATTAATGCCGAGATATGTTCCATAACTAACAGTAACAATTATATAGAGTAATATTGTTTTTCTCAAGTGTTCTTTTTTAAAGTAATGCAATGATGTAGTTTCATTTCAATGATTAAAAAACTCTTTTGGTGGCGGTGAAATACGATGTGCATGTAAACGATGATATACAAAAGATTAAGTTTTGTTGGTTTTATAATATCTGTAAGTTGACCTTTTAACACTGTTAAACATCAAAACTTAACCAATTTCAAATTATTTTATGTAAAAAAAATTTATTTTCGTTTTCTTATTCTTTTTAAAAAAAAGCAGCAATAACTACTAGTAACACAAAAACATGTGGACAAAACATGTGAGCAAGTAAATAAAACTGATCTAAAATATTTTTCACAATTCGACCATTTAAATAATGAAGCAAGCTTCCTTAGCTTCTTCATTGTTCGTAATTGTCGTGCGCATTGACGTCACTCTTTACGTCTAATTTTTAATTAAGTTTACGACTGTTACAACAGCAAATCCGTTACAATCGTATTTCACGCTAGTTAAATGAGCGTCTAAACGTAAAAATTGAAGTGACCTTGATAAATTACAATTTTGCATACTTTATCAAATAATTTCAAAAAAACTTTTTTGCTCTAACAAAAGTTAAATAAATGATCTTAACTCTGCTTAAATTTCAAAAAGATAGCTTAAGTAGTTTTGGAATTATAAATCGTTAATTTGGTGGGCTTCTAAAGCCCGGCCGTTGAGGAGTCAATAGCTTGAAAAAGGTTGAGGAGAATAGGGTTAATTTCTACCCTTGTTTTCATGGAGTTTCCCTGCTTATAAGCTTTGGTCGTATTGCTTTATAAACGGTCAAAAAACAAGATCAGAATTTGTTCGAACGGACCGCGATATCTCGGCTTTTGACGAAGCAGTTGGGTAGTTCTCAGAACAGCGCCGCCCTGCGGACAAGAGAACACTTCTTACCTAGAGGAATTACTTACAGTTGATCCTCGTGCTTCAGTCGACAAATTGTTCAAACATAACGTCTTCTTATAAACTAGGCTGGTGGGCTCTTTAAAAAAAACCAGCTGTGTTTCACGGATTGGTTATTTTGGGAAGATCTATTTTTTTAATCTCGACTTGAATAGTTAAAGATATTTATTGCATTTTCAGCCTTCACTTGCTTCAAATTGCAGAAAATCGAAAATTTATTTTAGATTTATTCAATTATACAGGTTGTCCATAAAGTCCTATTACAATTTTAAAAAATTATTGCAAGGGCAATCGATAAGATATCTCAAAGCGGTTGGTTTTTATTTAATCAGTGTTTATTTAAGTTTTTATTTCGATTGAAATTTTGTGTTTCAGATAAAATTTTTATGTGTTTAGCAAACCCCATAAAATAATTAGTTCGCAAAAAAAAGCACATTTGTATTGTGGTTTATTGATGTAACTATTTTGCTGAAGCTCTTTAATTACTACATGAGGGTGTTCTGATCCTCAAATTTTCACATTGTGTTTGTTTAATTTTCCTGAAACATGACAAGTCGCCTAGTCACTAAAACAAAATCGTTTGAGGAATGTTTCATCCTCAAAAATTTATTCTAGAAACCAAACTGCTTAAAAATGAGAAGCACCAGACTCGAGTTTCGCTCTTATTAGAGCTCGTCAGTGATGCATATCTCACTGCGAATCGAACTCGCTACATGTGGTCTTCCACGCAGGAGACAACACCACTAAACCACGCGAGCCCGACAACATCTCGATCACAAGCAGCTGGAAATGATTCCCGGCTTTGCCGCGCAAGGAATACACAGAATCCACTGTGTGGTAAGACCAAGGCCGCACCTCATGACCGGGACTTACCCGACAAGCGTTAAGCATTGCGCTTACACTCCTAGAGCTTGGCGACCGAAGAAATTTATGATTTTATAAATAAATTATAAAATCATAAATTTCTTCGCTATTTATTTATAAAAATTTATTCGTTTGAAACAAGTCATTTTTGGGGATTTATTAAACACATTCTATAAACACATAAAAATTTTATCTTAAACACAAAATTTGAATTTGAATATAAACTTTAATAAACACTGATTAAATTAAAACAAACCTTTTTGAGATATCTTATCAATAGCCTTTGCAATGATTTTTTAAATTGTAACAGGACTTTATGGACACCCTGTATAATACATTTAGATTTATTCTACCTTAGCCGATACTTGAACCCCCTTTTTAAATCTTTAATTTTTGAAATAATATTTGTATTTTTCTTTCGCGCGCTTTTCCTTTTTTCGTGTTTTCTTGCCGATCTTTATCAGTTTAGTTTAGCAGAGTCCGTGTTGGGATGTTCCGACCTAATAAGCGTTTACAGTGTTTAAAATCTTTTAAATTTTTTTCTATAATTTTTTTATAATTTTTAAAATTTTTAAAGTTTTTTCAGTTTTTTCTATTGTTTGTTTTTTTCTATTGTTTTCTATTCTTTCTGGCAGTTTTATTTTATTTTATTTTACTTTTTAGATACCCCTGATGATCCCTTTTATGGGTGAAACAGTCTGTAGGGCTTTTAACCTTGTTTTTATTCCCGTGTTTTTGCTATTGTAGATTTATTCTACTATAGAATTACTGTAGATTTCTTTAATACGCTTAAGCACTGTACAAACCCGTTTCTTAAAACTCTCATCGTTTCACGCTTCACTTTTGAAGTCACACCAAGGTAAGATCTACAACAAACGAGTCTGACCAGGGTTTGGTTTCATCTTGACGGAACGAAATGTCCGGTTACAAAGTATCTCTATCAACAGTTAAAGTGACGTTTTAATAAAAGAATGATTTTTGAACTCGTGTGACAAGGCAGAGTGGAAATGTAGGAAGCGTCAACATTTATGCTCAGATACACCCCGACGCTGCAAGGTTTTTATCAAGTCTATTAGAAGAAACAAAAACTGTTTCAAATATATATACGTATGTTTTAGTTATTAACTACGTTACGTGATAAACCACACGAGATAAACGTTTGAATTCTCTTAACTTATATTACAGTAAGCATGCTTTTTGCACATCTCAAAGGCACACGAGATACAGAAGACGATATTTACAAAAGCAAATGAATGATTCGAACATTTGGACAGATGAGAAAATCACCGACGGAAAGATAGGAACTTGCACATCGCTGGTAGAAAACAAGACACTTGATGGCGCGCTTAATACTTCTGGCGAATATAAAAACCAACACAAGACATCAAACGGATTGTCAATGGAATCGTCAGCAAATAGGAGTCGCTTTATTTTTACATTTATTCCGCCCTCCCCCCTTCTCCCCCAAAAAAAAGATTATTGTGTGCTAATCGCAACAACACAAATCGAGGAATAGTCAATGCAATACACAAAGGCATGTTGGTATTGACACTGTCAGTACGATGTGATAATTAGTGGACGCAGGATAAGTTCATTACTAAGCCGACGAGCGTGATGGGATTTCATTGAATCAACTTCACAATCAATAAAAAATAACAAAAAACTCTCAATTTCATTTCAAATTAGGAATGGAAGAGGTAAGAGCATAAGAATCTTTCAAACAACTAAAACAAGTTTTGACATTAATTAACCAATAGAAAAACGGTCCATTAAAAAAAAAGCGAAAAACAGAAAAGATCTTTCAATTAGAACACTCGGTAGTTAATTCCATAGTTCGAGACATTTTTGATTAACTAGAACATTATCACGTTTAAAACTCGCAAACTGGACATAATGATATAGCATCGGATTTCACGATTTTAAAACGTAATAAAATCGTACAATTGGTGGTGCACATTTTTATAATTGCAACTTTGTAATTCTTGCAACATTCAATCTGCCCGGTTCAAGTATCGCTTCTACAACCCACGCGGTATTCGAAACGCAGACAGAATACAAAGTGAAAAAAATTGCTACGAAAAAAGAAAAGCAGAAGTGTACGTTAAAACGTGGTGTGACTTGATGGCATCGCGTCAAACAGCTTGTTGAAACAACGCGATTAAAAAAAGTCGCCGCGACGAGTAATACAAGTCGTCTGAAAGTAGTAAACACGGTGTATGCTTGGCACGATTTGTACTATGATTTGGCAACAAGAACACGGGGTCATTGTTGTTCGCGTGTACACATTTCAAAACAGCGGCGCGGTCGAAACGGAAGCGATTTACACGTCACAAGCGTAAGTGAATGAAATCCGCGGGTGACCGATTTCGTTCGTCAATAATGAAGGGACGGACTCACGACATGCTGGAGCAAGGAATATGAGGCGCCCCCATTTGCTGCAACACCTTATCCAGCCACTGCAACGGCCCATTTAAATGCATCTCGATCCAACAGGGCGTAGAGGTCACGTGCTGGCGTCTGTATTCGGCCCCCCACCCCTTGACGAAGCTCATCCGTATGGTGCACATCCGGGTCAGCTGATAAACGGCTTCGAACCCCTGATTGACGGACTGCGACAGAAGAGCAGCGAACTCCTGCGGATAAATTCGGTTATTTGCTGCGACCGCTAGCTAGTGATTGACTCAAACAAACTCGGCAAGTTCGAAAGAAGTTGAGCAAATAACAAGTTAGACTTAAAACAATATTAAATTGCATATTCAATAGTTTCTGAAAAAATTTCGCTCTGCAGTCTTTTAAAAGTGCACAATTAAATTATGGTGACGTCGTTGGATTATGGGGGTAGCATGACCCGATGGTAAAAAATACCATTTTGATAGCGACTGTGATCGACATGATCTATCTTACTATGTTCCTCTGCTTTCTATAAAAATCGAATTCTCTCATACTTTTTACGGCTCCGTTTGACGCTGAAGAAAATATTCATAACTTTCTCACTACCGTAATGTGAAGTCTGGTGATGCTGTTCGAAGGCCTCGCACGCGGTAAATGCATTTGTGAAGCTGTTTTAAATCGATTAAAAGCAAACCACACAATGTCATTTGGTTTCATGGACGAATGGAATTGATCAACAACAATCTGCAGCGATTGAGCTTAACCCAAGCTGTTCGGAGCAAGCTCAATCCAACAGGCCCGGCACTGGTTATGGGTATGAAAGCATAAAGCCTGGATGTACTCTCACAGTACTTCGTGCTCCATCTGTAATTTGTCCACTGAAAACCGCGGATGCCTAGTCCGCCAAGGTTATCGTAAATTCCGCGCAGCTGGTTCAAACGGGCATTTAAATCTTAGTCTCTCTTGGCGAGTATCTGAGGATACACTTAAAAGACCATGCAACATATGGTCAGGGTCCAGAGATTCACGGTAAGCCATGGAGACTGTCGGTCCTAGTCGGCGAAGCTCAGCTGACAAAAGGCCTGAAACTATGCGTAGGTGGTCCGTTGGAGTGGGACGCAAGCATCCAGTGACTATGCGCAAGGCGTCATTCAGGAAACTGTCTATAAAACGAGTGGGAGCACTGTGACACCAGACTAGTGCGCAGTACTCAGCTGTTGAGTAGACCAGAGATAGGACAGCTGCGCAAAGTGTTGTGGCACCAGCATTACATCTTGATCTTACAAGTCGCCCCAGCAGTGTGACGCGCGAAGATAAATTTTTGCGCAATGCCACTAAACGGTCATGGAACGTGAGTGATCTGCCCAGTTTTACCCTTAGATGAGAAGGAGTTAGACAAAACGGTAATAGTCTATTGCTGTTGTACAGTAGACTTTTAATTCACTTTAGCCTCTCAATTTTTTAAATGAAAGGCTGCCGTCACCGTCTAAGTGTGACCGAGCTTAAACCTCTAAGTCTGGAGATGCGCTAGAAGTGTCCCCTCCGTGTTCTTCCAGTTTGCAGAAAAGTGCAGCAATGCTAGATCGTCTGCATAAGCAAACTTTCTGGAAATTGTGGAGGGCAGGTCGTACGTATAGATGTTGAAAAGAAGGGCAGTAAAGAACGATCCCTCAGCAGACGGCGTAGGCTGCTTTGCTTGCTGTCACCGGAAGTAAGGGTGAAACTTCGGTTTCGGACAAGCTCCAAGTTCATTTTGATTCCATTCCATTCGCCTATGCACAAAAGCATCTCGCTCCTTCACCGAATTGCGAGTGCGGCGCCACTGAACAAACCGCAGACCACGTCCTATACATGTGTGCCCCATATATCGGTCACCACATGGAGCACGAGGTCTGACGAATTTGGATGACGAAACTCGATGCTTGCTACACCATCACTGCCAGCATCTGATTGGGACAATACAGCAGTCTGGGGTAGTAAAAGGATAAACCCTTGGCCCCAGTCCTGCTTGTGACTGACCCGGAGTGAATGCCCTTCCAAATGACGACGACTTGGTCTCAGTAGCTACTGATTGAAGCCCAACTAAGACCGGACAGCAATAGAGGATAGTAAATTTACTCCAGCAGTCACTACATAGAAGGCTGATGATATTTCAGTGCATCATACACAGAGAGGCATTGTGAGCGCCATTATAATCCTTGGAGTGCAATGAAATTATAAATCTTGCATTCGAATAATAGATATAATGGTGGCTCAAAGATTCAAACACCAACAGTTCTGTCTATCTTGCAAAAAACTTCGAATGTTCTACAATAGCAAATTAAAAATTAGCAAGGTATTTTTTTTTTAAACTGACCTTTCCTCGGTCAGAAATCAACCAACATCTTCAGAGATTAAAATGTTAACAGTAACAACTGCTAAAGCTCGTCATCATTAATCGTAGACATGTACCCAACGTGGAACAGCGGAAGGGTTTTAAATTAGGTTGTTCTCAAATTTGTTTTTCGCTGCTCGGAAGTGAGGCATACGTTGGAAGTTGTTTGGTTTCTTCAATGATCGCTTCGCCTTTGTTCTTTATTACTCAGTTTTGTCGCGGTAGCAATCAATATTGGAAACCATATTGAACTGGTCTTCGATACATAGAATGCCATTCCTTACTCTTTCACAAACATCAAAAATATGCACTTGGAGTCCTTCAACCTTCTTTCCACGTGCTCTTGCGGAGAGAGTTTCTCTCATGAACTATTTAAAAATAAACGTCACTCGTGCGTCACAGGTACAGTCCTGGAAATCAAAATGCCGTCTGACGAAGCTGATTAACGCTTTGCAGTAAACCTTAGCAACAGACATCACGTTAACTTCGTGAAATAAATCGCTAAAAAACTTTTAAAAACTTCCAACTAACCACGATTTCTATATTTAATCAAAAAAGTTGCCGATGCAGAGCTTAGTGGTTTGAACAAACAGTTCTAAATTTCATTTATATCATATCATACATAAAACTTTTAAAAACAAATAGAAAATTGAAATTTAACATGCAGGAAAGGCAGGTCGTGGCAACAGCAATGCTGCCGTAGAAAATTGAGAAAAAGCACAACTAAACTTTTTCAATCTTATGCCAATTTGAAGACTATTTTTTACACCAAAATCAACATTTTGAACAAGATTTTTACGAGAAATTGTATTTTTGACGCACCCAGCTTCTGCTCAGAGAGCATTTGTCAGTTGGCAAGATGGGAGACTATTTGTTTTTTTTAAGTTCTAAATGCGTCTAGAAAGATCAAATCAAAAATAAAAATTATTTAAAGGTCAAAAACAATCAAAATACTAAGCGGGTCGGGAAGATGATTCATCAGAGAAGCTAATTTTATTTTAAAAAGCAAATACAATCAAAACTGAAAACGTATACACTAGATGCAGCATCGAAAAGTCCATTTAGGCGAGGTTTCAAGTCCAAGGCAGGTATTTAAAACATTATTTGACCAATTTTTCTGCATTGTTGTATAGACAAACGTCTTTACATTCAAATTATGTCATTTTAAAAATAGAACTTAGTTCATGTTCTATCGAAAAACACAAAGCAATTTAATCAAATGGTTTGCGGCTAAGACAAATTTTTTGCTGCTTTCAGTTGTAAAATTTGTTTTCCTACCATACAGTAACTTTGTTTGAATGATTTTGTATTTATTGTAATCGTGTGCCTGTATTCGAGAAACAAATTTATGGGCCAATCAAAATTCTACGGTTTTTGTTCTGTAACCACTAAAATGAACACGAAAAATGCTACTCAAGACCACTGCCTGATACTTGTGTCAAGATGGCAGCACAAACTGCGAAATTGGATGCCGATGATCACTCAAAAAAATTAAAGACGTTTTCAAACTCATAGTTAGATCCTCAATACGTTTGCACAAGTTTGTAGAAGCATTTTAGGTCATAGATGACTGAACACAACCGTAACACAACATGCCATTTTAGTGACGAAAGCTTACAATAAGCCACGTAATACTCGTGTAACACGTCACTACAACATTACTTTTCTATTCGATTCTAATTCCTTTTTTAGTTCCAACAAATCAAGTTCAATCGAACCAAACAGGCTTAAAATCGGTCTACGGAAGGAGAAAATTAACTGATCAACATCTATATGGGCCTTTAATCACAAAATGAGATGCGGGAGGTGCAATTCTCACCACTGATACGGACAGTCGGTCCCGCCACCGCGATTATAGAAGCCTGTTACCTGGTTATTGAATATCTTCAAATGACATCCGGAGGGAATTTTGACCACCGTAGCCGGATGCCAGCCGTACCGGCGGTTACAGTTGGGACTTTGAACAAATATCGCGCTGTCGCTCAGGCATTCCGCGAAAACTTCGCCAGCGATGTAATATAACCGGACCCCTGAAGAAGAATTTATTAATCGTTGATTGTTGCCGGGTTGGAAAGTGTCACAATAATCAAGCGAGGTCACGTTGGGTCCTCGCTACCTAGCGAAGTTATGATTACGATAAACTAGGACAAATAACTGAATTCAAAGGTTTTAATAGGGTCACAAGCTGAAAGAGAAATAGTGAAGTTTTATAAGAACTTGACACAAATTGAAATAATCATTTTTCCAATTCAAGAAGCATTTAAACCACGAAATTTGCCAAAACTTCTAGTTGGATACGTTTTGATAATTCGACAAAAAGTTAATTCTTTATTGAATTTATAAGAAAGCCACTTTCACCTCAAGACTAACAACATTATCGATATTTTCATATTGAATAAGCAAAATTGATTTCATACAAATACACGCGAAGGTAACCGCAGAAGTCTTTCGTAGTTAAGTAAACAAGAAGCGAACAAAATATGCGTTGTAAGCAGAAAATCAAGCCCACTCGACAGAAAATTCCAGCTTGTACACGCTTGCTTGCCTGCTTACAAGATCCGAAATACGTTTTCCATCGGTCATTAATTAAAAAAATTTTTTTCATCTTTTAAATACACGTTTATCAGCCTAAAATTTGCTCATCAAGCACAGCGAGGCAAATGCAGTTAAAGAAGAGATTAGTGTGGCGTGGAAGGATGACGTAATACAACATTAGAATGAAGAAGTTCGAAAACGAGGTTATAACAAACAGAAACCAACTGTACTTCTAGACGCAGCCAGCAACACGTGTAGGACTGAAAACTGTTTAAGAAAACTGTGGCACGCGATTTCATCTTATGCCTTATTCGCGGAGTCACGTGACCAAATAACTCGCACCCAAGCGTCAAGAACAATTTATTACTGCGTAAGATAACAGTAAAAATCAAACAGAGGAACCGGTTTGCTTCATTGAGCATCACTCCTAACAAACCACTGCGATTCTTCCAATTTTGACAGCAGCGTATTTACTTCTTCATACAGACGAAGCTGAGCCGAAAACACACTTTAGCAATAAGGAAAATGAAAAATTAGGTTGTTTCAAGTATATTGCTGGGCCGTAACAACTATAACTTTTTTTACTTTCACAAAGTACAACTAATTTTTAAATGAGCAATGTCGAACCTCTGCGAAAAAATTTGAATTTATAGGAAAACATTATTACAGTTCACAAAGCATGATTTGACCTTTTCTCGACAAAAAATGCTTTATAGTTTGCATTCAGAGCAGCATCTTCCGGTAACTGTGAACTTTAAGGTTTTATACACAGCAGATTACATAAGCCACGCCAAGCAAACTTGTGCGCGAAAAAATTTAAGACGCAAAGGACCAAAATAAACGATCATGTACCGATGTGCGCGCGCACGTCGCACTTCTACGTATCTCGATGAAAAATTCCATCAAGTTGGCATCGTGCCAGGAGCAGCGACCTACCTTTTCCAACATGTCTCCTGGTTATTTCGACGTGTTGCGTTCGATTGATATTGGAGAGCAGACCGAGACAGAAGCGCTCCGCGTTCGATGGGTCGGTGAAGCCATCCACCGTCAACGATGACTGCGTGGCGTGGAAAGGCTCGCCTGGAACCGCAAAGACATTAGCAATAAATAGAGCGGTATTATCACTGCGCTTTTCTCATTACGCGACATGCTTTCAGCCTTTTCGTTAAGCGAAGAGATGACGTCACTGGCGCGATGCCTATACAAGCGGATTCAACGGTTGGCAAACGAACAAGCAAACAAGCTAAAATAACGTTGACGGCATTTTCTCCCAAGCTTCTATCGACCCCTTACCTATCCGCTGGTTGAGTTCATAGTACGAAATCGAGCACCAGAACGGGGGCTCGTGATAGGCGACCGACTGTACGTCGTCCGGCGAGGATTGGCCCGATGCTGCATCTGACAAGAAATTCAACTTTTTTAAAAAGTCAAGGTAAATTTTTTTTAAATTAACAACATCAGAAAGCCTACAGTCAACTGGAAAGCATTTTGAAAACCAGAAATAAATCTACATTTACAAGAAATTTAAAATAAAAACTACCGGAATATTTTTTCAAAAAACAAGAACAATACGAGAGTGAATATCTTTTTGTCATGTATCGAGCGCAAACTTGGCACAAGCCCGTCCGCTGGTATTCTAGGCTAAGATGATAATTTACATTAAGAAAACAGAATGTCACGTTATTGGTCCAAAATCGTTAATTGCATTAACGCGTCTCAAGGCAGAGCGAACGCGATAAAGAGGTATCCTCAAGTGGCATGCGTTCGGGTGGCCTGCTACTAACGTGATGTAATGAAGTGGCTATACTGGACGGAAGCATTATTTGATTTTAAGAGTGACAGCTGATAACAATAAACTTACTCAATGCAAGCAGAGACGCTTCAATTGAGCAAGTAATTGAACGCTTCTTGCAGTAGTAAAAGCAAAAAGCGAATAGAAACAAAACAATCGAACGTGCTACAAAAAAAAAACGACGCTTCGGAAACGAGATGACGAAAGAAACCTGATATAAGTCACACACGGCGCAGCATTTAAAGATTTCCTCACCAGAAAAGTTGGCGCCAGACGGCCCGGGGCTCGACATACTCGACGCCGTTTCGTTGTACTCGCTATCCTCGCTCATGTATCCCGGTGGAGGGCTCTCCGGAATTGTGAAGTTTCCGGATGGCTGCATGCCTGACCAAAATGAACGCGGTTGGCGAGAGAGAACCGAGTAATAAGATGACGTTAAGTTATCATAGCGCTATGCTGGAGTGGCAGTAAACGTGATTGAAATTTCAACTTGCTCAAACATGTCTAAAGTCCTACTTGGTTCGTAAGTTGCGTTTTCTGGCACTATTGACCAATCATCTAAGGGTGGAAATTCGGCGGGAACAGGATCGGTCTGTCGCGGTACCAAAATTGGAGGAAGAGCGGGGGTCTCCACTCGTGTGTAATGATAAGGATTGACACAAACCTGCGCAAACATTAAATGTCGCTGTTCTGGTCAAAAGATTCAGATACAAAATCATCGAGTCCATTCCATTAAAAGCCATAACATTATGATTCGATTAAAAGCCATAACATTATTCAAATTTGCTAGATAGGATAAAAAAATTTTTCATGACAAAAAGACTTTTCGCAAAATCGAAAGTTTGTTAATTTTTTTTTTGTGCGTGTCTCAGAATTACGCAATCAGCTGTTATGCTAATGAGTATTTTATTGACAAACATATTGGCAATCAAGAAGACTAACGTTTTTACGGTATAACTGCATTATCACAAAATAATAAACCAAACAAAGTTCAAAAATGAATGTTTTATAATGGTGGTAAATAAAAAAAGACAAGCGTAAAAGGTTTACACTACTGCAAATTTAACAAGTTATACAATGAATAAAAGAAACAAGTTTCAAAATAAGTTAAATACGTTAAGTTATTTCCTAATCATATTAACGTTGTGTTATGATTCTTCAATATTTAAAAGCAATGACTCGACAAACACAAATGATTTTTCTTGCTCAGTCTTTCACAACTTCAATCAAATGAACATTATCATATCAGTACTAACAAAACGTCTGGCAAAACACCAGATGATGAAAGAATAAATTAACGGCAACAAGCTCACCTCTTCTCTTTTAAGTTGAAAAGCATATTCGCATTTTTCAACTGGTCGCAACTCGTGGTGGTTCCGTAAGTCGGGCCAGCGCCACAGACGACAATACAGAACATGAGGTAAGGATTTCTTGTGGGAAACCTTAACGATGCGAAAGCTAATTAGCAACAAAAACAAGAAAAAGAGACGACGCACTACATACAAACACGAGCAAAAAGTCATGTATCAAATAACCAAAGGCCAACGGAAGTAATTGATTGATTTTGAGTTAATGGCCAGTTTTTTTAAAGAAATGCAGTGACATAAAAAGTGAAATATAATACAATTCTTTATATAAACCCATTCAATAAAAGTAAAAAGTCTCTATCACGTTAACTTCAAACAAAACCAAAATATTCCAACTGAACCTTACTTGCAATCGCCCATCCAGGGACCTGGGAATTTTAACACACTTCGTATCAACCGACTGTTTTGTCACCGCTTTTTTTAAATCTTCCAATCCCCCACTTTTCTTCAACTTTTTGACAAGACTTTTAATTGCTTTTTCGGCGAACTTTTCATCCTAAGCAAAAATTGAAATAATGATTGTTTAACGAGTTCATCTCAAGAAATTAAAACTCGTTATATTCTTTCTGAAACACTATCTATTCCGTAGATATGTACATGTACTTAGATTTGGCTAAGTTGTGGTCCCATAATTTTTCATTTGATTACCAAATTTCAACTTTAAAAAACCAAAATTACTATTAAAAGTATCTTTTAAATTCTTCGGCTTAATCGTTATTCAGTTTTTATTTGAAGTGAAGGGAATAACTCGTTTTTCTCGCACATTGCAATACATTTCAACTTGCATTCTATATCAAGCCGTAAAAATTAACAGAAGCAATAATAAAATTCAATTTAACAACTAAAATAAGGCATTTTAGGAAACTATTAAAAGTTTCCTCTAAGCTATATTAAATAATCAATAATTTATCAGATGCTAAATGCACAAAACTCTGCATTTCCAAATAATGAATGATTTAACTATAACTCTGCAACTCTGTATTATGATTTTATTTATTTTATCTCTTTATTTACCCCCGTAACCCGCAGGAAAGCGACGGAGGCGATAATACGTAGGGCAAGCAATTATCCCGACCTGCTTCCGGAGATGCCAAGATATTGCTGTCCGCTTGAAATTTAATAGAGATATAACTGAAATTTAGAACTGCTTGCCAAGACAGCAAGCAAGGGAAAGTGCCGTAAAGTGTTTTTTCCAAGGATACAACAGAATGGAGCAAGTGGGTTTTGAACCGAGACCATGTCAAACACAATCACGGCGCACTAACCACTCGACCACGCTGCCGACACAAATAAAACTCTGAATTTCCATGTGATAAATGATTTAACTTTAAAGAATAAAATTGATTTCATGTGCTATTTTAAAAAGTATCTTTACGCTACATTAATAATGACTCAACTAAAAATATATTTCAAACTAACAAAATATTTTTCCTAAACTTTGCCAAACTTATATCAAATCAATAAAGAGAAGTGTCAATAATAGAAACCAATAAAAAAATGCACTAAAGATGATTGTTCTATTGTGGACTACTGTCAAGTTTTTCAAAGTGTAAAAAAATAAACTTACTGATTTTGTTTAACAAAGAAAAGAATAAACTAGATTGTTCTATTACAGCTAAACAAGTAGGTAGTTGCTCATAACAGAACAATACAGTTAACTTCAGTCGATCTTATTTTTGATTTGGCAAGCTTATTATAAAAAAAAATATCAATAATTTATTATGTTGAAAGCTTTATAAAATGTTTTCTTTAGACATGAAATTAGAAAATGCTATTAATCACACCTGTGCACTCATTTCTCCTCGCTTCCAACCAAGTAGCTCTTTTACAACTGGAGGTGTAAATTGCAACATACTTTTTCTATTACAAGCACACTTTTAAAGACAAACTACGAACAATACATCCAGCATAATACTGAAAATTAAACAATATAAACATAAATTTTTTTTTTGATTTTGAATGTGTAACACAATCAAACAACATTATAATATGTTGATATTGATTTTATTTTAAACCAAAAGAAAACAGTTAAGCAGATAACAATATACTTCTTTGCAAAAAGGTTTTAATGTTCTGCCAAATATCCTAGGATCAATTGTTATAAAATTTCTATTTAAAGCTTGATTTAATAGATTAATTTATAATTTTAAAAAAGCTTTGAAAAAAAAGAAAACTAAAAGGAAGCAATAAAGTTTTTCAAATCATTAGTCTTAATTTTTTTAAGCAGTGTTTCCAAAAACGAGCACCAGTTGAATAACAATTGCAATCAATATGGTCTTGTTTTAAATCCTACTCTTGGCATGTTGTTTCCTTTGGAAAAGCACTTATGTCAACTTTCTTTGCAGAGTGGTGTGGTGGTCAAAAGCAACTTTAACTTGAATTTTATCAATGTAAAAAGTACATAAGTCTGTAAAGAACATAAGAACATATAGCTGTAAACTCAATCTCTGACTTAGTTTTAAAAACTAAATTTAGAAAGACAAATAAAAACTTCATAGAATAAAAAGTAAAGCCTATATATTTTAAAACATAGTTTATTGAGGATGTTTCAGAATTGTAACTCATTCCATTATCAACTGCATTAAGCTCAATGTTTAACGCAGTTGATGATGAAACGAGATAATGTTCTTTGTATTTTAAAATGTTCTCAATAAACTATGTTTTGAAATATATTGGCTTTACTTTTTATTCTGAAAAACTTCACAATTTATAAACTTCAAAAATGAACTATAGCTGATTCAGTTATCAAATGTTTTAACAATTTTTGAGATGGTTCAGATCAGTGGTGAGCAAACTACAGCACACCAAGCATTCAATGTAAACAATGCAAAAATACAAAGACATTTTAAATTTTTTTTGGTCTTCACCTTTAAAAATGGTGTAACAAATCAAAGTGAAGACTTTTTTTGGTGTTCAAGTAAGTTTAAGGCATTAATTCTCATTGTAAATACTAACATGGTCCGCAATCAAAATCATCTTCTGAATCTGGCCTTAAACTAAAAAGTTTTCCCACCCATGGTTAAGATGAAAAAATAAAGAGGTAATAAAACAATTAATATTATTAAAATAATTTTTTTTTTCTATTTTTGGATTTTCCATTGGAATCTTTTGCCATTAATGAGCTTCATTCAAATATGTTAAAACAAAAACACTTTTGTCTCTTTGCCTCATCAAATTTGAAAAAAAGTTTAAATTTCAAATATTATTGATTTAAAATAGAAATTAAAAATTTCATTGTTGCATAAACTCTTCAAAATGTGCTACATAAAAATTATGCTTTTAAAAATACAGGTTGTCCATAAAGTCTCTTTACAATTTAAAAAAATTATTACAAAGTGAAATGATGAGATATCGCAATGAGGGTTGTTTTATGTTAATCAGTATTTCATAAAGTTTTTATTGACACTAAAATTTCTTGTTTCAGATAAAATTTCTTAATTAAAATTTCTTATGTTTAATGATTGAGTTATATGAATTGAACCCCCATAGAATGACTACTCCTCAAGAAAAAGCGCAATGAATATCCTGGTTCATTGAGACAAAATCAGATGTTCAGACCCAGCAAAACTACATAAGTAAGTATGCAAGAGACCCACCATCACATCCTTCAATTTGTTTATGACACAAGAAATTCATGGAGACAGGGACAGTGTTCGATATAAGGAGGAGTGGGCAACCAAGAACATCTGAAGAAAACATCGAGCGTGTAAGGCAAGCCTTTCAACATTCTCCTATGAAGTCCATCCGTACTGCTGCCAGACAATTGGAACTACCACGTTCAACAGTGCACAAAGTCCTACACAAGAATTTAAGATTGTATGCTTACATAGGGCAAATGTTACAGGCACTTCAGCCAAATGACATGCCAAGACGAAAAGAATTTGCAGTGAACATGCTGCAACGAATTTCTGAGGATGAAGCATTCCTTAAGCGAGTTTGTTTTAGTGATGAGGCAACTTTTTATGTCTCAGAAAAGTTAAACAAATACAATGTAAGAATTTGGGGATCAGTAAGAAGTAAGAAGGGTCTGAACATCTGATTTTGTCTCAATAAACCAGGATACATATTGTGCTTTTTCTTGAGGAGTAGTCATTTTATGGGGGTTCAGTTTATATAACACAATCATTAAACATAAGAAATTTTAATTAAGAAATTTTATCTGAAACAAGAAATTTTAGTGTCAATAAAAACTTTATGAAATACTGATTAACATAAAACAATCCTCATTGCAATATCTCATCATTTCACTTTGTAATAATTTTTTTAAATTGTAAAGAGACTTTATGGACACCCTGTATATTCAAGTCATAGCATTTCAGTTAATTATTATTGATCATTTGTAATGTATAATCTTATAGCAAGAAAAAAACATTTAACACTTCAAGAGCTTGAACAGAAATTGTAAAAAAAATTTTTGTTACAAAAATGTCCCAACTATTTTCATAACAACATATACAGTAGTTATGTTTTAACCAAAATAAGTTATTCAGGTTTTAAAATTGCTTGGGAAAATAATTTAAATATATAATTATTATTTTCTATAATATAGCAATACAGTTACAATAATGCTGTAATACAGTTACAAAAATTTACTATAAAAAATAATCATATCTTTAAAAATACCAAATAATTTTCCAAAGCAATACAGCCACATTAAGTAATTGGAGCCTGTACAGCTACAATACTTCTAGCATAGCCAATACAGCAACAATGAAACACATAACATTTTTTATTTAAAAATATAAATTGAAACAAAAACACTTTAACAGTTTTAGCACACAACTACTGTATTTTTTGTATTAGCCTCAGGTATAAAAAAAAAATAATTTTTGCTTAAACTACATAAATATTTTTTGATTTTCTTTTGTATTCATTTTGTTTTTTGTTGACAGTTGTAGTTAATGGTTAATAATTTACTTTTTCTCTGTGTAACAAAACCTTGCTCAGTTGAGCTAAATTTCAATCTTGACTAGCTGTGCCATCCATCATCATTATGCAGACTAGTCATGCACTGGTTATACAAATATTCTAATTTGATTGAATATTTTTTTGTAATATTAAATATATTCTTTTTTTTCTTTATCATTTTTATATTTTATCTGATCAAGGTGTTGCAGCCATGCTTGCTACCATTTTTTGTATTTCCACTTTCTAATTATCTTTTGCATGTTTTAAGATTTGATGCTCTGGTGCTTTTTTTCTTGATCTTTTTAATATTTATGTTTTTTTGTGCTAAACTGTTTAATAATGATCAAGAATAAAATAAAATGAAATAAAACTTTGATAATTAATAGTTTGTTGGTATTTCAATTAAATTATATAAGAAAACAATGTTTGGCTAAAGCAATTTAAATTGTCATTACTTTAAAAAACAATGCTTTTTATAATTTTTTTTCAGGTCTCTTTAAGAAGAGATAAATGTTGTTCGTCAGTGAAACTAACCCAGAATCCACTCTACAGTGCTAGGAGGCACAAAAAAAAGCAACCAAAAGAAAAAGAATCTCTCAAGAAATGACAGTAACCACAGGGGGATTTGAGTAACAAAAATCGCTCATAATCGCTTACTGAAAAGACCCTTTTTTCTAATTTCACGTACAAAAACAAAGTGTGCAAAAAATAACTGATAGACAAGAAGTCAATGTAATGGCATTAACAATTTCAACTATTTTTTCTTTATTATATTCTTAAAAATTTCAGCCTTTTTTTTGAAATATTAATGTATAAAATATATAAAGGGCTTTAAAAATAAATCATTTTGCAATTTAACATTAAAGATCTTACAGCAAAAAGAATTACCATTTTTCAGTATTTTGTAGAATAACTGCAAAAACCCATCATCTTACTTTTCCCAAACCATGAATTGCAAGTATATTTTGCATATAATTTGCTCTAGCCCAGGTGCAAGAATTACTTTTTTGAGTCATTTATATCATTTAAAAACACATAAACACAATAATTTTAATTCTTCAGCAAATATTTTTCAATAATTTTTTCTTTTTTCAAAACAAATCAAACCATGGAATAAATCAAAACTTTTGGATCATGGATTAGTAAAGTCTATTTATAGAATCAGTATTAAAGACTTTAGTTTTATTAATGAATTTCAAACTTCATGAACTAAGTCATTACAAAACAAGCTTTTAATGACAATATAAACAGCACATTCCAATTTATGCAAATTAAAAAGTAATAGTATATATATGAAATTTAACAAAATAGATTTCCCATAAAGTTATTTTATAAAACAAACTGACACTTAAAAAATGCAATTTGTCATATTTCTAATGAATAAATCATATTCTTATAAGCATAACTTTAAATGTTTAGAAAAATATATGTTGGCAACATGGTCAAGTGGTTAGAGTGCTGAGGTTGAGATTGAAATGATTTCAGTTCAAAATCTACTCAAGCCATTCTGCTGTGTCCTTCAGAAAGACACTTTATGGCATTTACCCTTGCTTGGTGGCCTTGGCAAGCAGTTTTAATTTCAGTCATATCTCTATTAAAATTCAAGTGGAAAACAATGTTTTGATATCTCTGAAAGCAGTTCAGGGTAATTGCTTGCCCTATGTATTAGTACCTCTGTCACTTTCTCTCAAGTCGGGATAAATATAGAGATAAAATAAAAATAAAATAAAATGGGGCAAATTTGATTGTAGTAGAAAAAAATATACAAATTTTAACACAGAGTGGAATATAGCACCTTATTAAAGGCTATATTTATGTAAACAAAATAAATTTTCATCTTGCTACTGTTTGAGTGTCATATAATCCGACTCTTTCAATAAAGACAGTTTATGTCTTTAACTTAACTTTATTAAGCCAAACAACTTAAGTTAACCTTTAAGCCAAAAACCTAGTTAAACTTTAATTCTTATTTATTTTTTTATTTTTTATTTTATCTTTATTTTTATCCTCCTGACTCACAGGAAAGTGATGGAGGTGCTAATACATAGAATAAGCAATTAGGTTCTATACTGGGACCATGTCAATCACAGTATCAGCACTCTAACCACTCAACCACATTGATGACTCTCAAACTCCCAAGCTATCATAGCTCAAGCTGTTCTTTTTCTTTTTCATTATTTTTCAATAATTTGTTTGGTTTTTTTTACTGCATCGGCTTTACATCAAAAAGATTTGTATAAGTATATGAATTAAAATACTTAATATATATGTAAATTTTGTTTTTGACTGTACTGAATGTGGGGGCACTTGACTTGATAACGTATGTTCTTCAATGCCCCTTGCCTTCACACATATTTTGATTTTCTTTTACATTACCATGTGTGTGTGTATTATAAAATTTATGTTTGTGTGTTTGGCAAATAAATATTATTATTATTATTATTATTATTATTATTATTATTATTATTATCAAGAAAAATATACATGAACTTTTTAATTTAGATTATGTTAAAGTAAAATGCCAAAATATTTGGTCTAACCAAAAAGTCACCATAAGCAATTTTTGTTTGTGAAACTAATCTGGGTGTCCCATGTGGTTATTATCAGTTCTTGAAAAGATTATTTTCCTATTGGTTTTTTTTAAATCATCCTAGTGCTATAAGGGGATACCGGATTAGTTTCACCAAAAAATTGCTTATGGTGATTTCTTGAAAAGACCCAAATATTTTACATGATGAATACATTTATGTGCTTTATTAATTTCTGTGCTCGTATTTGTATGCTTTATATCTGTGTGTGTGTGTGTGTGTGTGTGTGTGTGTGTGTGTGTGTGTGTGTGTGTGTGTGTGTGTGTGTGTGTGTGTGTGTGTGTGTGTGTGTGTGTGTGCCATAACAACATTGCAAAACCAGTTTTTCTAAAGTGCTCCATAACAAAATTAAAGCTTGAAATTAAAATTAACATTGGCAAAATCATGGAAAAAAAAACAAAGCTAAAACCCAACAGACTGTTTCACCCATAAAATGGATCATCAGGTGTATCTTAATAAGAATCATTGCTTGAATTTTATGCTTGTTTATTGTATATTGTATTTATCGTATATATTATCTTTGGAAATATTTCTTTATCGCTTTGGCAGCATATTGGTCATCTTTTGTGACTGATATGTTTAAGCAAGTTATAAACTTGTTTTTTGTTTGTTTGTTTGTTTAATTACAATATTATTGGGATTCCTTTTAATAAGCAAACAATTTTAAACATTTATTAGAGATTGGTACAATATTTTTAAAAATTTCACTAATGATGAATTCCTTTTTATTGACTTATTAATCATTTCAGTTTTTCTTTAACATTTTTTGGAAGTTTAATTAAATTTTTATTGAAATGTGAAGGTTTGCATAATAACCAAATAGTGTAGCATAACCTTTGCTTAGCTCAGTGTTTCTCAAAGTGAGCCACTTGGCTCCCCAAAGAGGAATTTGTAACCTGAAGGGAGGAAAAATTGTTAAGGGAGGAATTGGGGAGAAATGTGAATGAAATATTAAATTTATTCTTGTGAATGAAATATATTAAATTTATACCTGAGTCCGGAAAGAGAGGGATGCGTCAAAAACTTTGAGAACCACTGGCTTAGTTGCATTATGTAAATTATTAACTTTAATTAAACATAATCATGAGCTAAGTCAAAACAATTGCATAAATAAAGTATCAAATATTTGCAATTTGCTTTTACTTTGATAAATATGTTATTAACATTTTTCATATTTACTTTTAAAATACATTTTGATAGATTTCCTAATAGTATGTTATGTTAAAAGTATCAAACACTATAGGCCCACTAATCCTAGAAAAGGGGTCTTTTAAGAAGTCACCATAAGCGACATTTGTAAAACTAACCCAGATCCTCCCTGTGGTTACTATTGCTTTTTAAAGAAATTTTTTTCTCTTGGTTTCTTCTTATTCCACCTTGGTGCTCAAAGGGGGATTTTGGTTAGTTTCACCAAAAACAATCGCTTACGGTGACTTCTTGAAGGAACCCAAAAAAGCAAGTACATATTTGTTATTACTTAAAGTAACAATTGATCGAACGTTTCAGTTGAATTATTCATTAAAAAGCAATTTTAACGTGAGAACCAAACTCTTGTATTTTGTTGCTTCAGTTTTCATACACTGTATACCATTTTGTCACAATTCGTAAAAAGTTTAGGTAACGACAAGAAAGGCTTAGAACATGAGAATTCTACTTAGCATTTTATTTTTTCTCAATTCACTATAATTAGTTACAGCAAGATTTCTGAATAAGAGCAACTCTGAATTTATGACTTAAAGCTAGATTGTATGTTATTAATACTTTATCAAACATTCTATCGGTCAGTTTGCCAACAAATAACTTTTCAAGTCTACTACTTCAATGAACAGATGCGAATTGTTGTGCAGAGACCAAGCAGGCGTGACATTCCTGATTTTTTTTAAAGTATACGGAAATTATTTATACTTTGGTTTCTGCTTTATTGTCGTTAAAAAGTAAGTTAATTTATCTAGCCGGGTCCGAGCATAAGTTTCCTGATTTTGGCCCAAATTTTGTTTACCTGTATATCGTGCCTATTTAAATATATAGCAGCTGGCAGCGTCTCGCATATCACAATAAAAATTATTTCTAAGAAAAAGATCGATGTTTTATCGGCAGTATTTAGTTGATTTTAGCCATACACTGCCCTTCATATTTCTTTACATCTGCATGCCCGCTCAATTTATGGCGTAATAAATTATAATGTTTCGTCGAAAAAATAGGTTTCTTCTGCGTATGCAGTGGCGTACGCAGAAATTTGTAAAGGGGGGGTTTTGGAGCCGAAAATGTGATTGCTCTCAGTAGTCCTGGCAATGGGTAAAAACTTCCAAAATTAGGCCTACATTCAAAAATAAAGTGTTTTGGTTTTAAGAACATCTTGCAGTAGCATGAATTTCTTTTTACCAAACCGTAAAACTAACTATTGAAAAGGTATGTGCGAGTAATTCAATCATGACAAGAAACTTTTCAAATTAAAAGCAACTCGTGTAAATGATGAGAACAATAGGTGGAAAATCAAACGAACAAAAAAATAACCTTACTTAACAAATATTTAAAATTTTTTTAAAGGCTTATATTCAAACGCCTGTTTTTTTCACTTAATCTGTTAATTACATCATCAGGGCAAGGCACGCGTGTGGCTCCTATAAATGTTTAGTAATGCAGATCCATTCATTCGAGTGGTACCACTTGTGTTTCGTAAGCACGTTTTTAGTCTGCGTAATGTGGAAAGCTTTACAATTGTTCACTAGTGCATGTTATCACTGGAAGAGTTAACAAAATGGTCATCAATGTAAATATGTTCGGAACAGCATCAGAAGTGCATTCCTTGATGCTGCTCAACGCATCAGTTGGTCTTTCTGCTGCGTTCAACCGAAAAAGTTTCCTGTAACATAATATCAGTTCAGGCACTAATTCTCCCCAGGATTTCGTTAAATCATTTTCGTAAAATTTTTCCAAAACTTGAATACTTTTAATTTGTTGAGGAGTTGGTGCACTAGTTTGATCAGCAGAAATGAAACACTGAAATTCACCAATAATCGATTTGTGGGCTGAAAATCTTGCTTTGAGAGTGACAATAAAGTTATCAAGAAATAGAATAAAAATCCCTAGTCTAAAATATTCTTCATCTGTTACAGCAGCAATATTGCATCGATTGGTCTGTCTTCAAGAGGGCATGGTGTTTTCAAAATAAAATCTTCGGCTTTGGCCGTTTCTTACGCAAAATATAGAGCTGGGGAAATTCATATTCGGTTTTTTCTCTAAGACACTTCAATTCATTTGCAATATCCTGTGCAATGTTGACGGCCTCAAGAAGGTTTATCGACTTTTTTTGCTTAACTTTACACAAAACAACACTGTATCCAAAAACGTATTTTAAAACTAAGAGAGCAATGCAAAATTCACTTTGCGTAATTGTCGATAGCAACTGCAGAGCTCGTGATGAAGTTTCTCTGTCTGGCCATGCTGAAATTTCTGCCAAAGCTTCTACAACGGTAAATTGTAAATTTGAAAAAGTACTAACACTCTCGTGTCGATCGACCCATCTGATAGCACAACTTTGAACAAGTTTTTAAGCTTTTGTTGTTGACGAAATCGTGTTGATGGACTTGCGCAAAATGTTTTGAAGTTTTGGAGCATTAAAAAATTGTGAACTGAAGCTATTGTTCCCATGCAGTTTATTGCCATTCCCATGCTTAACTTTCAATATTTTACAAGTTTGAAAGTCTTCTTCACAGTGGCAATGTACAGTACATGAGCTAACTTTGAAGCAATTTAAACGATAGCAAAAATTGATGCGCAAGCAGTAATTAAGTTTAAAAAGTGCGGTAAACAATAGAAACCAAAATCCTATTATTAAAGCCTATTTATTACAATGTACTGTATATATGACTAAACACCATTCTTCAAGGGGGGTTTTGACCCCTGAAACCCCCCCCTTGCGTACGCCTATGCGTATGAGTGTAAACTGCATTCGATTGTAAGCTTATCAACTGATATAAGTTGACATGAATAAGAATACCCATACCTTCTTTAAATCACCCTTAAGCAACGCAAGCACTTGACAGCAAAATTACACTGACGCGCCTCTGGACTCAAACTCAATTCCGACTCGAAAAAAGTTTTTAAAAGACTTAAGTCGAAATCGAATCTACTAGAAAGAAATCTTAGGAGTAGGCAACTCGGGGTCGACTCAAATTTTTACTACGAAGAACGCGAAATCGACTCGTGTCCCCAGAGCAAATAACACTCGGATTTAACTCGAGTTCAGATAAAAATAACTCGCGTCAAAAAAAATTAAAAATCGATAAGAGTTTAAAAAATTATCCTTGCTGACCAAAAAATCGGTTGAGTCTAATTTAAAAAAAACGATTGGAGTGAGAGTTAGTTTTAGGGAGAAACAGAGTTAATTTTAAAGAGAAAGTAGTTGATGCAAAAGAAACTAAGTTATTCTTGAGTATCTTAACAAATTTTTAAAAATTCAACAAATTTTGGGCTCGTTTTGGGCCTGCAAGAACAATTTGCGCGGCATTTTTTCTCTTTTTATCTCTTAGAGCGACTAATTATGTTTTTTTTTTACTCTCACTCCAATCGGATTTTCTTCGAATTAGACTCGATCAAAAAAATCTGGACGAGTCTAATAATCGAAGAAAAACCGATTGGAGTGAGAGTAAAAAAGAAACAAATTAGTTGCTTCAAAAGATAAAAAAACGGCGCGCAAGTTGTTTTTGCGGGCCCAAAACTGGCACAAAATTTTTGGAAATTTTTAAAATTTGTTCAGATGCTGAAGAAGAACTTAATTTCTTTTGAATCAACTACTTTCTCTCCAAAACTAACTCTGTTTCTCACTAAAACTAATTGTCACTCCAATCGGTTTTTTTTTAATAAGACTCGACCAAAAAATCTTTGTAATAGCCAGGGCGTCACCGTTTTAAGTAATGTTTCAGTTCAGATTCAGCAAATTTTTTTTGGTCTCAGTTCCGGTTCAGGTTCCGTAAATTTTAGTTTTAAAAATTCATTTCTGGTATAGCTCCAGTTCGGGTTTAAAAAGAAAACCATTAGTGGTTAATACGGATTTTCCATTCATGTTTGGTTCAATTCCTAAGTTTATAAAATATTTTTTTTAAATCCATGGCGAGATGGCGAGATCAAGATGGCGATGTTACCTCCATTGCCCCGGATTTCTAACGTTATGTTTGTAGTGAAATGATATTTCATGGGTGTCAACAAGCATGTATTTCGGAGGAACATATTAAATATTTTAAAGTTTAATACAAAAAACTTTCAAAGTAAAGGTATTTTTAGTAGATCTACGGGCTTTAAAAAGATAAAGATTAATTGTATTCACCGGAAACCTATTTAGTTGTGAATATGTAAAACTAACCTTGTATATCTTAACAAAGTTGAATGAAAGTATCGGCTAATGATCATTTTTCATGTCTACAAAGTGCAAGTAAAAATTTTTTATAATTTTATCTTTGATATTACTCTACGTTATTGACAAGCTCCTAAAACTTCTTTACACTGTGTTTGTATGCATTTATTACATTCCTTTTGGACTGGCAATTTACACACAAATATATGACAAATAAGATGGTAGCACTAGCAAACTTGCAAGTCTTTTTATTAAGTATTTCCCATTTAGTTTGTGTGTGAGCCATAACGTTATAACTTGGGTCTGATAAAGTCGATACAGTCAAATTTTTTTCAGAGCTTTATTACATGATCAAACTTACGCAATCTTATAGTTTTGGTTGTTCAAAAGTCTTTTAACCGAGTTTTATAGGTCAAAATTTGTCAAAATTTATTTTATCAAATTTTACCTGCTAAAAATCTTTTTTTACTTATTTTTATAATTTTTTCAGCAGCTAATAAACAGTTTTAATATTTTGTTTCTGCATTTTATAGCAGGTATCCAAAAACTTTTGGGGTTGAGAACCCATTAGCGTCAATCTTTTCGCTGTTTTCTTTATAATTTATGAATTAGCAATATATGCTTTACGTATTTTACAATATTCCACCAACTTCCAATCTTTTCTAAAAACTTTCAGCTCCCCCACCTCGTAGGAAACAATTTTTAGTTCAACAATTTGTGATCTATATAATAAACTTTGGTTGGTACCAATTTAAACTTTGGTAACAAATAAATTAATTCTATTATTCTCACTTAAGTGAAAAGAGGTTGTGTCTATAAATGCATGTTTGTTGTGAGAAGTCGGCACCGTGGCTGATTATAGTTAAAGAGCGCCGATTTAATCGCGAATGTGATTGACAAGGTCGCGGTTCAAAATGTACTCGCGTCATATTCGTTACGAATTTAACTTAAATTTTTTCTTTTTTTAAAGCAATTATAACCATGCGACTCTGGTTTACCTTCAATATAAATTGTTGAACATATAATTTTGTTAGCAGCTTTAGTGTGACAATAGCAGCTCAGGTTAATTGAGTTTGCAAGTTTATTTGCAAGCAGTAAGATTAAAGAAACCATTGATAGGCCTACAATGTTTCACGAAATGTGTTTGAACGTTAATTTTGATCGTTAAAAAATGGTAACATTTCGTTCCATTACAATCGATAGCGTATTACCAATAAAATTTATCATTAATATTTTATACGCCTAACCATAGGCGTATCAGTCTAAAAAAATTTGGGACAATAGAATTTTGATCAAATTTTGTGACGTTTTCCCGAATCTTGATTTTTTAGAGCTTTACGGATATGAGAAAAAATTTGTCAAAAATTTAGTGTGAAGATCAAGAAAAAGGTCTTCGCCTAAATTTGTAAACTTTTTCTGCAACTAAGACAGAATCTTTTTTTATCTTTGTCATTGCCCTAAAATTCCTGATTTTTTCCAAATTTTTCTATCGCTGTCTGAAAAATTCTGACTTTCTCCAAATTTTTAAAACTTGGTGGGAAGCAATTGACCCACTGCTCCTCGGCAGGTACGGCTATGTGCCTAATGCATAATTTTATCTACTTACCATAACTTACAAGCGGCCATCACTTAAAACTAACTCAGTAATGCAGCCAGCAACAACAAAAAAGTTGTGCATCCCTGTTTAACCAAGATTAAGATATTGAACAAAGTTTTAAATAATTACCATTTTTCTTACCTTTGGTGCGTCCCCATTTCAATAAATCTTTCACTTTGCACCATTATACTATCTATTTAAAAACACGCTTTCTTTATTCAGCCAACGTGGTAAATTTTTTGCTTTAATTTATCGTTTTGAACAGTGGTGCTCAATCTTTTATGGTTCGTGACCCCTTTTTAGAGATTCTCCATAATCAGAATATTCTCCCAAAAATTAAGTGAATACCAAATAAAGGTCATCACTTTGAAACCGTCTCTGATTTTTCATTTTTAACCCAAAAGTCAAGTGAAGACTAAAAAAATAGGCTTCTGCTCTTGGCGCCAACAAAAAATCCTAGTCTAGAAAGTCGTTTATGACGTCTCTGTTTTACCACACTGCTAAAAAGTGACCAAACAAAATGTGGCAACTTTAAATACAAAATTGTAATTTATCTAGGCCAATATAAATAAATTAAAATTAAAATTAGAGCGTTTGAATCGGAACTGTTTAAAATAAAGTTCCGTTTCAAGTTCAACAACTTTATTTTTTTGGGTTTAGTTCCAGTTCGAGTTTAAAGAATAATAACGGTTAATACGGGTTTACGGATCCAGTTCCGGATTGGTACAATACCCTAATGATAGTCCAAGTAGGATTGTAACCGAACTTGAATTTTTTTAATTTTTACGTCGGAGGGATGTCTGAAATCAAGGGACGACCAAAAAACAGAAAGGTGTTTCCTTTTAAAATTATGTGAATGGCCTATAAAAGAGACTGGATATCCTACTGGACTCAAGAAGACACGAGATTCCATAGACTCAAACTCAAAAGAGCTTGAGTTATGGGGGATTTAGACTCGTACTCGAATCGAGCACCTCAGCAAGGATTTCAGATTTGACTCTAATTTGAAGGTTGTTGGACTTGGACTGACTAATTCGAATTTTTGAAACGTCGGACTTGTTGCAACTTTGCTAAATGGATTCCCTATGCTGGGGCTACAGGCAGTGATGATATTCAATATTAACGATACAAAAAAAGATTTTCTTTTCTATAGAACTCACTAACAACAGGGCCTCCTATTGCGTGAAACATAGACGTACGAGCAGAATCGTCAGTCAAATCGTCAGTCAAACCGGGGTTCTTACTAATAAAGGAAGCCAACTGTTTCCGTGGGATTTTCAACTGTAATCTGGTTGAAGACCAAAAAGAAAAAAGGTCTTAACATTAAATCTGTGCGACATTTCAACATTTCCGTAAACTGCTGCACGATCATGATTCAGCAATTGTCGATATAACTTGGAGAAAAATGTATGTCCCCCAAAATTTTTTAGGATGGTACGGCTATAAAGGTTATGAAGATATAGAGATACCGAGATTTCTTTAAATTAAGAACGGGTTCGCTGAACGTTATGACATTCCAAGAACAGGTTTTCCCCGACCCGTGCAAACCCCTCAATCCCATTACTGCATCAAATAATTAACCGGGCTGCGTTAATCTATTCTGTTTGTTTTGCTTCTTACTTTTTTCTTTAAAGTGATACAAAGTCACAAAGCTTTCATTTGTTAGTCTATAGAAGGGCTTCTTAAACTTTTTTGTTCTGCGACCCCGTTTTACAAAACAAAATTTTGCGTGACCCCAATTAGTGGTGGATATTTAAAATTAGGGGCCCGAAGCAAGAATTCTCAAAAATTGGTGTTCTCTAAAAACAAAAGAGGATTTTGATCTCGCACTTTGCAATTTTTCTCCGAAAATCATAATGATCTCTAAAAAAAAGATCTTTATCATGCCGTTCTCTAAAAAAAAAAAAAAAGGTCTTTACTTTGAATCGATCTCCTTTTTCCGTATTTTCCTCCAAAATCATGGTGATCTCTAAAAAAAAAGGTCTTCACTCAGAATCGAACTGCGATTTATCTATTTTTGTCGCCAACTTCAGGTGTTCTCTAAAAAAAAGGTCCCCACTCAGAATCAAGCTCCAATTTCTCAATTTTTGTCCCTGAATTCTCTGACTTGCCGATTACATGTGCAATAACCATAATTTTTTCCAAAAATTTTGCGGCACTACTGGGATTTTCAAAGTTTTGCCGCACAAAGCACAAAATGCCAATTTGTTTCGCGACCCCAAAATTATTTTAGGCGACCCCATTTGGGGTCGCGACCCATAGTTTAAGAAGCCCTGGTTTATAGCAGGGATGTCTAACCTGCGGCCCGCGGGCAGCATTGTGGCCCACTTAAGGTTTTTATGCGGCCCACTGCTTAGTCCAATTTTTTAGTTCTATTTTCAAACCTGTATTGCATCGTTTCTCAAACTGTGTTCCGCGAGCTTGCTTTTTTTCTATTATAGAACACTATATTTTTGAGACCAAAATCGAGAAATTAGAGTCTGATTCAAAGTGAAGACCTTTTTTTATAGAACACTACATTTTTGAGATGAAAATCGAGAAATAAGAGTTTAATTCATGGTTAAAACCTTTTTGCGGCCCGCCGATTTTAGCTAAATTTACAATTTGGCCCATTGTAAAAAAAGTTGGACATCCCTGGTCTATAGCCTAACTATACTTTTATTTATTAGTGTGTTTGCATGTTTCATCTTTGTTTTTGTCTCGTTGAATGCTTCTTTTTTTGTGCCTACCGTAAGCCTAAATAGGTTAACATAAAATATTTTTTCCCACAAGAAGCGGAAATTAGGCTAAATGATTTTTTCGGGTTTGGGTAAATTTGAACCGATATTCTCAAGTTTAGTTTGATCTCAAGCCTAAAGCAAGAATCGACTTACAACTCTAAATTGATATAGCCTAAACCTCGTTTGGTAGACCTAGGCAGAATTTGCTTCTTCCCCGGTTCCAAGATTTATTTCATTACAAAAAAATCTTTATAATGAAATATACTCAATTTTTTCTTTTGGAAGTAGGCCAAGATATTGCTGCTTGGTTTAAGTTTCTTATTTGGTTTTTTAGTTTTTATTGTGTTATGACTAAAATTAAAGCTGTTGCTAAGATCCACTTTTCAAGGACACAACAAAATGATGACAGCAGGTTTTGAACCCTCTCAATCAAATGTATACCAATACAATGCTCATATTTATTCAGTCTCGTAACCTAAATAGTCGTTACTTCTAATCAAGGTTAAAAAGTAGTCAAGGTTAATAGCCTATTTGGAGGCAGCTTCAGTTTTAAAACCACCCACCAAGTTGTTACGACGCCTCGTTTAAAAACTTCTCTTAGGCCAAATAAAAATTATAACGAGGGCAAGTTTTAGCAACAATTGCAACTTTTTTTACAGCTTCCTAAATACTTAAAACTTTTGTTATACGATGTTTTGAACTGCTTTCTGGAATTTTACATTGCCAATTTTTTCTTTTTTATATGCACCTTTTTATTACAACTTTTATCAAGTATTGCGCAAAATTTAAAGGTGTGATTAAAAAAACAGAAATAGGTGATATAAATTGCATTTAAATTACTCACTAGAGTTGAATATTGATCTGAAAGCAATTGTAAAAAAGACTTAACCAAACGTTAGTCTAGAACTGTATGCCAGTTGAATTCGTCGTCATCGTTTGGGATCATCTGGTTGTTGTTTCACCACATGATGGCGGTAATGCCAGCTAAATTGTTTAATTGCCAAGCAATTTCATGTAGGTACTGTAAAGCGAAGTTTTAGCATCCTACGCAAGCTGTTAGCAAAAGATCGCCATTATACACCAAGTAATGTTTGAAAATATTTAGCAGTATATGTAAATAAATCGCTTTAGTAAATCATTGTAGGTTAAAATGCTTGTGCATTAGTGCAATTTTTTACCAGAACTTTGTTAAAAATAAACGCAAATTTCTGAAAATTTTATTGCGATTTTCCTACTTATAACGTTAGGCTACCTTGTGATATAGGTTAACAACTACAGTTTTAAATAGCTTTTTTGAATGAGCATTTGCAGCACTGGAAAAACTAACGTTGCCAGCTGCATTTAATTCAAAGCCGTAGTTTAACCTTTTCAAATATTTCTAGCTGGCTGGTAGGGTTCCACAAAAATATGAATAGTTTATCTTTTTAATAAGAAATTAAAAAATATAAATATCGGTCTATGTTTAGCTACTTACGGAAGCGTAAAAACAAGCCAACATTCAAACTCATTACAAAACAACAAATTCTTTTTTTTTGCGCATAAACTCATTATACAAATTTTTAAAAACTGCCCCAATAAAAATACAAATACTCGTACATTAAGCGAATGCATTGACAGAAAAGACTTACAATGATTAAGCTATCACTGATGAAATGAATAAATAAGAAACACAACAAAACCATTGTATCTATCAGTGAAAATCTTACATTAATGTCCGACTCTTCGCTGCAAGCGGTAAGAAAAAAATTTTTTCATCAAAGCGTTCTATTTTATATCAATTTTATCAAAATTTCTGAATTAAACTTTCCTGTTTTCAGAATGCACATTATGAATACAAAAATATACAAACAAACAATTCCTCATGTCTATATAAAATTAACCAATCCAATTGACAGGTTTAGAAAAATAGAAAAACTTTCAGCTCATAAAAGCTTTAAATTAATTCAGCTTTTAGGGATAGCAAAAGTTACAATATAAAACTTCTTTTTGTTAATAAACGTTGTGTTTTTTTGTCAAGTTAGAATGTAACAAGTTGATTAGCCACTGTGATTGAGCGGGAAAAGCGTCATCTTAATGAAAAAGCGGCGACTGATGTATATGGCATCAGTTCACCTACTATTCCCGTGATATATTTGTGTCCTCGAGAAAGACATTTTTCATTTTTCCTTCACTTGGCCCAGCTTGGAAGTAGACCTAAATTTTAGTTATTGCACTATATAAAAACTACAAAAATAAAATGGATTGGATTGGATTGGAAAAGATTTGAAAATCTTAACCCTTTCGAAAGCATGTCGAAACATCGCTTGACGGTTGCCCAACGTTTAACGCCTCGACATTGTCCTGCAAGTCAAGAGGATAAATAGATGATATGATGATGAGTCGATAATTGACTACTTTAGGATGTTCTCAACAATGACTAAGCTTTTCTGGCGATTTTGTTTGTACTATGACGTCGTTGAACTCCCGGCATGCGACCGATGGAGCAGTTCCGCATCATCACGATTAGGGTCGATTGCAAGTTGGGGAGGTACTTGAGTAGAATAATGGGGCAAGCAATGATGTAGAAGTAAACAGCTGTAAATGAAACCGACATTGCGATTTCGTAGTTGACGACTGTTCCCGTGACGTCAAGTATGTAACTGATGAAAGATGGGAGGGTGCAGAGGATGAAGGTGACGGACAAGATGATTGTGAAAGTGATGCGAGAGTGAAGCCTGTATTGAGATCGGCGTCGTTTCTGGAATTGCTTAATGCTGTTTAATCCTATTTGTGATCCCACAACCGATCCTTTGGTTGCTAGCGACGGTTGAAGAGATAAATCTTCTATACTTCTATTGTTGTTGACATTCATATTTGCGGATACAACACTTCCTCTTGGTGTCTTTCTGAAAGATCGGCTAGAAAAAAGTTTATCATTTAATTTATAGAATTAGACTGATTCTACTTAAAAATATTTAGGTGGGTAGATCGGCTACAAGCGCTAGGGTGTCGTTTTAACGGAGAATTTAATGAACATGGATTCAGTTTAACTTCTAACAGTGCCATGCTGCATCCTTGAGCAAGACACTTTACGACACTTTTCCAGCTTTGCGTTGGACAAGCAGATCTAAACTGCAGTTATATTAATAAAAATTGGAAAAAATAAGCAAAAGTTTTTAACGTTTTAGTAACAAATTAATATCACCAAAAGCAGAATTCGGGGAAATGGTGGATAAAAAGTTAAACATGTTATTTTCAATGTAAATTTCAATCGGTAATTAATAAATGGCAGATAAAATAACCATAATAATGAAGTTAGAATGGGGTAATTTCCGGGCTGGCACGAAACGTTTAAATTACAAAAATTGTTGAAAAACATTCAGGCTCATTTTCCCGAATCTTAAGCTTTGGATTGGTACTGACCTTTCATCTCCTTTAATGAGATCTGATCCTCCATCAAAACTGTGGCTATTTGAGTCCGGCTGAGGCGGAGTCATAACCTGACGGAACCGACAGATACCGGAAAAAATCACGACAATCAATCCTACAACCTGCAAAGAGAATAAAATTTAAAAATTTGACGTAAACCAATGCTTTTTGTATTTTTAATGCTGATAAATTAAAAAGTTTATAAAAATAGAGTCTTTCTCAAAGCTTTTCATCTAACATCCTTCATGAGAAATCGTCAAAATAAAAAAGCAAACCGAACTCAGTTGTGAAGGAGAAAAGAGAGCTCTCATTGGTCGAAAGTATTGGTCAATGGGAAGAAAAAAACCCAAAAAAGCTTTTGGGTTTAGATGAACTCTTTTTGTTTGCAGATTAGATTTAATAGATTTAACAAAAATAGCTTTTAAAGCGAAGATGTGAAAGAAGCGCCCTCGAGCAAGAACTGAGAATTTGCTGTTGCTGTAAGGAAATGGGATCTTCATATTATCATACTGTATCTCTTATTGTACTTTTAAATTCCGTACCACAAAGTGTCTTTTAAAATGTTCAGTTACAATTTTTTGTCGTGTATCTAGAGTTTATTGAAAATTGTATTTAAATAAGCAGCTTTCTATAGTTATAAAATGCTTAGCCGATTGTCTTATTCATTGTTAAAAAACTGCCGCGACCAACCAAATTAGTGGCAAGAAGCAAAGTATTGAGACCAGATGATACCAAATACGAGTTTAGCACCATTTAATACTCTAAACCAAAGTATGAAGCCTAACTATGGGAGTTAGTTGTTGCTTTCCTGGCTTTCAATATCGTTGGGTTTAAACATACTTTGTATTTAGCCTCACAATGGCAGAAATACAAAGCGAAAGAATAACTTTTTTTCTTTAGATCAATTTAGTGATTTAAGCTTTTTGCTTTGGCAATTGCCACGCAAACATTTTATATTATATTAAATGTATGAATCGGTAACAAAAAATCGTGTTGCTAATTTCACGTTGTTATTTATTAGCTTACGCAGAAATTTTTCAAAGCTAAAAAACACTTTCAAGTAAAGACTTGTTTTAGTCTCTACCCAAGTTGTGAGCCTGTCTTCATAAAAAAAAAGTCTATAGACTGATCTAAATAAATATAGCTGTAGGGACAAGCATCTGTTTGAACCAAAAACTTTTTTTTAATAAAATGATTTCTAATAGATTTCTGCACCAACGTCATCTTCAAAACTTAAACTCAATTTTCTGTTTTAATTTTCAATCTTTTATTTATTTATTTTTATTTTTTGTTATATGGTTGTATCTTTGAATAAGAGACATCATGTCTGATATCTCTACTAGGCTAAACAAGCCAAGAATTGAACTAATCACACAACAAATCAAAACGCGCAAAACGCGCAAAACGCAACCAACTCTTGAGAAGCTTTGATTCATCGTAACTTGGCCGAATTTCAAGGCAGGACACCAAAAAATAAAAATAAAAGTGATTAACAATCTCGAATTGACTTGCCAACTCGATCCAGACCTATGTGTGACATAACATTTTTTTGTTTTTGCTTTCAAATGGAAAATTACTTGTGCCAACACAAACTTAAAGGCTATTAATAATACATTGTTGACCACATTTTAGGATAAAAAGAAAAAGTTGTACTTAACTAATATGCACAATCAATGTTTGCAATGACGTTTTTAAAAGATACATCGTTGATATCAAGAATAAACGATCGTACGTTTTTAATACGTTTACCACATGCAAGCAAAACCCAAAGATTGCTGGGTGTTTTCAGTCTTTGAAGGTCAACTTGATTTTAATGGTAAAGTTTCGGCTGAAAAAATATTCTGATCTCTTACTATTAATAATTGCTTTTAACTTCTTGAAAAATCATAAAAGAGCCAGTCTTTGCAAATATATTATTGGTCTGACCTGAATACCCGCTAAGAAAGTAAAATTTTTCCTTATAGACTAATGTAACATCAAGTTTTCTAGAAAGCAACATAATGTGACGAATAACACGGGTTCGCATGAATAAAACTTTGTAATTTTGATTATGTCTCCTTTAATAATACGTTTCCTTCACATGCAAGTAAATTGTTAAAATTGTGGTTGAAATCAAGGAAATTGCTTCGAAAGCCAAAAATGACTCCAACAAAAACATATTTTTTTTAGTTGCACCCAAGATAATACACAGCTCAGGTTTCAAAAAAAATTGCATGAAAATTTTTAGCAAAAATATCTTTTTGGCCAAAGATAGTTAAATGAAAACAAAAGTATTGTTGTCATTACCTATGATATTTTTATTCTCGTTTTTAGTGGGCGGCGAGATATTAACGACGGTTCCTGCTTTTTTCGTAGTCTATGTTTTTTGTTTTCATGCTTAGTCAAAGACTGCGTCGAAATATAAATTCTAAAGTAAGATGCAGTAGCGAAAGGACGTGTTTTTGTAGCTATTTAATTTTATATAATAAATATTAATAAAAGAATTATTATTTGGATTAACTCTAAAAAAAGACAGAAAAAAAATTTTATTAACAATATTTCACGTTTACTAAAAAGATTTGAACTATTATCGACAAAACAATCACTATTTCTTTCTTCAAAGAAAGTCAGTAAATTAAGAAAGTGAAAGCACCAGCAAGAAGTAACAAATCTTTCAACGAAGTAAATTTGCTTAAAGAAGAAACTGCTGGGTACGTGATTTTACAATAATAAACTTAAACGAGCTAACTTTCAAAGATCTAAGTTTGCAAGAACAAGCATTCAGCAATTCGTATGATTTTTGCGTTATTGACTTACTCAAATCAGTTTAGTAACCATAAAAATTAGGCTATCAATTTCAGCCATATTTGCTTATTATTACGTCATCAATTGATATTCATTTATAGCAATAGTTGTTAACTTAGCCTATTGCTGGATCTGAAAAAAAAGTTTTTGTTTGGCAAGATAAAAAAAAAGAGGGTTGCAAGTAACATCTTAATTGAAGAAGCTGGAATTGTGAAATTATTGTGTGAACTGATAATGATAATGTTGGCTTGGCTATTTACAATTTGCTACTTCATTACTGCAATGTCTGCCGACGATATGTTTAAGCCAGAAAATCCTTTGAATCTCAACGATAACCTTTTCTCCGGACTGACTGACAATGTGCATGATTGTGAATAAACTGAATATTTTGATTTTTCTAAACTGCCGTCTAAATTTTACTCCCCAAATGGCCTTTTGGTTCTGCATATTAATATTCGTTCAGTCCAAAAACACATTGTTGTATTTTTCGTAGTAAAAAAAAAAAAAAAAATTTTTTTCTTTTTTTGTCCCACTATTTAGAGGGAGGCAGTTGACTAGAAGACCGTATGGTCATTTCGCTGCCTTCCTGTGCTTTCGACAACTTTTTTTCACATATATTGGTGTATTTTTCGTTTTGAAGCACAAAACAAATAAATAGATTGATTGATTGATTGATTAATGATTACAATTGATTACATGAAACATAATCGCAAAAAAATTACAAGCTTGTCCGCTCGCTTTGTTGAACGAAAACGTTGAGGGTTTTTGTCTTGACTTTTATGAAAACACTTGTTTGTTTTTAAAATCAATATGTATTTGATTTCAAACTGGAAGAATTTGGCGAATTTGAATAACTTTATTTCATTTTACTGAAAAGTCTAAGTCTGAATGATGAAAAAAATAGACCTACTAAAAAGCATCGCAACAATACTAAAATCTTGTATTATGAAAAGTTGAAAAGATGGATATTGCCAATAAACACAAAAAGCAATAAAAAGGTTTAATTCGCAAATTTTGTTACTTATTCAGTTCTCAAAGATTTAAAACTGTTTATGTTCGTACACGCTGAATACCCTAGTTACTTTTGATTGGTTAGTGTTACAAAAATGTAATTTCCCTGCTTAGTCAAAGATTGCGTCAAAATATAAGTCCTAAAACTTTTTCAGCTTAAGTGATTACGTCACTAAGCTGAAAGAACTTGAGCGAGCGGTCAAAACAGCTTCCGCTTTTGCAATAACCTTAGTCGTGTTCCGTATGCCCCGTCAGAACAAATCTTTGATATTTTTCTATATCCGTAAGAAAATACTCCGGCCTTCCGCTTATCCGCCAGCAGGACTTAATTATTGAAACATGCTTAATTGCCATTTGATTACGGGTCAACAATTAGGCAGTTTATTTATATTGTCGTTAAGTTTCGTACACAATATTATTCCAAATCTCTTGTTGCAATTGTCAAGTGCTGTCTGTTAAACTGCGTCACAATGGCAGAAAAATTAGTTTGTTGGATGTTCGTATCAAGTTGGGTAATTGAAATTCTACTTTCAAAAAAGTTTTTTCAATTTTAGCTGTTTAATGTGATGTATTTTATTGACTGAAGCTTTTAATTAAGCTATTTGATGTTGATAAAAAATTGGAAACGTTTTTCAAAGTTGGAATGAACGAGTTTTGATTCTTTGAAATGATGGCAATAAATTAAAAATCAAGAAGTTTATTTTAAAAACTTTGGGCAATTGAGATTGTGTGTGTTTTTAGAAAGCTTATTTGTTCCAATTTATGTGTTGAAGTAAACAAAAAATTTCTACTAAAATTGACGGAGTTTTTATTAATCACACATCAGGTGTAACGAAAATTTACGTGTGGTGAGGTAAAAAAGTTTCTGAAAAACACCAATTCAGATTTTCATCTTAAAAAGACAAAACGTTTTTAAAAGAACTACTTAATAAATCGACCTTTAAAGCGTTTAAAATTTCAAAGAAAAACCTAATTGTATTTTCTAAGTATGTATTGTACGAATAATAAAATTGTATAAATTGTATAGAAATAAATTGTATAAAACTGAAAATCGGAAAAGAGTCAATTGTTTCGTTTTAATGCGCTTGATTGTTGTTGAACAGCTTGATAAGCAAGTAAAAAACATCCTTAACTTTTTCCAAACAGTATATCAGCATACACAGAGGTAGAATTTGCAGAAAGTTCTGTCTAGTGAATACAGCTTTGTCTATTCAATGTAAAATGACTTTGCAATAAAACAAAGCCACTAGTCCCTTTTAAAGTTATATTTTGGATGCTTGAAAGGTTAAGTTCCGATTCATATATTTTAACTAAGACCGCCTAAAGTAAAGTTAGTTTACATTTATTTCCTACCTTGCTATCTCGGTTCGTAAAATATGCATTAATATACCCGTTTATTTTTGTTTAATAGTATCAAATTTATATACGACTTCAAATATTAATCTAACTTAAAAGTATGTTTGGAAAAACGCTCAAATATATATGACATCAGTTTTAAGTGCAAAAGTTTACCGGACCAATCAAAAAGTAAGTGACGAAAAAGTGTAACCAAATTTTAATTAAAAAAAGTTTTAGCACTGTTAGTTCCCCGACAAACATTTGTAGCGCAAAGTAAGTTTATAAAAATTTGGTGACCAGTTATTTTTTCGCATTATTAAGGCAAAAGACCAAATGTCTCCCACTGTTTGACTAAATTTAGTTTAAGAGAAACACAAGTCATGGCGTAAATTTTTATTTACTACGTAGTCTTATAAAGCGTTTCCGAGATTAAGCGAGAAATACGTTTTCGTTTTATCTAAAACCTTAATCAATTTGATAGTAATAAAAATCATTTCAAATTTTTTACCAGACGGAGTTCCTTTTATTAATTAAACAATTTCAAGAAAAAAGTTGATTGAACGAAATAAAGGGTTTTAATAAAATTTCAATCACAAAAATGTTCCCGTTGTCTGTGCAAATCAAGATTGAAAATAGTTCTTTTCGCTTAAAACAACTTTATTAGGACTTACTAATAAAAAGTTAATCTGCATATAATTGGCCTCAGCTTCTGGTTTAATCTACAATGTTGCCAATCTGTGATATTTAAAAACCCGCCGAGCGCTTTTAGCTAGTCGAAAGCGTGGTAAATGTGGTCGAAATGATTAGTTCCAAAATCATCAGAGAGAAAGTTGACTAAAAAATATTAACGCACACGGAAAGAACTAAGGATGAGCAAAGAAAAACGTTAAATAATTAGTGAAAACCGTTACGTACCTGGGCCACCTTTTTTCCTGTTAAACGTGGGCCAGAAAAAAGTAAGAAGCTAAATGCAAGATTTAAAACCATAAAACCAGTCAAATTTTTGTTACATTTTTCAATTCCTATTCTTTTACACAAAGCGTCAAAACATAACCTCAATGCTATTATCAAGTTTCAGATAAACCTATAACTGCGGCTTGTAACAATTGGGCACCCCGAAGTTGGTTCTTAAACTACTCTATTTAACCATTATAAAAAAATGAAAACAGTATATTTTCCCACCAATTCTCACCTCCAAAACCCAAAAGAGAGCGAGCAAACAGAGAAGGTCGTTGCGGAGAGGGGACCAGATCCGGGAACACCAAGCGCCTACCGAACATTTTAAATCCTTGGCGAATCCGTAGGGACAGAACTGACAGTCGCGATCACAGTTCAGCCACGCGGTCGCCACGACGATTAACGAAACAGGGGCAATCCAGTACCAGGCGATGTATAGGGCAGCACGTCGCCTCCTTCCACTGAGTGACCTGAAAAGTAATTTTTAATTTTAATGTTGTAATTAACAGAAAAAGGTGGGAGTTAGTAATTGTCATCAAAAGCCGTAGAAATTAATTAAAATTTTTTTGTTTTAAATTCTTTATTCGTTTTAGTTTTCTTTTGTTTATTAATTTTTTTTTCGGCATACAGCTCGATTTAAGACCTTGGCAAAGGAAAAAATACCAACACAAACTAGCCTATACGAAAGTGCACAACTGTTTTTTTAAAAATCAGACAAATTTTATTTCGCGCCAAAAATTAACTGCATTATAATTAAAATTAAACAATTTCCAAATTGTTTTTTTCTTTTTATTTTAAATTTTTGTGATGTAAATCACATTATTTGGCAAGCTTTAAGTAGAAAATTAATTTAAAATTCTATTTATTTCAAAAAAATATATTAAATGAAATAAACATTTATAGCTATTTTTAATTTCGTTAAAAGACAACTTATGTAAGCAAAAATGTTCAAGTTTTTGTTTTTAATTATTTCCATTAATAAATGTAGTGTTGTTCCGTTCTTGCAAGTGTGAATATCTCGTTCATCCTTGCGTGTCAGTACATAACTTTTGACAAGTTAGTTCAAACTGCGAAGTTCAAGAAACGTTATTTGCAAAAGTTGAAAAAAACGTCATGACTTTTTGACTAGCTCTTATTTTAAAGGTTCATTAACCTAACAACGTCACAGTTTTTCGACATTTGTAAACAAACTTCTGAACCATTAGGTGGGTGTCGACATATCAATTAAGTTTAAAACATATTTAAAATAGATAACTAAAAAAAGGGACTTGGTGACAATGTCAGCGCGAGATATCTTGAATTAAAATCACAAAATAAAAGCAAAAACTTTTTGGATCGGACACACTATTTCACTCGTTCACCGGCGCATCTTATTCAAATACTTTATTCAACTTTATTCAGAGTTTTATTTGAATAACAAACCCCATGGTCTCATCAAAGGGTGGAACAAAATATCGGATCCAATAAAATTTTTGCTTTTATTTTGTGATTTTTGTGATTTTAATTCGAGATATCTATTGAGGTGATGTATGAATAATTTTCAGTATTTGCCCTATTTTAATCTGATTAGTCTTTTTGACAATAGCTCATATACTGTTCAGTTTACAAATTTTTTACAGACATGTATTTAATAAATCATTATTATGTTAAATCTGCCTAACTATCACGACGGCGAACGGTTTTTAATTGATATATTTGTGCTCTATTTTTCCGCGATTTATAGGCCCAGACAAAAAAAGATAATATACTAATGTCGCTTCCACTTCAATAAATTTCAACGACGCTCATTCATAAAGTAATTTAAACATAGCAAAAAAATTTTGAAATAACCTACCAGCGTCTCTTGCCAATTTGATTGTCTTCTGTTTTGGAATTGCTGACGAAATCAGATGCTTTTTTGTTGACACTCCGACCAACAAAGTAAGTGCTGTCTAAAAGCACGCACAGTAATGTTCTGATGTTGCCAGCCATCCCATATTGAATTGATATTACAGCTGCTTGACAGAGAGTCCAAATGATCTAAAATTCCATTTATTTTCACATTATAATTCGATTAAGGTAGTCCATTTAATTGTTATAACGATAAACTAATATTAATATGTAAAATTACTAAAAAAGAACACATGCTCATTTGCAATATTTTTTCGGGATTTTCCTGTGGGATATTCCTTCACTAGTATATCAGTTCTTTGAGAGTCTGTTTGTAAATTTTAAATGTGCATCTTTGAAGAAAGTAATAATTTTTGCTATTGAAAGTTGAAATAAATTTTAATTTGAAAACAAACAGTTGGTTCAATCAGCATAACACTGAATTTATTGATTGCATTTTTCAATAAATATTTCTGCTATGGCCTATTTTTTTCAGTTTGTTTCTTCAAACCAACTTTAAATATTGTTTTATGCCTAATTTCTAATATGATTTAGATCTTTGTCACAACTACTTTGGTTTATAAACAAGCGCCAAGTATAGATGAATTCAGAAGTGATTTCAATATATGAAAGACACTTGAAAAAGAAAGAAATTTTCAATTAATTAAATCAAAACTGTAAAACCTCTTTTAACAAAAGCTACAGTAAAAATAAATTTCAGTTCCTTGAAATTAAAAAATTTTCGCGATCTCAATTGTCACAACCGCTCCGAAGTGCCTCCCAAGAATTTTTCAGTCTTTTTTTCACATTACATGTTTTGAATTAAAATATCCTTTTAAGAAACGAACAGGATGTTCTGAAATAGCGTTTCAGGTGCTTTTTCCGGATAGCGCATCTGATGTCAGATGTGTATTAATTGACCAAACAAAAACTGTTCGTGTTTGAATAATATTGTCAAATTGCGTCAATCGAAATGAAGCTAGTAAAAACAATATTAAATATGGTATTGGTTTAATGTTTAAAGTCGTTTTTTTCCCACGTACAAGCAAAAGTGAACGAGACTTTAGCTCGAATTTAAGGCTGTTTATGAAGTGTTTGTTACAGCTGTTTCACGAAATAAAAAAAACGACTTTTGAGTTTATTTACCTTTTGGTCTGCTCGGAATTTTATACGCTACTTGGACAGCGCAATGTTTTAAACTGCGGTTTTGAGCCATTTGTGTGATTACTAGGTGGTTGTGGCCGATTAAAGATATATAACAATTGCTAAAGTTAGTCCTAATAAAAGACATTTCAACAAGTAATTTAAAACATTAATGTAAAAACTTGGTCACTTGTTAGATCTAAGTAAAAGTTTGGATGGCAAAGATTGTTCAAAAGAAAAGTTAGGTTTTTTTATAAAAAAAATATAAAAAAATAAAACTATTCTCACCCATCAAGCAAATATTTGAAGATGTTAATAAGATATTAATACAGTATGATGGAAACACTGAGCAATTAATTTGTACTATTTCTCCGTTATTTTTTATGATTATTGTGAATTGGCCAAATTATGGTGCAAAAAATAGTACGTTACGTAAGCTACCTTTCTTATTAGGTTAGTACTAACAGGTTGTTACTTTCCAACAAAGCTTTCGGGTCACGACTTTGACGTCTAATTCATAGACAACATCAATGATTACGTCAACCACGTGCGTAATTACTTAGATAATCAAAAGTTTGCAGGTTTGAAAAACTTTTTTTAACATTTCAGCTTTTCAAAAATTTCTGTGCTTTATTTTATTCTATACTAATCATTTCGCTTTGTGTGATTCTTTCTTACTGAGGAGTGTTGAAACTCTTGAATATGGTGCGACAAGAAATCTTGCAAAAACAGCTGTAATCGTTCAAAATTGCCACTCGTCATAACTTGGTACTTTTTGCAAACTTTTTTCAAAAACGTTTCTTAGATTTTCAAGTAGGCTCACCCCATTCGAAATATTTGAAACCGAACACACAGATGCGCCGTGGTCTGACTCATAACACAAAGAACTCTTTCTTGAAACTTTTTGTTCCTTCTGAATTAAATTTAAAACATTCCACTCATGTAAACGTCAAAACGTGTCATAACTTCGGGGGCGGAGGTGAGTAATTCGGCAAAATTGCCACTGGCCAACAAAGGCACTAATGAGATTTTCAGAGCGATGGCGAATTGCTAGCAGCATTGGGTCAAATTGGACCAACTCTAAAATCAACTCCTAACCTATTCCACCGTAATTAGGACACACACGTCACAATAAATTTAATTCGAAAATCCTGAAACTAACTTACCTTTGATCGAATTTGAGTCCGGTCGAAAACTCCATAATATGTGTCAAATATGTACCATACTTGTAGTAGTATGAAGAAAAGGTTGCTCAGCAAAGTGCTGATGACGCATAAGTAGACGTGATTCTGACGTTCGAGCTTCTTTCGATTTACAATTGTCGTGAGAAAAAGCAAAAAGTTTAAGCAAAAAGCGACGATGGGGAGGGGGAGGAAAGCTAACTTCTCAAGTTCGTATCCTGTTCCGCAAACTGATCTGTTCTTCAGCGGAATGGGAACTGTGGTAAAAGCAGAAGACATTACAGTAAAATGTTTTTAATTTATTTAATTTTTAACTTCTTGTTATTGTCGCATATTCTGGTACCTGAAATATAAAAAACAACTTGTTACTATCGATCCAAGTTAAACCAAATATTGATTTCAATTTTAAAAACTCTTTAAAACTATTTATTATTTAGATAATTTTTTTGCTTCTTTTTTTTATACTCTGTTTGTTGCAGCTATTGAGACAAACCGTCAATAAATGTTCTTGTCAGTTACTGCTAAGTAAAACAACCTGTCAAAATACTTCTAGTCATTGCCTTTTGATATTTTCGCGATAAATCCTAAAAAACATTTCTATGTATAATAAAAACAGTTTTTAAATCGATAAGTGAAAAGCCGAAAGCTTGTTGTTATAATCAAAACATCGCTTCTTAATGACAAACCTCAACTGACTAACTGACTGCGACAAATAAGCTGCGCGGCTCAACCACATTCTATTAATTGAGAACCTTTCTCTTATGCAACTGTAATAAAACCGCTGATAATTGCGTAGATTTGATTACTTCGCTTAAAATAGAATTAATGTGAAGCGGTTTAAAATATTGCTCTGCCCTAAATGACAATTTTTCTTTCGATCATAATTAAATTGAACCGTCTACAAATTGCAATACGCTACTTGTGTAGTGTTTCGGATTGCTCCAGTTTATCTGAACACATTCAATGAATTAATCCCTAATTTATACAATTTTTACTATTTTTGAAACCTTCCTGTTTACCGGATGTGAATCAACATCCGACAAAAAAATGACGTTACAAAAAATTTCAAATAGAGTACACAATAGCTTGAATAAAGGGTGTCTTGTTCTTAAAAAAAGGTTAATTTCAATTTCCTTTTAAAATTGCAAGAAAACACTTTAAAGCAATCATCAAGATGAGAAAACAAGTAACCGTTGTTTTTTTCAACTATATATCTCTTAAAAAATTAGAGAAAAGTTTTAATTTTTATTTTTGCAGTTTTAATTTTGTATCGAGTCACTAAGCGTGTACTTTTGCTCGGAAAATGATTTTCGTGAGACGATTGGTTTTATTCTGTTGTTTTTCCAAAATTTTTTATCACAAGTAAACAATTTTACGTGATCATATGCTAATGTTATCTGGACACAAAATTGCACAATCCGGCACCTGAAGTAAGGTAAACGTATTAAGTCCCATTAATTTTCTGAATTACGAAGCCCAGATGCTGGCAGTGTTGTCGTCGTCGTCGTTTGGAAGAGCATCCACTCAAGGTCAGACACAAATAGGACCGGGGCCGAGTGTTTACCCTTTTATTTCCCCAGGCTGCTGTACTGCCCGGATCAGATGCCGGCAGTGATGTTGTTAAGCCAGCATCGGGTTTTGTCATCCAAAACTGTCAGACTTTGTGCTCCATGTGGTGCCGATGTATGGGGCACGCTATTAGAACGTGATCTGCGGTTTGTTCAGCGGCGCCACACTAGCAATTCGGTGAAGGAGCGAGACCCCATTTGTACGTGGACCAATGGAATCACCCAATACCAGTTCTCAAGCGGTTGAGCTTAACCCAAGCTGCTCGGGACAAGCCCATCCCAACATGCCTAGCACCGGTCCTGGGCACAAAAACACGGAGCCTGGAAGCATTCTCACAGTACTCTACATTCCATTTATGATTTGTCCATTCAGAAGCGCGGATGCCAAGTCCAGCAAGGTTGTCCAAAAGATTCCGGGCAGCTGGCCAAAGTGAGCGTCTAGATCTTAGTCTCTCTTGGCGAGCTCTGAGGACCCACTTAAAAGACCATACAAGATATGATCGGGGTCCAGAGATCCACGGTAAGCCAAGGAGAGTGTCGCTTCCGGTCAGCGAAGCTCAGCTGGCTGGATGCCTGAGAGTACAGGTAGGTGGTCCGTTTGGGTGGGACGCAGGCATCCAGTAACTATGCGCAAGGCGTCATTCAGGAAACTGTCGATGAGGCGAGTGTGAGCGCTACGACACCAGAATGGTGCGCAGTACTCATCTGTTCAGTTGATCAGAAATAAGGCGGGTATGCGGAGTGTTTTGGCACCAGCAGCCCATCCTGAGCCTACAAGTCGCCTCAGCAATGTGACGCGCGAGGATAGTTTTTTGCGCAATGTCACTAGATGGTGACGAAACGTGAGCGATCTGTCCAGTTTTACCCCAAGGTAAGTAGGGGTTGGACAGAACGGTAAAAGTCTATTATTGTTGTAGACTTTTAGCTCACGTTTGGCCTCTCGGTTATTTGAGTGAAAGGCTGCCGTCACCGTCTTAGTATGACTGAGCTCCAACCTCCAAGTCTGGAGATACGCTGACAGTGCAGACATGTCTTGGCTTAAGGTCCCCTCCAAGTCCTTCCAGTTTCCAAAAGAGTGTAACAATGCTAGATCGTCAGCATAAGCAAACTGGAAGTGTTGATCCCGGTAGTCATGCAGCATCCTGGAGTAATAAAAAGATAAACCATGGTTTTCATTCCAGGTTGTATCTGACCCCAGTACAAATACTCTTCCATACAACAACGACAACGACGACGGCGACGAAGTAAGTTTAATGAAAGATTTTGTTATTTAAAAGGAAACTCGTAGCTTAAGCTTCTGCTTAACTTCAGGTTGTACATCACATTTGTAACCAGTATTAAAACCTAAATTAAAAACGTCAATAATTTCGACAGTGTCACTGCTTTGGCCTATTGGGCCTTGTTAGTACCGTGTTGACCAATTCTGTTTAGAATTTTATAAATAGTCTAAAGAAAATTTAACCTTTTCGGTACCTATATTCGGTACATGTCAAGGTTAAACAGTGTGCTTACGTGACCAGAGGTGGATGTCTCTAGACATCGGGACGAAAATCAAGATATTGGAGAGAGAATCAAAGTGAAGACTTTTTTTAGAGATTTCTACTTTTAAGGGACGAATTTTTTTCTTTTAACAAACGTACCGATTTATCACTTCGCAAATAGGATATGCCTACTCAAACTAAAACAACTTATCTAAAGTCTCGTGTCTCGAGTTCACCTCTGTATGTGACAAGCCGTGACAAAGGCTATATTGCTGGCTGTTATTGACGTTTCAATTGATTCCATTTTAAGTAAAATTAATCATTTCTAAAATTAAGCGGGAATTTTATTTTCAAAAACCTTGGATTCAATTCCAAAGAAATTGGTTTTAATAACCAAGTTAGAATTAAATGTTAGTAGTAAAAAATTAAAAGTTAGTAGTAGTAGAGGGCGGAAATTTTATTACAAAACGCAACAGGTTAAACACAACAACATTGAGCTCACAAATTCCATTATGTTTTAATGTTATGTCAAATAGCAGTTATTTACTAAAATTTTATTTTCCAAACGTGGAACAATGCATTTCCTTGCTAGCCTATAACTACAAATACATGTATGCTCGAAAATCAGCAACAAACCCGACAAGAAACATTCTTAATGCCGATCGTGTAAGTTAATTAATTGATCACTTTGTCGATTGGTTCTTCAATTATGTCCTAAAACCTTGCGGCGGGACGTTGAACCGACACGTCGATCGCACTACAGGGCGCGAGCGATCACAGGCAGCTTGACAATTAATTTAATTATTCTCAGCACTCGCGTACAATCCTCACAATCGCTTTCTGTCGACCACACGATTTTCACCGATTTATTGAGCGGACCGCGAGTAATTGGCCCGACGCAGGAAGTATTTGGTCCATGAGTCAATGTCACGTGACGCAGCTGTGCAGATTGCCGACGTTGGCGTGACTGGTTGGTCTCCTGAGTGGTTTTTCCACGCCGTTACGCTTCGTTAAACACATCCAGAGGTTTTTTTAAATGCCAGCTCCTGCGAGGCAACGCCCTTAGACATTGTGTAAAGCTTCTGTTCACCGGTTGGCTTCTTTACTAACAATGAATCGAAGGGCTCTCGCGCTGCATTCGAAACTAAAGTCGAGAATTTCATACTTTATTTTGGTTGTGAGGACCTCCCGAAGAAACGGGGGACCGAACGCGACATGGATAGATGGGGTGACCGATATTTTTCTAGTTTTTAATGTAAGGCCGCGAAGAAATTTGCTTTTTTTGTTAAATGTGTACTGAAAAAAAGCACATTTAAGAAGTAATTGAATGTAAATTAAATTGAAATTTATAAATCTAAACTAATTTTAAATTGAAAGAAAAAATAATTTCAAGATCTTGTGTGAAGACATTTTTTCAGTGCTTGGTAGTTGCCAAACTTTATACGAGCTCGTATGGTCATATACGTTTAGGAAGCATAGGGCGAGGGCGGAATTAGGACTGGGCACAAAAAGGATGTTTTGAAAGCTGTTTTGAGGGCCCCAAATGGCTATTTTATCCTTGTCGTGCACGATGGTCGCAATTGTATTGTTTGTTTTATTTTAAAAATTCGACTCCGTGTACGACAAGGCTAAATTTATTCTAAAGAACTTACTCGCGACCAGCCAATAAATTTAGAACAGATACAAAACTGATATTCCAAAAACTAGAGGGAAATCCTTTTTATTCTAAAGAAAAATCATGAGAGCTAAAGAAAAAATATAGTTTTAGAAAGTGCTGGAAATTATATGTTAATTATACCTTTTCTCAATCATTTTGCTTACATGGCCAAATCGTTTAAGTTGGAATCTTTCAATTCGAAGGAGCAGCGGCTCAACATTTTAGTGGTTTTTAAATCTCAAAGCTGCGGACTTTGTCAGAAAGTAACTCGTTTGGTTCCTCGTTACATGAAGTAGAATTTTGGCAAGCGTTACATAAAAGTTAACGAAAATTTAGTTTATTTTAGGATGATTTCTTTTCCGTTTAAAAAAGCTGAATGCGTGAAATAAATCTTATTATGGCTTTTATAAGAAAAAAAAGGATAAAAAATTTAACCGCAGATGCATGAATAGATTAATCGAATCTTTTAGTTTTTGACGTAAAACACTTTTCGTAACTACTACAAATTGTTTTTAAGAATTTCCTAAATTGATTAAATATTTTAAATTGATCAATGAAATTGTGCTGCTGTTTGATATAGCCTAACTATTTGGGTTAGAAAAGTTTCCTCTCTCTCAAAATCATGCTATAAATTTGTTACAATGGTTTGTTCACGGCGCAATCATCAACATAAAATTTATACGTTAAATTGATAAACTAAAACTTATAATTATATAACTAAAACTTAATAATATATAAGTAATAAAATCAATTAAAAAAGTATTTGAATACAATCAATTTTTTAATTATTTTCTACATCAAATAATATTTGTCAACAATAAAATGCATGATAAAAAAAAGCTTTAAAAATCCAGCAATGCGATTAAAAAACTAAATAAATATTAATTTCTTTATTACGTTTGTGTAAAAATTGTTAGGCAATAATTGTATTGTGACGTTTGAAAGAAAAACGTTGTGAGGCATGAACAAAGTTTTATGATTGTTACCGTTTTTTCGAAAGAAGCAGAAATTAAATCGCCATAATTCTTTTCAAGAAGAAATAAATCAACTAATTATTCAATTAAAATAAGAAGCTTATTCAATTAAAATAAGAAGCTTATTTTAATTGAATAATTAGTTGATTTATTTCTTCTTGAAAAGAATTATGGCGATTTAGTTTTTCTTTTAGGTTAGTTGTCTAAAATTATTTACTTGGAATCTTCTGGGATTCTGCATAGTTAGTATATTTTTTAGCGAGTTGCAGTGTAAGCTTTTTAAACTTGATGACCTTGATTACAACACTTAATTAATACTGTTGCTGTTTTGAAACTGAAGATATTAAAAACAGAATCGCATCATCTAAAAGTTAGGAATGATTTACAAAATGTGATGACTCAATTTTTGTAACTAAAACATATTAATTATTTTACTAAATTATTTTACGCTTTATTGCATCCGGTTTGCCTTGGATCCTTTATCATCACTCTTAATGTTTTGAGTTCTTTAGTTATGTAATTTTGCATTTTAATACGTATATATTGCTTTTTCGGTCTCTCTGTTTTACATGTATAATGAATATTGAGTATATAGAGAGTAATCCAGAAGAAGAAATAGAAAATTTATTGTGCACGAATTTAAAAGTGATGAATTCTATAAATTTTAAAGTTTTTCAAATTCGTCTTTTCTAGTCCGAAATTTATTTTCTATCAGCTCTTCTCTGATTGGTTTTTTTCAATGTGCTTTTCGATGCTGGCTGCTTTTCGATGCTTTAAATTTTTCCGATGTAACTTATTCCATTTAATTTGACGAAGTCAGAAATACAAATTTCAATAAACCTTTTTGATGTTGCTTCAAGGTTCTTTTCGATGAAATCTATCTATAATGGTTCGATGCAGTCCGAAATTCAATTTTTCAACTTTCTTTCTGATTGGTGCTTTTTCGATATTTACTGTTAATATTTGCAGCTCGGAATTGCAGATTATTAATTAGAATTCCTATTTCCAAAAGAGTCACTTTATGGAATTCTCACCTTAATTTTTCGCGCTTATATTTCGCCTTAGAGGCTTCGATAGCTTATGCCTGATGAGGTACATAAGACTGAAACAGGTCTGTCGCATAATAATCGTCCTCTTTGTTAATTTATTTTAAAAGCCGTTTACATCAAATCATGCAAGCCAAATTCATGCCGCCAAAAAGAGTTTGTTTACAACTTAAAACTCTTGCGTTGATCACGTGTTGTGACGCTTCTCTCAAACAACTAATTATCTTCATTCAGCTTGATTACAAAATCAATTGAATTTTTCTTTCCTTTATTCCGAAGTTTATCTCCTGATGAGTGTCGGACGAAAAGCTTAGAGATGAGTTTTTTCTTACCTATAAAACCATGTGAAATAAAGGAAACAATAGCAAACGTTTACGTTTATAAAAAATAAAATAAATATTGCACATCATAATACACGAACGAGTAATTTTTATTTAAACCTTTATTTCGCAATCCTATTTGAAAATAATTTTTTGTTCTTAGACTTCTCGTTGTTGTTTTGTTCAAGCTTTGACTTTTTTTATCTTTATTCCGTAACACCTGACAAAGTTTGCAGCAATTCACGAAAGCTCAGTCAATCAGTCAACTTTAATGCACATTTTATTTTTTTGTTCTTTTCTGATTGATTCCTGTAGTTGACATGGCTTTCCCTTTTTATTCTTTTTTAAATTAGAAAGAGTTTTTATTTTTTTTTTAATTTTAGCTTTATAACTGCTAGATAATTTGTTGATCCAAGGTCTACCCAGGTTCTTTAACTTATTTGAATAAAACAAAAAGTCTATTTTATGTTTCTATTTTATGTTTATTTTGATTAGATTTTTTAAATTTTTTGGTAAAGGTCGTCGCAAAATTTTAAAAGTTTTTTTAATACGCCGTGAGTGTGAAAAGATTGCCAAGTACTGCCTTAAAGCACATGTAGCAAAAAAATTATTTTCATTCATTCATCATTAATCTAAAACGACAAGTTTTCTTTGTCTTCACTTTATAGATAAAAAATTAACTCGATCAATTTAACTCGGTTAAAAATGTATGTCGAGTTTGCACCCCTGGTTTTCATTTCGCCCCTTCTATAATGGTGTCTCCACGCCCAAAGAGCGCAAATATCCTGGTTGGAAACCACTGAACCAAGACCACGTGGTCTTGACACCAAAATACATTAACTGACAAAAATCAACATCTAAGTGGGTGAAGTAAAAGTAACCTATCCATGACATAATACACGCATGATTGTCACTGAATAAATCAATTATGATGTCATAAAGCAAAAAGAAAAGTGAAACAATCAAGAAATTTTTATTTGTTGTTTATTGTCGCATCGAGAAAAACGGACGTAGTTTGTTGGAAAAATATTGAGGCTATTCATTTTCGAAAATTATATCATCTGATCATCTCAAAACTAATATTAAAGTAAAAAGTTTTCTTTTGGTTTGTCAATTTTATTGTACCTTTCGGTTTATCAATAAGCTATTTCCTCAAAATATAGTTCGGTTCATTTCACTTTAAATATAAACAATTATCATCTGATAGAATAAAAGGCGTATTTATTCTCAAGTTTAATACAACGACTTAAAAAAGAGTTGCAAAAATTATATGCAAAAAAGAAATGAAAAAGGAAGTGAGGGTTAGAAAGGAGAATAAAATTTATCGCTAATTGAGCCATTACCTCTTTATGTCAAAAATAGGTAACCACTGTTCCTTTCAAAGCTTACAAAAATTTGAATAGAATAAAGTTTTGAAATTATTATAATAATGTAACCAATTTTAAGAAAACTAAATTATATCAAACCTTAGTGGAAAGCAGTATTTTCGCTCCGCTTATGTTCACTTTTACATGTGAGTTCAAATTGCATTTTTAGGAAAAAAAGACGATAGCTCCTATTGTGTAAGTCAGCGCGTTTCAACCCGTGGGACAGTACGCACTTGCTGTTTTTTGGGTTGAAAATTCACACTCACAGAGCATTTTAAGTTATGAACAAGACTTGTGCCCATCAGGTCGGGGTAATTGCTTACCCTATGTATAGCGCCTCCGTCGCTTTCCTGCGAGACAGGAGGATAAATATAGAGATAAAAAAAACAATGTCAATGCATTTATAAGAAAAGTTACTTAAGCTCTATACCAGTGCTTTTCAACCCGTGGGACACAGCACTTGTGCGGATGAAAAAAATTGGGAGTGCGGATGACAAGCGTGGTGCGGATGAGTGCGGATGACAAGCGTGGTGCGGATGAGTGCGGATGACAAGCGTGGTGCGGATGAGTGCGGATGACAAGCGTGGTGCGGATGAGTGCGGATGACAAGCGTGGTGCGGATGAGGGCGGATGACAAACGTGGTGCGAATGAGGGCGGATGACAATCGTGGTGCGGATGAGGGCGGATGACAAACGTGGTGCGAATGAGGGCGGATGACAAGCGTGGTGCGGATGAGGGCGGATGACAAACGTGGTGCGGATGAGAATTGTGAATGATTTCTTACTTTTAATTTAATTATTTAATTTAATATTTTGTTATTTGGTACTCTTATGTATTTTTTTGCTAAGTACAGTATTTCAATTAAGATTTTCTGTATACCAAAATTGTGATTATTAGTAGGTCTAATGCAGGGTTTCTCAAAGGGGCCTTTCAGCCCCCCCCTTAGGGGGCTATAGAGTGGTTTTCCGGGGGCCACAAGCAAAACCCTTTATTATGTAGCTTTGCAGAGGTTTTCATTCGTATTGCAAAACCAAAGTATCACGATATCAAGTATTCGCCAGTTAAACTTAACTTTGTAGTTTTTATTTTTACGTCGTAAACCTCCCTTGTGACGTTCAATGACCATTTGACTGAAATGTTCTTGAATTATCTGGTACATTGTAGCTTTGTTTTATCTGGACGAACAGAAGGTTCGTATTGAAGTTTAGAGTTAGCTCAAGGTAAGAGTTAGTTGCATTTAGTTGCATATAGAGACGGAATATCCTTGCTATATCGTTGTAATTTGTTGTTATTACGAAAATAGTGATTGTAAGTGGCGAAATAAAAAGTTGATGAAGAGTAATCGTGGTTGTTGTATTAATAGAAATTTAACTACTTCTTTTGCCTGTATTCTGTTTTGACTCTAGACCAGTGCTCCGCAACCGGTGTGCCGCGAAGATGTACTACGGGTGCCGCCATATAATTGTATTATGCGAGTAATTTTTGAAAATGTAAGAAACTTTTGATTGTTTGAAAATTTGAGCTTTATGATTGTCAGACACTTCGCTAATTTTTGGCCATTGTGTTCATTAAATCATGCGCAAATATAGCATTAAATTTAATGATGCTGTTCCTGTGCATTTAAATTGTTTATGTTGTTAACATTTTCTCATCCGTCATGGCGGGTGGACCGGCAAGTTTATGAACGTTTTTAAGTGTGCCGTGAGTGGTAAAAGGTTACTCTTAATTTTTACATATATTTGCACTGCTCTAAAATTTTACATATATTTTAGCAAAAAGTTTTACGTATATTTAGCTTTAAGAGGATTTTTGTGTTATCAAATGTCAAAAATTCGCAAGTGGAGCGAGAGCTAAGTCTCATATGGATTCACGAAAGTTACTCGGAACGGTCGTGATTGTGCACAGTGTCTTCACAGCTCGGTTGTGCTGTTAAATGCGTCATTACGACCCTCCAAACTAAAAAACCATCGCGGCAAAAAACATCCCCGAAATAAGGATGATGACATTAATGCTCTGTCTGCCAAAAGAGTACGATACGATCTGGAAGCGACACTACCCCATTTCGGAATTGGGGTAGAGGAAAAGCCTATTCTTCAATGTAGCTACGAGGTGGCATATCAAATTGCAAAGTGTAAGAAGCCACATACGATCGCTGAGGAACTTATCAAGCCGTGCGCAGAAAAAATGGTTGAAATAATGATCGGATCGGGGGCGAAAAAGAAAATTCATCAAGTTTCGCTCTCTAGTGACACCGTTCGCTGATGGATTGACAACATGTTTGCTCTGAAATCAAGAAAAGCACGTACCAGGTTAGCACTCAGCAAGACGAGTCTACCGATATCGCTTTTGAAAGCCACTTGATCACCTTCCTCCGATACGAGAAAGATAGAAAAATAAAGGAAGAGTTCTTGTTTAGCAATACACTGTCAGCCACAACAACTGCTGCTGATGTCAAGGGTCTTGTGGACTCTTTTTTGAAGTTAACGACCTCAGCTGGCAGAACTTCACGCACATCTGTGCTGACGGTGCTCCAGCGATGATTGGCGTCAAATCAGGGTTTGTTACACTGGTGAAGAACGAATGGCCTCATGTGACGTCCTCGCACTGTTCACTACACCGATACGCTTTAGCATTAAAGACTCTATTTCTACATTTGATGGAAGTTATGGACGATGCGGTCAAAATAATCAACTTCATTCGTTCGAGGGCAAAAAATCACCGGCTCTTCCAACTTCTGGCTTTACTTTTAATAAGCAAGATGCAGCAAAAAACTGAAAGAAAAATTAGAAAATAATGAATAGGCGATAGTTAAAAAAAAGGAGCAATTAAGCAAAAATGAAACAATGGATTTACTAAACTGGGATGTGACAAAAGATTCAGACAAAAATCACCCTTCGGCCAGTTGTGTTCTGCCAGGTCACATACCACATGTCATCAATGGAAAAGTATAAACTGAAAAGGCACATAGACACTAAACATTCTGAACACAAAAACAAGTCGGCATTATTCTTCAAACAACAAGCAGGACAATTCGCTGAGCAACAGCAACAATTTGTAACGAGTTTGTTGCTCTCATAAACCAAGTCGCACCAGAGGTAGTGAGTATTTACTGCATCATACACCAAAAAAATTGGTAGCCAAAAAATTTGTCAATTAAGAAAACAACCGCCAACTCGCCGATGTGATTAGTGATGTCCATAAAATTGTGACTACAATACTAAAAACTCAAAGTCAAATCGCGCGTTTCATGAACTTGTTAGAGAAATAGGAGATGATGGTGTCTTGTTTATCATTCTGAAGTTAGTTGGCTCTCTCGTGGCAGAGTATTGACAAAGAGTGAATATTACGAGAGGAACTTATTGTGTAGTTTAATGAAGGAGAAGGTAATAAATAGAGCTCATTTAATTCAAGATTTGTCTAACTTGCCGGGCTAGCTTATCTTGTTGATATATTCGGTATGCTCAACTTCATTCTACGACGATGTGGAATTAATTTGAAGCAAACTCCAAAATTACATCATTTAAGCTGTAACAGTAAATGGCGTTAAAGTTGGCCGATTGCCGTAAAGTGAATCGTCGCATAACGCGCTTTTGGCTTCGATAAAAGAAAAAGTCAAAATAACCAAGGTGTTTAATGTAAATGAAAAGTAAATAATGAAGCGAAGCGACAAGAAGCGGTAATCTCTAAATAAATTAAACGAACTAAAAATCAAACATAAAGGGAAAACACCCAAGTTGCCTTACCGAGCAGTTCACATCGGTGTTAACCCACGGGAAACGGGATCACATAACAGCAATAAGTCTCTCAGACTTCAACCAGCCGCTCGCAACTATTGCAACTGGTCGTCTCACAATAGAGAAGTGACAATCCAAACAGGATTGCAATAAAGAGCAATAAGTCTACTCAGACTTCAACTAACCGCCACCAATATTGCTTCTGGTCGTCTTACAAATACAGAAGTGGAAGAAAATGCAAATAAGCCAGCACTAAATGAACACGTTGCAGAAAGTTTCGCGGCATACTACTGTGCTGCAGCATACAGGTTGAGAACCAATGGCCTAGATCAGGCCAAATGTGGTCCGCGTAAAGGTTTTGAGTGGCCCGCGCAGTATTTTTTGAAGCTCTCGGTCCCGTCAATTTTGGCAGAAGTCGAAGACAAATTTGATGTGAAGATCCCTTTTTTCATGTTTTTTTTCAAATTTTAGAGATCACTATGATTTCGGGACAAAAAGTGGGAAATCTGAGACCGATTTCAGGCGAAAACCTTTTTTTTTAGAGATCACTATGGTTTTGTGGCAAAAAGTGGGTGTTTTGTTTGTTTGGCCCACCAACATTTTCGGTGGGTCAAAATGGCCCTCGGCTCAAAAAGGTCGGATACCTCTGGCCTAGATATTAGTATGATTTTCTTCAAACTTTATTTAAGTCAGCAAAAAATTTGTTAGCGAAGTCATAAAGATCATGTGTTACATCGAAACATCATTTTCAATCTGTCATGCTCTATTTACAGCTACAGTAGAATGTGCCTAATTCGTCATTTGAAGGGGGTTATAAAAAAGTGGCGGTTTAGGCGAAGTGACGAATTATAGAAACAGGTAAAAACTCTATTACAGCAGCTCGTATACTTTATCATAATATGTAGTGATTCGACGTTGCTGTACTTTGCTAGCGGTAACAACAATCCTTAAATGAACTTCAGAAACGGTTGCCAGATCAATGTTTCAAAAAAGGCCAAACAGACTTGTAGTTGCTAAAATTTGATTGCTATCGATGTTAAACGGACTTCAACACTTCACAGATCTTGTATTGAATTTATTTGTTAATCCAGAAATGATGGGCGTCGTTTAAAACAAAATTTATAGCTTATTAGACAACCACGTTAATTTAAATCTTATTCAAATAGAATCTAAGAAATAATTAGTACACATGAATAAAATACATTTTTAAGTACAAACACAATCCTAACCCTAATCTGGCTAATTAACTGGCGCATTAAAATATAAGTAAAATACTTCCTAAACCTAAACTAGCTACAATTCAACTGATCACGTTAATAAAATTGAGTTAAGCAATCTATTCGATGTCCAAAGTGATACTAAAAGAAAACTTGATACGTTTGGTGCAAATCAAATAATTAACTGCCATTGTGCGTGGAAATTAAAGCGCTTTAGGTGATTACAAAAACAAAAAGGCAACAAACTATGATTGATTAAATTAAAGATGACCGGCGCCACCTAACGAGGACGAAATGGCAGTTACAAGACTAGCACAGGGGTCGGCAACCCCCGGCACGCGAGATGATTTTATACGGCACGCGGCGTCGTGAATATTTTTCAAAAACACGTTTACGGACCTTTTTTTTTTTAGAGATCACCCTGATTTTGGGAGAAAAATAGGGAAATCAGAGATGAAATCGAAGTGAAGAGTTTCTTTTTTTTTTTTTTTAGAGAACATCCTGATTTTGGGAGAAAAATAGGAAATCGAAGTGAAGACATCGGCACGCAAACGTATATTTTGACATTGAATTTCACAGCTTTGGCAGACTGGAAAGAAAACGTTGCCGACCCCTGTACTATGTTATCAAAAATAGTTCGGCACGCGCAGCTAACAAAATTCAAAAACTGGCACACTGCGTTGAAAAGTTTGCCGACCCCTGGACTAGCAAAAGAAGCCAATCGTAAAAAAATAAAACCAAATTGTTTTTTTCTCTATCAACGTCCCAAATTTAAGGCAAAGACCAAAAAAAAGGTCATCACTTTTAATTAGTGTCTAAATCTCTATTTTTATCCGAAATTTAAGATGAAGACGATTAAAGATTTTGTCTACAATAAAAATTCTAACACTCTTACTCAATAACTTCCAATTATTAAACAAAAATTTTAATTTTTAAGACTAAGATTTTGTTTCATAAAAAAAGGCCAAACAGTCAAACGTTAAATTTGGAAGCCAAACACCTTAAAAAAAGGTCAAATTTTTTATATTTGGCCTTAAAAAGAACAATTTGGCAACTTTGTTCAGAAAACGCTACTCTCACTAATCGATGTAATAGTCCGCCGCATTTACCGGCATGTGTTTGATTCGTGCCTTTTTTTAATGTATCGAAATTGCTCAGTCAAGTACTACAGTAGAGCACGAGCTGAAGCTTTCTTTGAAAAACCTTTTTTTAGTCTTCACTTGTTTTTAGGGACGAAAATGAAGAAATCAGAGACAGTATCAAAGTGATGATATTTTTTTAGTCTTCACTTGTTTTTAGGGACGAAAATGAAGAAATCAGAGACAGTATCAAAGTGATGATGTTTTTTTAGTCTTCACTTGTTTTTAGGGACGAAAATGAAGAAATCAGAGACAGTTTCAAAGTGATGATGTTTTTTAGTCTTCACTTGTTTTTAGGGACGAAAATGAAGAAATCAGAGACAGTATCAAAGTGATGATGTTTTTTTAGTCTTCACTTGTTTTTAGGGACGAAAATGAAGAAATCAGAGACAGTATCAAAGTGATGATGTTTTTTTAGTCTTCACTTGTTTTTAGGGACGAAAATGAAGAAATCAGAGACAGTATCAAAGTGATGATATTTTTTTAGTCTTCACTTGTTTTTAGGGACGAAAATGAAGAAATCAGAGACAGTATCAAAGTGATGATATTTTTTTAGTCTTCACTTGTTTTTAGGGACGAAAATGAAGAAATCAGAGACAGTATCAAAGTGATGATATTTTTTTAGTCTTCACTTGTTTTTAGGGACGAAAATGAAGAAATCAGAGACAGTATCAAAGTGATGATGTTTTTTTAGTCTTCACTTGTTTTTAGGGACGAAAATGAAGAAATCAGAGACAGTATCAAAGTGATGATGTTTTTTTAGTCTTTACTTGTTTTTAGGGACGAAAATGAAGAAATCAGAGACAGTATCAAAGTGATGATGTTTTTTTAGTCTTCACTTGTTTTTAGGGACGAAAATGAAGAAATCAGAGACAGTATCAAAGTGATGATGTTTTTTAGTCTTCACTTGTTTTTAGGGACGAAAATGAAGAAATCAGAGACAGTATCAAAGTGATGATGTTTTTTTAGTCTTCACTTGTTTTTAGGGACGAAAATGAAGAAATCAGAGACAGTATCAAAGTGATGATGTTTTTTTAGTCTTCACTTGTTTTTAGGGACGAAAATGAAGAAATCAGAGACAGTACCAAGGTGATGATGTTTTTTAGTCTTCACTTGTTTTTAGGGACGAAAATGAAGAAATCAGAGACAGTATCAAAGTGATGATGTTTTTTAGTCTTCACTTGTTTTTAGGGACGAAAATGAAGAAATCAGAGACAGTATCAAAGTGATGATGTTTTTTAGTCTTCACTTGTTTTTAGGGACGAAAATGAAGAAATCAGAGACAGTATCAAAGTGATGATGTTTTTTTAGTCTTCACTTGTTTTTAGGGACGAAAATGAAGAAATCAGAGACAGTATCAAAGTGATGATGTTTTTTAGTCTTCACTTGTTTTTAGGGACGAAAATGAAGAAATCAGAGACAGTATCAAAGTGATGATGTTTTTTAGTCTTTACTTGTTTTTAGGGACGAAAATGAAGAAATCAGAGACAGTATCAAAGTGATGATATTTTTTTAATCTTCACTTGTTTTTTGGGACAATTTTTAAAGCAAGAAGCCACGGGTACTGAGAGGCTGTGGAAAGAGGTCACGAACCATAGAAGTTTGAGAACAATTGCACCAGACGTTTGTAAGATAAACATACAGCAAAAACTTTTTTATAGTTTAAATTAATTTTTTTAATTTTTTAATAATACTCTCTCTAGACTCTTCAATTTCAACGAACACCTTGTTTAATTTTTAACAAACTTTAAAACTTTCTGGGTTCTCTCAATGAAGAGTCAGGTATAAATTCGATAAACATTTTATTTCATCTCTACGAGTATATTTATCCTCCTGACTCGCAGGAAAGGGACGGAGGCGTTATACATAGGGCAAGCAATTACCCCGACCTGCTTCCGGAGATACCAAGATATTGCTGACCGCTTGAAGTTTTTTATTTGATTTTTTTAGTTTTATAGAAATATAATTTAAAATTTTAAACTGCTTGCCAAGACCGCCAAGTGGGGGAAAGTGCCGTAAAGTGTCTTTTCCAAGGGCACAACAAAAAAATTCCGAGGTGAAACTATTCTCAGATAAAACTCCTTTGTTTGTTTTATAGATTTTTTACTTCTTTCCGCGTTTAAGCGCTAATCGAAGCAAAAACATCAAAAAAGAAACAAAGAATACTCCATTATACGCTCGTAGTGGAAACGAACCTTAATCTAACTGCTTAAACATCAAAAGCGAAACTGCAAATGACGTATTACCCCAGTGATTCTTAACTTTCATGGCTGGTGACCCCTTTTCATAGACTTTCAACACCCGTGGACCTATGCTTAGAATATTGTTCCAAAAGACTAATGAAGACTAAAAAAAAGGTCATCACTTTGAAACTGTCTCTGATTTTTTCATTTTCTTCCCAAAAAACAAGTGAAGATTAAAAAAGTCTTGTGCTCGTCATCCCATGGTAAATGCGTCGTGACCTCATCAGGAGCCAAATAGCCCCTTTGAGAACCCCTGTATTAGCTGAACAAAATGCTTTTCAAGAAAAGAAAGAATTGACGATTTAAACGATGGCGAATTAGACGAACTGAAATGTACATAAAATATGGAAATTCTGTCGCAACCGACAAAAAATGAGAAATTAAACCATGACGAATTAGACAAGCTTTATTGAATTAGTTTTCTTTTTTTTCCATTATGCTCTATCGCGTCTTTTGGCTTTTTTTTTTCCTATGTGTCAATCGCATTCTCCACACTCTTAGCTTAGTAAAGTGGTAGTCAGAACTGCTTTATTTCCGCTGCACACTGCTTTGGATTATTTCTTAATTTTCTATTTAAATTTTGACAATAAGAAAACAGTTATTTGGTTTGTTTAAATGATTGTCGATGTCTTTTGGAAGGGCCTCCTCTGCGGATCAGTCACAAACAGAACTGGGGGCTGAGGGTTATCCTTTTACTACTCCATTGCTGTACTGCCTGGATCCAATGCTGGCAGTGATGGTGTTGAACCAGCATCGGGTTTTGTCATCCAAGACCGTTAAGGCTCGTTTTCACTACGATCGTAAAATGGAGCATTCTTTTATTGATTTTTCCACGGTTAAAATCTAAGCGAGCGCTATGCGAAGCAAAAAAATCAATAAAACAAACAAAGAATACTCCATTTCACGCTCGTAGTGGAAACAAGCCCTTAGATCTCGTGCTCCATGTAATGCCAGATGTATGGGGCATGTTATTAGGACGTGGTCCGCAATTTTTTCAGCGGCGCCGCATTCGCAATTCGGTGAAGGAGCAAGACCCCATTTGTGCATGGACCAATGGATTCCCCCAACACCAGCCCATAGGTGATTGAGCTTAACCCAAGCTGTTCGGGGCAAGCTCAATCTATTATCTTAATCTCAATCTCAATCTATGTCGGCAGCTTGATCGAGTGGTTAGGGCGCCGATATAATCAATATGTCTCGGTTCAAAACCCCTTCACGCCATTCTGTTGTGTCCTTGGGAAAGACACTTTACGGCATTTTCCCGTGCTTGGTGGTCTTGGCAAGCAGTTCTAAATTTCTGTCATATCTCTATTAAATTACAAGCGGACAGCAATATCTTGTTATCTCCGGAAGCAGGTTGGGGTAATTGCTTACCCTATGTATTAGCGCCTCCGTCGCTTTCCTGCGAGTCAGGAGGATAAATATAGAGATGAAATAAATGAATAATAAAAAAAAATTATTAGGCCTGGTACTAGTCATATATATGAAAGCATAAAGCCTGGATGTACTCTCAGAGTACTTCGTGCTCCATCTGTAATTCGTCCACTGAAAAGCGCGGATGCCTAGTCCGGCAAGGTTATCAGTAAATTCCGCGCAACTGGTACAAACGGGCGTCTAGATCTTAGTTTCTCTTGGCAAGTATCTGAGGATACACTTAAAAGACCATGTAGCATATGGTCAGGGTCCAGAGATCCACGGTAAGCCAAGAAGACTGTCGGTCCTAGTAGGCGAAACTCAGCTAACTAAATGCCTGAAACTATGCGTAGGTGGTCTGTTGAAGTGGCACGCAGGCATCCAGTGACTACGGGCAAGGCGTCATTCAGGAAACTGTCTATAAAACAAATTTGAGCGTTGCGACACCAGACTGGTGTGCAGTAATCAGCTGTTGAGTAGACCAGAGATAGGGTAGTTGTGAGAAGTGTTTTGGCACTAGCACCCCATCTTGATCCTATAAGTCGCCTCAGCAGTGTAACGCGCAAGGATAGTCTTTTGCGAAAAGCCACTAAATGTCATGGAACGTGAGTGATATGTCCAGTTTTACCCTTAGATAAGAAGGAAAACCATAAAAGTCTATTGCTGTTGTAGACTTTAGCTCACGTTTGGTATCTCGGTTATTTAAATAAAAAGCTGCCGTCACCGTCTTAGTGTGACTGAGCTTAAACCTTCAAGCCTAGAATACTCGTACGCTGAAAGTGTAATCATGCCTTGACTTAAAGTCCCCTCCAGGTCCTCCCAGTTTCCAGAAGAGTGTAACAATGCCAGATCGTCTAAATAAGCCAACTTTCTGGAAATTGTGGAGGGCAGGTCGTACGTACAAATGTTGAAAAGGACGGGAGCCAAGACCGATTCTTGAGGAACGCCATTTTTTAGACGGCGTAGCCTGCTTTGTTTGAGGTATGGTAAAACGGTGAAACTTTGGTGTCAGACAAGCTCCATGATCATTCTGATTATGTGCTTATCGGGCAGAAATGTCAGCAGCTTGCAGGCAAGGTTACAGTGCCAGACAGTGTCATATGCCGCTGTCAGACCAAGAAATATGGCACCGGCCTCCTTCTAAGCCTCAAAATAATCCTCAATGTTTTCTGTCAACAGAACAACTTGATCCACGGTTGACTTCGTGCGTTGAAACCCAGCCTGCTCTTTAGGAAACAGTGGATCAGAATTGATTTGGCACAGGCGTAGAGAAGTCTCTCGAGGATCTAGTAAGGGACACAGAGCAGAGATATAGGTCGATAACTCTTTGGTCTCCCACGGGCTTCATCGGTTTTGGGATAGCGACTACAAGCGCTCTTCTCCAGATCTTGAAAATTTTGAGTCGGCACAAGCAGGAAGAAAAGAAGTCACGTAACCAGGACTTTAAAGCAGCTTTAGCATGGATCATAAGCTCTGGGCAGATGAAATCAGGGTCCTGAGCTTTAAGTGTTGGAGGGCAGCAGTAAATTCTCTCTGAGAGAAAGTGTCAGAGATATTTACTGGGCTGGGTGTTGTAAGATCAGACACTTCTTGAGAAAAAAGAGGAGATGACATGCGGTCAACAGCCTCGTATCTCCCGTTTTTAACCAGCTGAAATGCAATAACATTAGCTGGGGTGGGTCAGTGACGAGAGAGTATCGTGACCTACCAGTAAGGTTGTTCAAAATACTCCGTGCTTATCGACTAGAATCTGAAAAGTTGGTGCTCCAAACTGCTTCGCAGCCCCAATTAACGTTACGACAGTTGTTAGCTATGAAAATCTCTGGGTTTCCTTAAATTTTCCGGGAGTCCAGTGCATTCATCCTAGAACTGATGCAAATGCTTTTATTGAAACCCTTAATAATAAACTGGGTGAAATTGACTGCAATAAGAATGATTTTTAATAAATTGGCGATATCAATTTAAATATTAGCGAAAGTGATTGTTCTTCATCTTTTATTAATTACCTATCTATGTTAGAGAGTAATGGTGTTTTTCAATTAATAACTAAACCAACCAGGATCACCAAAAATTCAGCATGCTTAATTGATCATATTTTTACGAGCACTTCATCTAATCCTATATTTCCGGAGATAATTTTTAAGAGTTGGATAAAAGCGGGTTACCCTTTTCCTGAAAAGGACAAGAACGGTCCTAATGCAATGTGCAAAAATGTTCCGAGAAAAAAATTGACATTTTAAGGATCGATAAACAGAGCATCTTTTATATGAAATAAAATACAATACATTACTGTTATGCTTTGTACTTAGAGGCTTAGACAAACTCTTGCTCTCTCATATAATAGCAGCACAAGGATTCTAATTTTCCTTTGTACAAGCTGAAATTAGAAATTATTTGATCAGTAAAATATCTTGTACTATAAAATGCAGTTCGACGTACAGTACTTTACTGTAAATAAGATTGAACCTGTAGTCTACAGTAATAAGATAGATGGCGACGAGAGAGACTCCATTACGAGGGCAATCGCTTGCATTGCATTTGCTTAATGGTTAAGTCACTAAGGTTGTAAACACATAGCTAGAGAACAAAAATAAATAGACATTTGCAGTTTGGGAAATTATCCACATTGAAATATTTTATCGACCAACAAAAGCAATTGCCCCGAATTGCTTTAGGAGATGAAAAGATATTGCTGTCCGCATGAAATTTAATAGAGATATGACTGAAATTTAGAACTGCTAGCCAAGACCACCAAGCAAGGGAAAGTGCCGCGCAAGGCAGGGGAAAATGCCAAGAGAAGCAAGCAGGAGAAAGTAAAGAGTTTTTTCTAAAGGCAAAACAGAATGGCGGAAGTAGGTTTTGAACAATGGCCATGTTGACCGGAATCCCGGCGCTCTAACCACTCGACTACGCTGGCGATGGTACCATGTTGGGTTTCGAATGAAATGAATTGATCAAAAAATCTTTCCTGGTAGTACAATGGTGTGAAATAAAAGTTTTTGCATAGTGATAAATTAGTAAATTTTGTGAAGCGATTGATAAAAAAAATAAATTTTTAACAGTTTTGTTAACCCAGTTTATTCCATAACAAATCCCTCTAAATTCTAAAGTCACGCTGTTTAGTTCTGGGATGGGGAATTTAACGACTGTTATCTTACAACAAAGTAAAAGGAGATAAAGCAACCAAAAGCTTATATTAGGCGTTGCGTTAAAAAGGCTTACATTCACAAAAAAATTGTTTTTTTTTTTCGAAAATCAAGACTCCTTTTCTGCTCAGAAGCTTCAGCAACATATTATGATTATACCACTGTGCAACGGTGCTTGGCAAAAATAATGATGGTTGTCCTATATTCAATCAACAAGTCAACCATATAAATACCGGTAAGATAGAATCTAGGCAAAACAGAAACAAAAATTTTTTCCTTTTTGCTATAGAAAAAGCTTGAGCACTCGAATTAGTCTACTTTAATCTGGTGACGGTCCGAACAAAGTCTAAGCTAAGCATCATATTTAATAAAATAAAAGTTAACTTGGGTAAACTAAACATCATAATAGTCTGTAAAACTAGCTAAGAATGACATTATTCAGTATATATTAATACATATTTTTTTAGTGCCCATTGCTTTATAGTCCTTTCTTTTATACCACTATATATTTTTATAGCCCACTATAGTCAGGAAAGCCGAAAAATTTTTTCGCGGAGTTGAAGAATTTTAAATAGGCACCTGTTGCAAAGTTACTATTTAGTATAGCGACCGTTTTCAGCGCAAAAATCTAGTGATGACTAAAAAAAGGTCATCACTTTTAATCAGTATCCAAAATCTCTATTTTCGTCCCAAATTCAAGGTGAAAACCAAGAAAAAAATGCTTTCACTTTCAATCAATGTAATATCTTAGTCGAGTTTCTATGATTGTAGGGCAAATTTAACCCAATGCTTCTGTATCTGCCCATTTTATCCTCTTTTTTTCAAAAGGGCAAGGGCACTTTGGAGAGGGCAAAAGGGCAGGGAAATTTCAAAAAAAGGGGGCAATTTGAAGAGAACACCTCCCCGCTTTCAGCGCCCCTGACTATAGTCCATAGGGATCACGAACCTGCCCCGTGGGTCAGTGACCCACTTCTTAAAATTCAATAATTCTGTAAAAAAAAAATTTCTGGCTTTCAACAAAGTACTTAATTATGGTCGTCGTCGTCATCGTTTGAAGGGCATCCACTCCAGGTCAGAGTATTTTTATGATTCAAAGAAATATAGCTCACTGCATGTTTTTTATTATAACGTCGTAATTACGCTTCAGTTTACTTTTACAAAACTCAAGTAGCGCGAAAGTACCTTTTGAACAGAAGAAAAGATTAAAAAAGATTTTCGGCACTGATGGCTCGAAGGGAGAGTCCGCACCATCCTTATTAAAAACTGTCGTAAAAGTGCTCTCTTAAGAGAAAATTGGATTCCCTTTATAAAATTGCTATGAGAGCTTAAAATAGTTGTTCAATAATTATTCGAGTAAATCTTTTTGATCTTCACTTGCATAAAGAACACCCATGTTTTTTATTATGTTAATTTTTTTGTCTCCACGTAACTTTAACTGTACAAAGAAAAAAATAAGTAAAGACCAAAAAAGATCTTTTCTTCTTCCAAAAAATCTTAAAACAGCCCACATTTTTTTGCACCAAGCCCTTTTCTTTTGAAAAATTATCACTTGTTTTGGGTATACACTTTTAAAAACATTTATTGAGTCTATGATAACTTCCTTAAAATCTTAAATCTGTCATTTTTGTCCCCGTTCTATGAAAAATTTCGCCATTTGTACTTTATAAATCTTTCTAAGACTTCGGCTCGTTAGGTAAAATGCTGCGTAAAGACAAGAATGGCTAGCTTTTTTCAACTATTTATTTATTTATTTATTTATTCGGTCCATAACATAAAAAAAAAAAAACAGCAAAAACTACACAGAATAAGAGACACATACAAAAAACAACACTTTAAAAAAAAAAGGTTACCAAGTATCTATTGCAAATAAACTAATGCGTTGCAGTGTTTATAGTATGATGAATTAATAAAACATTCCGAGGCCATTAAAGAAGAAATTAATTTATTACTAGATTCGTAACAACGAATCTAATAATATTTTAAGTGCAAAATAATAAATTTTTTTTTGTCAAACACTTATAAAAGCATGTTTTTAACCTATTTGCAGTTCCATATAAATTAGATTCGTAACAACAAAGAAGATATAGGGGAAGTTGGTGCAAAGGAGACGGATGTTGAAGACAGAAAAATTTGCAGAATGATGATACGCTGTGGCTACCCCTGACTAAAGGGAAAAGCCGAAAGGAGAAGATTAGATTCGTAACAACGATAAACAAAGGAGCAGGACATTTTTCTTAAAATTGCATCAAATGTTCTAATGTTATTGAACACGTGCTGTTCACGGGCACTTACATACCTAGCTAATCCATATAAAAATCGAAAAGAATTATTGTAGGCTACACGTATTTTTTTTAAACTAGAGGACAAAAAGTTATTCCATAATTAACATGCATACATAGATGAGCAATATCTGCGAAATAGTACATTTTTATTTTTCTCAAACACTTATAAAAGCATGTTTTTAACCTATTTGCAGTTCCATATAAATAACGAACCTGTCTATTTATATCTTCATCATCATGTAACTTGGAGTTAAGAAATACCCCAAGGTATTTAATTTCATTTACAAACCGTATCTTGAAATCACCAACCTATCACATTTGGTTTAATATCTAATTTAAAATTGCTAGATTTAAATTACTAGCCTACATATTTTTATTGATAATGGTAGATTCTTTTAAATTGCTGGTTTAAATAAGGCTATGATTCGCTTTTAGCCTACTTCTAAAAATATTGTAATTCTATTGTAGGTTAACTAGGTTTAAATTTCCAACTTTGACAGATAAGTTCTTTGAATTCTTTTTAAAAAATTCAACTAGTTTTTTCACAACTGTAGTTTTAATAAGTACACTAATTAGAAATAAAATGTTTTAAAAAACTAGCTCTTTGCAAAGTTCCTATAAACATTAATAGTAAGTTAAGCCAACGACTCGTTTCTATTGTACGTCATATGCCGCCATTTTATGTCTATTATCGTTGATACAATTAATCAAAACTGTTATCTTTTTAATAAAAATACTTTTTCTTAGATTTTGAAAAGAAAAAGTATGGTTTTAAAATCTATAAAAACTAATGAAAAGAACAAATTTAATTAAATTATAATAAAATATTTAATAAAAATTTTTATTTTAAGATTTTTGTGAGAAATTTTGATAAAGTTAGCGGCAAAATAAATGTAAAAAATGTAAAAGTACTTTTATCTTTCCTATTGAGCTCTTAACTATGCTTCTTTTGACCTAGTTTATATATTTAATTCTATTTTTTAGCATTTTACGGCAAAAAAAAATACCAGTAAGTGAAATTTATTTTAAATCAGAGTAGTCCTACAGTAAATTTTACGTGAATGAAGTTTTGCCATCTCGAGCCTATAAATATGGACCAAAACAGCTCATAAATAATAAAATTCAATAAACATATGATAATATTCATATACATAAACAGTTACCAACCGTCCTTTTTTTAGCCGCTTTAATTTTGTTATTTATCGAGCCTGGGAAGGGCCCAATATTTTTTAATCAACTTACATCTATGCAACAAACTTCAACCAAAGATAAATTTAGGTGTGGGGGCTTGGAGCAAAAATGTCACAGACTTTGTTTGGGAATCCTAAAGGACCCGTTGAACAAGGTAACCCGAATACCTGCGCTGAAACAAAGCTGGGTCTAATTTGATATTATTCCGGCTCAAGAAGTAGTTTGCTATGAAGCTGAAGCTTTTATACAGTTGGCTTGAACCAAGCTCGGATTGATTTGTTGAAGACTCTTCTCCACAAACAAACAGAGACCACTGTCTCTTACTAAAACGAATTTATTATGCAATTCACGACTCACAACCGACGAAAATTCTCTTCCACCCTCTGCCACTGCAAAGCAAAATCAGCGCTACAACTTAATTTGTCAAATACAAATAATTCTACCTCCGTAGAATCAATTTCCAAACACTGGCGCAAAAACAATTACAACACTTGCCAATCCACGCAATACAATCACAGGGTCCTTCACCCACGCTCTGCGCCCAAATCAACGCTCAACCAGATTACGCTGCTCTCTCTCTCGAGTCGTCTCTCGAGCAACGTTCCCTCTAAAAGCTTGCTTAGTTTGCGCGGAATGAAAGGCCGTGTGAGCAGTGGTGGATATTCAAATTTAGGAACTCGAGACAAGGATTTTCAGAAATTGATGGTCAGTAAAAAAGAAAAGGAGTTTTGATCTCGTATTTCAGTTTTCTCTCCCAAAATCAAGGTATTCTCTAAAAAAAAAAGGTCTTCACTTCAATTTCATCTCTGATTTCCCTATTTTGTTCCCGAAATCAAGGTGTTCTCTGAAAAAAAAAAGGTCTTCACCTACAATCGATCTCTCTATTTCCCAATTTTTGTCCCGACTTTTCAAGGTTTCGTGCTATTTTTGAGGTGAAGACCTTTTTTTTTTCTTTAGGGAACACCTTGATTTCGGGAACAAAATAGGGAAATCAGAGATGAAATCGAAGTTAAGACCTTTTTTTAGCGATCACCATGATTTTTGGAGTAAAAACTGAAAGATGAGATGAAAGCTATTTGAATATCCACCACTGTGTGGAGCTTGCTTCTGATTGAAAGCACGTATTTGGCTTGTCTTGCCAATACTTATGCAGTGCGCGGCAAAACAAAAGTACTGCGCGGGGGTTCTAGGCTAGCTGCGCGACCGCGCAGGCGCGCAGCTTAGAAGGAACGTTGCTCTCGAGTCGTCTGAAATCATCTCTCTATAAATGCGATCGAGTGAACGTATAGACAAATGTCACATGACGACAAATCGATTAGAGAACGCTGGATTCAACTCAAATCCCCTAGAGAAAACGCTTCGCTCCAACGCGCCAGAATTAGAACGTCAGTTCTATCGTACAAGAGAACGTTCGGGAATAAGGTTCAAACTCGGTCATGCGTTAAGAGAAAATAACTTGACGAAGTGCATTAGGTCATTACTGTCTGGCGAAAGAAAGAAAAAAGAAGATGTGTACGAACAATTGTAAGCAAATTGCAAATATTTAAATTACACAGCACAACAGCGATTATACCATGCCCAAGAGATTTCTACGTCATAATAAAACTTTAAATTACTTCAAGATGAAGAACTATATCGCCATAACTTGAAATTATTACGAATGTAGTGTGACAAAAAATGTATGCTTTTATATGGACAGGACAAAGCTTTTCGAACGGTTGATTTTTTAAAAATAATCTTCACTTCATTTATGATACGTTTTGGTCCTCAACTCGTAACTTTTGTTGTTACAGGAGCGTTAAATGAATCGTAAAGCAATTACCCTAATCTGGTTCGTGGATACCAAATTCAACGCCTGTCGTTGTCCGGTAACTTAGGCAGATAAATAGTCAGTGATGGCCTTACAGAAAAGGGGGCCCGGTGCAAAAAAAGTAAGGGGGGCACTATTTACTGTTCGAAGGCAAAGCAGTCTCAAAAAAGTCATTGTCATAGAGGGAGCCACTTTTTTGTGTTTGAGAACAAAGTCATTGCTAAAAAAAAGGTCTTCAATTTAAGGAGGGCCACTGTTAAATGTTCTTGTGATCTCTAAAAAAAGTCGTCATTTTATATAACGGGCCACTTTTTCATTTTTTGGTGAATCAAAAAAAAGTTTACTAAAAAAAAGGTCCTTTATTTTAGGGGTGTTGGGACTCTTCCAACGTTCCACTGAAGAGTCGTGGCTTTGCCATAAAATTTAAAGCACGTCGCTGCTCGAGTTCTTCGGTTGAACAACATGCACTTCAGTGTACAATGCTTTGTAACGTTTGCAATGTTTTCAATAGATTTTCGAACCGGCAAATAACGACAGTATTTTAAGTATTTTAGACGGTCAAAAGGACCAAACAAAGCAGCGCGATTGAATTTATAATAATCTTTTAGTGTTTCCAAATAAAATTAAATAAATAAACATCGTAAAGAAACAAACAAATACAAACGCCGAATACAACAAACACAAATACGAGAAAATTCTAACAAGGGGTGGGGATACTGTTAAGTGTTCCAAATCAGTGTGTTCTTCAAAAAAGTCATTGTTTTAGGAGGGGCCACTTAGTGTCTCAAAACAAAACAATCTCTAAAAAAAGTCTTTATTTTAGACACGCTATCGACGTCCTGGTGCTACTATGAAGAAATAGAGCAATATCATGTGAAGGGGGGACACTTTTTGATGTATTTTAGGGGGCTCCCGGTGCGGCCGCTCCGTTCGCACCCTACTAAAGCCATCACTGTAAATAGTTAATCGGCAATGAATATAACAGAAATTCTCTAAAACAATTTTCATAAAATTAAGTAAAATCTTAGAAGTACGAAATGGTAACCGTGGTTAAAGGCATTCAAGATAGAAATGATATCAAACAGCAGTTGCCGGTCTTCGATTCGAAGCAATAGTTGAGATCCTTTTTTGCAGTCTTTACTAAACTTTCCAAGACCAAAATTCTTTTTCGCTTTTAAAACTTTTATCTTTTTATGTAACTGGACAGAGTTGGGAACTGTACAGCTTACTACACAAAATATATCATAAAGTTTTTTAAAAAATAATTAATTTAAAAATCAAACGATTAAAAACTTTATAAAATACTGTAGCCATTTACAACTAAGCAAAAGCAAAACCAATAATCAATACATTTTCAGCAATTGCTCACAAAAGATACAGTTTAAGTGTAAAGCAACATAAAAATAAAACAGTAAAATTATTAACAAAACTTCGAGCAGTTATCTTACTTGCATACTGTACAGAAGTTATATATGTTTGAAATAATTTCTGAGCATAAATATTTAGACGTAGTTTTACGTAACGTTTAAGAATCTGTTGATTAAGAGAATTAGGAAATTCATTTTCATCATATTGAATTTCAGATAAGCCATTTAGAACGTCTGTCTTTGTTTCTTGGAAAACGAAACTAACGCACAGCTTTTTTTGTATTCGGAGCACTCCATCAACCTATAATTACTCTTAATCTTTTAGTAAGCTACTTATAATTTTCTAAACTTAAACATTTTTTTTCAATTCTCAAAACTTTATAAAATTATTTCATTTTTTTTAGCACTAACTTTTTTGCTTAATAACACAATTTTGTTATTTAAGCAAAAAAGTTAGTACTAGAAAAAATCTCTTAAAAGTTATGGATATTTTAAAAATTATCAATAAATTCCAAGAATCAGATAATTTCAAGATTTTTATAACCAATTTATCTGTTGCTTTTTTTAATTTAAAGCCATATTCAACGTTAAATTAGAATTTCTTTTCTGATTTGTATTGTACTTATGCGCAGAAGATCGTCTCGATAGACACAACATGGCGTCAGTTTTTCTACGTTGCATAATTTACTATTTGTAGGAACTTTGGCTCTTTGCACTAAGTTGTATTGAAAAAACAAATTATATAGCATAATAATATTTAGTATACCTTTTTTCTTTGTTGCCTAGAGATGTCTGCGGAAGAATACATATTAAAAAGTTTTTATTTTTATGTTTAACAAATTGTCTGGCGATAAAATACCAACAAAAAAATTTAATAACTATCTTATTTCACGAAATCTGAAAAAGCAAAGTTCACGATAATAGGTAGCTTACTTATGGCGTGTAAATTGTTGACGAGGAAGAATATTTAAAATAACAAACAAAATTTAAGTTTTATGCAAAAATAGTAGGCCTAATTATTATAAAGTCGAAGTCAAATGTCGTGCTAATACTGTTTTTTACCATAGAAGTCCAAACAATTAATACTCAACTTTATTCTTATTGACAACTTGTTAAATTTAGTAGGCCTACTGCTTCCAGGTTAAAAAACTATTTATAGGTATTCTATACTGAAAAAAAATCATACTTTACTATTGTTTAAAGCAGGGTTTCCTAAAGGAGCTACGAGGCATTTGCCAGGGGGTCACGAGCAGAAGACTTTTTTTACTGTAATCTTCACTAGTCTTTTGGAGGAAAATAGAAAATTCGGAGACAGTTTTAAAGTGATGACCTTTTTTTGGTCTTCACTTGGCTAGTTATTTGGAACAATATTCCAAGCAGGGGGCCACTCATGTTGAGAGTCTCTAAAAAGGGACCACGAACCACAAAAGTTTGAGAACCTCTGGTTTAAAGCAATGGCTCTTTTTACAATGTTTTCGTTGAAGCATTGCCTTAAAAGGTTGGTATCACCCGATTTGTTAAAAACTTTAATTTTTTTACACTATCTTAAATATTTCCTGCTTTCTTCGACGTTTTTATGCTTTGTCTCCCCCGTTTCCAAGCCAAACTGAGGCGATGAAAAAAAACAAATAAAGTATAAAAAAAAGTAGGCTACTGTACAAAATAAGGTTAAAAACCATAGCTAGAAGAGTCTAAAAACCAAAATAAAAAAACCTTTCAAGAAGGTAGTCATCATTAGGAAGTTTAATAACCGAAAAACTTCGATTCATATTTTAGTATAGCTCGAAGGCCACAAACAGCGACTTGTATTTTTACTTCTTTCTGCGCTTCAACGCTAAAAGAAGCAAAAAAATCAATGAAACAAACAAAAAATACTTCCGCCAACGCTCGTAGTAAAAACAAGCCCTAATACTTAAAATTTGCATTTGTTTGTGAAGGCCTTTTCAATCAAAAAAGCGCTCTTTTTTAAATTTTATTTCTCCCGCCAAAAAACTTTCGGGCACCTCTAAAACAAAACCATGGCAAGTGCATGCAATGTCATGTCTGAATTAGCGCTCCGAAAAACTTTTTTAATTTCAAAATCCATTGTTTACAAAAGACGGAAAAAATCTGCCACTTATAAAAACAGTTTGAAGGATTAAAGAAATTTACGAACAAGTTCAAACCAATCTCTTCAAGTTTTTTTTCTCATTCCAAATCTATAGCTCACAATATGTTGTTTCAACCAAAATATATCAGTCAAGTCACAATTTCGCATTTTCCCACTCCAAGTGACCTATGGACGACTTAAGTAACATTTTTCATAGGTAATAGGCCTACAGCTGATACTTGTTTAAATGTTTTAATTCTTGTATGAAACAGGTAAAGTATATAAACCATAAAATTATAAAACGACTTCTAGAATGAAACCCTGTTTTTACAAGTATTAAAATAGCCGCAACAGTCAAAAAAAATTTGGGGAGGCGACGAAGTTTTTCCAAAAATTTGTGACATTTGCCCGAATCTGGATTTTCTATTTCTTTAGCGGTATGACAAAAAATTGTCTGAGACTCTAGCATGAAGACAAAAAAAAAGAAAACAAAATCTCTCATTTCTAAAAAAAAAGAATTTCTCTCAGATTTCTTGGTTGCCCTCCCAAAATCATGGTGTTTTCTAAAAAAAGGTCTTCACCTGAATTTGTTAACTTTTTTTTGCATTTGGCAGAAATTTTTTTTTGATTATCGTCATTGCCCAAAAATTCCTGATTTTGCCCAAACTTTTCTCATCACTGCATAAAAAATTCTGGTTTTGCCCAAATTTTGGAAACTTGAGGGGACAATTGCCCCCTTTTCCTCCCCCGGCAGGTACGGTTATGAGTATGAGTGTAAAGGACTGCCATTGACCAAAAAATGAACTGGAATTATTTAATAACTATAACTATTCAAACGCAATTAATTATAGCGTTTTGGAAACTTTATTCATCATAATATGCACATTATTTTTGCCAAATTTAAATAAAATATGTGACTTTGCTTTTTTATTTTTTTCTTTCGTATAAACAGAATAGTTTACTTCTTGATCATTCTTCGATTAAAGCTCAAATCTTGATAACTACCAGTAGTTCATAAACATCGCTCATAAAGTTTTCTAAACGTACCGTATTTATTGCACTTCAATAACGTAAAAATCATAAACTCAAAAAAAATAGATGTCGAACTTTCTACTTATGGCTTTGATAGAAAGTTTTCATGGAATTTTGTTTGTGCTTTTGATCTTTACTAATAACATACGTGTACACACTTTAGTTTTAAAAAATCACCCAAAGATATAATCAAAAAAGAAAAAGCATATCGAACGTTCTACTTGAAGTTTTGGAGGAAAGTTTTCATTCATTTTTCCTTTTATCAAATATATTAGGCAACGCCGTTATATTGTAATGTTTAAGGTTGCAATGTTTAAAAAAAAATTTCAATTGTAACACTGTTTTATGGATTGACCTTTATATAAGTGAAGCATTATGCATCGTAGTTGATTCTTCTCTTACTCTTTAATATTTTGAAGCACTTTATCCAGTGACTTTTTCATATCATCAAGACTGTAGTTAAACGGTCCTTGGCCACCTACAAATACAACTTTTCCGTTGTAAACAATGTAAAGTCGTTCCGGCAATGCTGCAAAAGCGATGTTTGCCTCATTGGTCATATCATCGACCAGAATCGGACAGCTGAGCTGAGTGTCGTCTGCAAACATCTTGGCGGCGGACAATCGTTCCTGTCTTGTCTTGGGTTGTGGGATTTGGTAAGCGTTGTCTTTGATTGCCCAACCATTCGTGGGGTGAGCTTCTTCAATGTAAACAACGACGAAATCGACTGGTTTGCTAGAATATTCCTTCAATACATCCTTGAATCGGCTTATCTAAAAGTGAAAAACGCCCGCTGTGATTCGTAGCCTTTAAGTGATTAACTACAATTTACTTTTATGAAAAACTTGTAAGTAAGTGGAATATCCCGTCATCTACAATCGATTAGATTATACTCGTGCTTTTAAATTCACGCACATCGGCTATTTTGGGATGAAATTTGCAAGCTTCGAAGTAATTGGCGTTTCAATTGCCTTTGTTTAAAAAAAACTTTAATCTTAATCATACTCGATTTTGTTTCAGAAAAATCGCGATTGAAAATCTGGGTTACATTTTTATTAGAGCCATTAAAAGGTTAGATGGCCGTACAACTAGGGGGCAGGAAAGGCAACTGCCGTCGAAGACGCAAAAATTTGGGCAAAAATGTATTACTCTCCAAAAATGTTTTGGACTGGTATGGCTACGAAAGGTTAAGTTGAGACTCATGAACGAGTCTGACAAGGTTAGATTTTGTCAAATTCAGTTTTGTTCAAAAGTTTCCAAATAAAAAGTTTGTTTTGTTTCTGTTTTATGTTTTGCAGGTGCAGTGAACAAGCCCGATTGCACCATAGCACATCATAATCACGTTAAATCTACATTTATTATTTGCTTGCTTCAACGTACCACTATCATTTTTACCGCTTCTTTTTATCAGCTCGTAGAGCTAATATATTTTGTGTTTTACTCGTGTTGACAAGTTGGGTAAGCCCCAAGTACTTTCCATGAACAACAGAATAAATTATAGGCGTACGAGCTGAAAAAACGAATTACAAAAAAAACTTTGCCTAAAATTTAGGGCTAAGACCAAAAAAAAGGTCTTGACTTTGAGTTAATTCATTTTTGTTAATTTTTCGCCCCAAACACATAGCAATCTTTAAAAAGAAAAAGGTCTTGACCGAAAGTCATAAATTTTTTTCTGCAATTAGTCATCATCTTCGATGCACAAAAAATTTTTTTTGCCCAAATTTTTCTTATCGCTGCCCTAAATTTCTGGTTTTGTTCAAACATTTCCTTGTCGCTGCCCGAAAAATTCTAATTTTGCGCAAATTTTTGAAACATGAGGAGACAATTGCCCCCTGCTTCCCCTTGGCAGGTACGGCTATGGAATAATTTATGACTTTTTACGGAAAATAGTTTCCTACATTCAAGTTTTTGTAAAATCGAACACATAGCCGTACCAGATCAAAACATTTTGAGGGGCGAAAGAATTTGCTCGAGTTGTATGCGACGATTGCCTGAACTACAATTTCGGATCACTTTATGAAGAAAACCTATGGTTTAACAAAAACTTGACGTCATACAACAGTTGAATAAGCACGTTCTTGTAAGATATGAGTTACACAAGCCAGGCTTTCAAATATTTACGCTTCAATGAAAAAGAAACTTAAACTTAAACAAACATTTGAGCTATTGATTTTTTTGATTCGGGTTGAATTTAGCTACCAAATACCATCGTGTCCACCGTAAATGCTTTTACGGGCGTCGTGCTTTTTTTTAAAATGCTCTCTTAATAGTTTATTGAAACTTTAAAATAGTTTTGCTGGAAATTTCAACTTTTGATGAAGAAGAAAATTGGGCGACTGACTTTTATAACCGCTCTTGAAACCTTGTTCCACTAACATTTTAATCCCTAAAAAAAGTTGATAAATTTACTTGCTCCATAAACGGAGGTCATGTGCATGACCCGAAGTTGACGACCAATGGACGATCTGGTGACATGTGATCAAGTAGGTTGCAGCTTTCTCCTGAAATATCCATCAAGTTTGGATTTGGTGATTCTTCATCTTGTTGAGCCGTCCTGTTGAGGTTTTGTTTTATTATCTTGAAGAAAGTTGGTATTGCTTTTAACTAAAAAAAAATAATACGCCTTGATTATTGGTAATACCGATAAAGAAGTAAAAGCTATTCCTTCAAAGAAAAAGTTTGTTGTCGTACAGGCTTTTGTCTTAATATAAAATTCATACAATGGTTAAGTTAGATAAAGTGTTTGAAAGGGCCACGACATGGGTTGTGGCACTCACTATTTTACCCTTTTTCCAAAAAATTTTTCAACTTTTCAAAGCAAATCTTTCGTCAAACTTTCTTGATGTACCAAAACCTGAAACAAGTTTGCAGTCCTTTTATCTGCAAGATTGCCTCGGTACCGCAGCTACTTGTGGTACTGTTGGAACGGCGGCGAATGCATGAAAACAATGTGTCTGATGTGACTATCCTGGGAGTCATCGAAGTTTACGCATCGACTTTGAGTTTGAGTTTGAGTTTATTTCACCAAATAAAAATTCACGAAAGAAACAAAATGCAAAATAAAGCAATTTGGAATGTTGGTAAGGAGCACCGAGGAACCTTTCGGTTTTCTAAGTCAAGGTGCTCCTTGAGAAAAAAAGAAAATTACAAAATCGAAAAACGAAATAAACGAGTAAAACAATAATAACGGCAGCACAACAAAATTCATAAAATATCTGTAACGAACTTCGAAAGAAAACAAACAGGCACAGTTGCTACAATACAAACGCGAATAACACTTCCCTTGAAGGATAGTTACTAAACAGTCATACTAAACACAGGGCCCCTGAGTATCTTAACTTCATGCTCACACGAAGCCGACAAAAGAAAAGTTTTTTAATAACTGGAAATTAAGTAATGTTTATACACTTTTTTGAAAGAAATAGTGTTTAAGATTTTAAGAGAGCTATCAATCTCCATCCACAATTTTGTTCCTCTGATTGATAATTGGTTTTGGGAAAATTTTTTTTTGACGCGTGGTAGAAAATAATTAAAGCTGTCATCACATCTGGTTTTATGAGTATGCCAATTGTAAGGTAGGTAAATTGTCTTTTGAATATAAATGGAAGATTGTTGTGATGAAGGTTATGCATAAATTTGGCCAGTTCTAACTTATAAATTTCATCAAGTTTTAAAATTTTTAACATTTTGTATTGAGGATTGATAGAAAAATATTTTGATGATTTAGTAATTAATCTAACAATATTATTCATTCTTATTTGAATTTTGTTCAGATAAATATTTTCTGCATTTCCCCAGGAGATGACACCATACTGAACACGACTGTGAATAAGACTGTGGTATAACGTGACCAGGGTTTCCCTTGTTACATAATTACGCAGTCTGCAAAATAATCCTCTATATTTCGCCAGTTGTAGAGAGAGATAGGAAGTATGAACGGACCAATTTAATAATTCATCAATATAAACACCAAGGTATTTTATATTTTAAACTCTATTAATAGAGGTACCATTGAAACTTAATTGAAAAATATAATCAACTGGTCTATATGGTGTTTTGTTAATAAGTAGAAAATTTGTTTTAGAATAATTTAAGGATAATTTATGTTTCAAAAACCAATTATTTAAACTGTTCAGTTCATTATTTACACGAGTCTGTAGAATATTTAAATCGTTATCAGCTAAAGTTAAATAGGTGTCGTCAGCGAAAAGTGTAATATCAAATTTAGAAGCTAATGGCATGTCATTTATATATAGTAGGAATAAAATTGGGCCTAGGCAGGATCCTTGTGGAACGCCGCAAGAAATTTTTTGCAGATTAGATTTGGTTTCAGCTACAACTGTGTATGAATATCTGTCGGTGAGATAACTCTTGAATAAATCTAAAGCTATACCACGGATTCCAAAAAATAAGTTCATTTTTTTTAATAAGATTTTATGATCGACAGTATCGAAGGCTTTAGATAAGTCAAGAAATAAACAACAGCTATATAAACCATTATCAATGTTATTGATTAATTTATCATAAATATTGCTAATGGCTAAAGTGATAGAATAATTCTTACGAAAACCGAATTGATGTTCACTTAACAATTTGTATTTGTCGAGATAATTGATTAATCTATTAAGAATGAGTTTTTCGAAAAGTTTGTGAAACTGAGAGAGAAGCGAAATTGGACGATAATTGCTAGTTTTACACATATCGCCTTTTTTAAATAGAGGAAATATTTCGGCTACCTTGAGACAATTTGGAAAATCTCCTTGCAAAAGAGCAAGATTAAATAAATCGCTGAGTACTGGTGCAATTATTGATTTGCTAAATTTTATAAATTTCGTGTTAATGTCATTATGTCTTGTTGATTTTTTATTATTTAACATAGATATGAGAGAAGACACTTCATCTTCATTTGTCGGCGTAAGAAAAAATGAATTGCGTAATTTATTGGACGACTCATTAGTATTAATAGATTTAGGATGCTTTAGTGATTTTGCAAGATTGATTCCATAAGTGACAACAATTTTAATTAATTTGCATTAAAGACAAATTAAATAGCGAATACTGCAATATCAATCAGGCGCAAACAACATTTTTAGTTTTCACAAAGTGTTTTTCAAAAGATGACAAACATCTTAAACAAACGCCGAACACAAGATCTAGAACTAACGCTTTTAACCAATGCCATGACCTAGCTTTATTAGTATAATTGGCCTTGGGCAACAACTAACTTTGCAAATTCACTCTATCTAATGAGTAAGTGACTAACAGGTTGTCTCTGGATTACTTTCTTCATCTGTTCATCTCACTACATGTTTCATCAATTAATCATCATCAAAATTCTATCTACTTTTTATTGTTTTAATATAAAACAACTCTTACCTTGTACATTGTTACAGTAAAATGTTGGTTAAATATTGCAATCAACTTAAATAATGAAAATTTTCTTTACTTCCAAATAACTTTGTCTAAAAGCAAAATTATAAATTTAGTTTTGCAACTTTAAAAACTTGGCCAAGGTAAAACCTTAAGAGAAGGTCATTTCCTTAAAGTTTTTAAATGTGAGTTTCAAAATTTCGAAGAAGAAAAGTTCATGTAATCTAATTTTACCTTATTGCTTTTATACAACTTTTAACTTTGAAGAAGTTAATACTTCAACCATTCAGTACTCTAGAATAAACCCGCTAATCAACCAAGCGACCGTTTTGAGTTGTTAATTTTTTTCATCAACTTTTGTTAAAGTGTAACAAAATCGTTTTAAACAAAAACCAGTTGCTTTAAATGCGAAGACCGATTGAAATAGCTCATCTTTTTTATCAACCTTCTGCTTTCTTGCACTTGCCTGAAATGTATTTTCGAAGCAGAACTGATCGCTTATTCTTAAGAAAAACTACCAATTTTTAAAAAATTTCTCTAGCATATTTAATATTATGCATGTGTATTTAATTACTGTCGTGTACGTAAAAAATTGTTTCAAAAATGGAACAGTTTTTTTAATTTTAAATCGGTTTTAACTACATCAGGTTGGTCAGGGTCCTTCGCTCATGTGTGATACTTTTTAAACAAGTAAAAACCAGCCAGTAAATGACTGAAAAAGTCTACATTTTTTTATATTTGAAAAGTCCTTTTTAGCTAGGCCTACATCTAGTGAAAGACAACAAAAGACAAAAAAAAAGCAAAAACTGTCTTGACTTTAAATTAACAGTCAGAGCCTAAAGAGCAACAAGTTTGATACGAGACTAAAACAATTTAAATGAACAAAATTTAAGAAGTTTTAAATTGCTCATCAGGTGTGAAAAATCACACGGCGTGGCTCAGAGCTCCCGTGAATTACGTCGTATTAACGAAAGCAGTAAACCTTGCGACAAAGAAAATTTGAATTGCAACGTTAATGTACACTTTTTTTTGAAATGCCCGGAAACAACCAACTTTCTATTTCTAAAATTTATTTTAAAACCTTAAAACTTATGCTAAAAATCTTTTTCGTAAATCAACTTTTGGTTGACAACTTCGTTTAAGTTTAAAACATCTGCCAAATGCCACGAGAGAACCGACTTTTATATCACGAAGCCAAGTGTTTTGACTATCATATCAGCTTTCAAAATGTTATTGCGTCATGTATGCCACATCATTTTTGCCTTGTAATTTTTGGTGATTGTAATTCGACCAGCTGGAGCCGCAATAAGAAGAATTGTAATTTTAAAAATAATTAACTGTTTCAAGGCCGTTGGGTTAAGAAAATGAATTAAAACCAAATCACGGAGCATAAAATTTGGAACGCTTAACTAATTTCAGTATAAAAGGTAAAACCAACATATTTCGAAACATAGTTCATTCAGGACGTTTCGGAATTATAATTCATTCCATCATCAACTGCGTTAAACTAATTAATTGATTGCATATACTTAAATTTGGTACACAAGAATCAGTCTACAACTTCTTAAAAATTCTTTTTATTAATTTAGTTTAAAATCGATTTTGACTACATACGAGTCATTTTCAGTTAAATCTTATTTAAGTAGAATTAACTGAAGATAACTCGTATCTAGTCGAAATCGATTTTAAACTAAATTAATAAAAAGAATTTTTAAGAAGTTGTAGACTGATTCTCGTGTGCTCAAATAAAGTATTTGCAATTAATTAATTAGTTTAACGCAGTTGATGATGGAATGAGTTACAATTTCGAAACGTCCTGAATGAACTATGTTTCAAAATATATTGGCTTTACTTTTTATTCTGAAAACCAAATCAGTTTTTGGCGAAAGTTTTTGACGATTTCGCTACCAAAAAAATATAAAATAACGTTCCGGGCTTGACTCTGACAAGTTGATTTCTATTGAAATGAAAACCAGCGAACTATAAAAGATGTTATTCAATACGAGCTGGTTATTATTATAGTCCGTCAAATAAAACTTTCTTCCGCTATTTTTTTCATACATTTTAAGCACATAATAGAATAACTAGATTTTTGGATCACTTAGCTTGACGAATCGATTTTCACATTGCAAGAATTCAAAAGTTAACTTCTTAAATAAAAAAGAAATTTAATACCATTCATTACATTGCCACTTTGAGCCAACGCTTATGCCCCAAACCACAAGCATTCTTTGCGTTTTTGTTTGTTTATTTTAAACCGACCAAGTTACAAGTCATTTCAGTTGAAGTTCTAAATGCAAAACAAGTTTTCAAGATATTGTCACTACCTTTTCGACAAAATGCCATCATTTAGTTTTGCTTTCAAAACTTCGACTTAATAAACTGCCTATAAAAATGAACATAAAAAATCGTTTTATGCTTCACAAATGCTTCAAACAATTAACATAAAGTAAAGTTGGCGTTGATCGCAAAAAAGTTATTTTTTTATCAAGTAATTCAAGAACTTTGTTAAAACATTCCGAGATTTTTAGACTGCTTGGAGAAGCAGGTAATTAATCAAATGAATAAAACGAACTTTTGGCACTGTATCACATATTACACATTTGATTAATGACTCAGCAAAACAAAATGTATCAAATACAGAAACGTCACAGAAAATGACGTGTCAGGCTGAAAAATTTATTTTAAGATTAACTATATGTTAATTTGTTGATGCAAAATCTCATTGAATTTTTATAATATACAAAATGAAGCAAAAAAAAGTAAATGTTAAAAGATTTAAAAAACTTTAGTTTTTATGAATCAAAGATTTTTGTATTTCCGAAAAACAGAATGATTATACGTTTTTAATTTGATTAAATTTGAAGACTATTCACAAAAGAGAAAACTAATAAAAAATCAGTATTTACATTAAGTGAACCTTTTAACTAAATCAAAACCATAATGTAACGATTTAATTTATCGCTCCACAACTGTTCGTTACAACTCTGCTGCAGAAGTCAATCAAGACCCTTCTCATTTTTTCCAAGTCGTAAGCCGGTCCCTGCTCACCTTCGAATATGATTATACCATTGAAAATAATGTAAAGTCGTTCCGGCAATGCCCCATATTTCTCGTTTGCTTCATTGTGCATATTGTCGACCAATATCGGGCACTTTAGCGACGTGTCGGCCGCAAACTGCTTCGCAGCGGCAATTCTCTCTTCGAGGCACACGGGCTGTCGAATTTTGTAGCGATTTTTTTCAAATATCCACCCGTCTGTCGGATGAGCTTCCTCAATGTAAATAAGGAGGAAATCAATTGGATACCTTGATGCTTCGGACACTATTTCATTGAAACGAGCCATCTGAATAAAACATTTAATTTAAGTTTTTATTTACCTTACAAAGGCAAAACAAATGTCATCATACGAGTAAAATATTTAATTTAATGAAATTTGTTTGTTAATTCAATAACAGGGTATTTTGGAAAAGTCCAAGCCGGACTTTTATTAAAGTCAGTTATGATCAAACAATCGATGTACACGCCGTGAATGAATTTGAACTTACGCAAAGGTCGGATCGAACGCATCAAACCTTGCTGAAGCCTTTGCATCACGAAAATCGATATGTCGTAATAAGGTTTTATAGTTTTAAAGTTAACCTTAGAGTACAATGTTAATCGAAAAACTTTTTGTTGAATCGTCTTAAAGGAATCGAGGCGGAAGCGGTCCATTTTAATCACTTCCGGATATTGGATTAAGGCAAAATAAAGGCATAGTTTCTTTCCGATCACATTAAATTCATGGCCACCTCGCCTTGTAATTGCAATTTATTAACAATGATTTTTTTCACTTTAATATTATTTATTAGTTAGGTTACATAATCACATTAAACTTTCTGCTTATCCTTTCAATGCATGATATTAATTTTATAACTTCTTTGTTTATAGTTTCATGTAAAGCGTGAAATCATAGTTGTTTTTTTTTTTTATAAAATAGCATAATGCATATACATATATTGGTGTTTAAAGTTGTGGAGCATAGTAAATTGATTGAATTGCACCTCTAAAACAGTTTTATTTATCTCTTTGCTAACAAACAGATTATCTTTCAAACTACCAGTTATTAAGTAGCAAGTTATGGAAAACAACTTTTAGAAGAAATAATTCACCAATAAAACGAGTTAACCGAAGCCTAAATATATAATACAAAATATATAATAAATAAATAAACAGATAGTTGTATTAACGAAAATACATGCCTGTTTCATAAATGGTGCTCACGTTGATGAGCCAAAGTTTAGTACGAGAGGTCGGTTACTTTTCATGCACGAAAGCAGGTATTTGTTCTTCCCCGAAACATCGGCCAGGGAAGCATCGGGGGCCAATCCACCGACATAAGCACTTTTACAATAGTTTAGTTTTTTTGATCTATACAAAGCCGGAAAGGCTTTTAACTGCAAAAGAAAAGTGATAAATGCCATGTAGCGTTTTATACGGTAACATATAGGCCTACTTAATATGGTTGCACAAGAAAAAAACTAATTTTTTTTTAATGTACAGTGTAGAAAGTTTATTTCAGAGCTGAACTAAAAGCAATCTGTAGCATTGCGCATCACGCGCGTTGAACGCGAGCTCATTGCTCGATCATGGTTTCGAGTTTTGAACTGTAATTAGAAAGTTTGTTTCCTCTGGGATTTGTTCGCAAAGACGTTTAAGAAAAAAAAAAATATCTATGATTTTTTGGCTCTTATCGATTCATTGCTGCACCGAAAGAACCGGCAATATATCCATAAAAGCCATAAATTTAAAACAAAATCTGTACATTATTAATCTGGGTGGCAAAAACATTTTTGACCAGCGTTTTTAAGTAGAAAAAGAGCATTCCGGATGTAAAAAAGCACTTTGCCAATAGTAGACAGACTGTGTCTTTGTTAAACAAGCTTATGTCAATTGCTAGTTTATTTTCTCAACTTTGAGGCCAGTCACAAAGAAGATCAGTAGAATGGGCATTTTTTTTCAAATTATGATTTAAGAGGTCTTGGGAAATTTTTTTAAAAGATAAAAAATACTATGTCTATCCAGTGCATAGACCTATTGCATACAAGGCAAAGTAAAAAAATAGTACATAAGTCACTCCTGCAAGTCTACACTACACCAACCACGGCGCTAAAATTTTTTAGTAAATTCATGGTTAATTATTGTGTACTTACAGCAGTCAGCCCAATTTAGAAAAAACTGTACTATTGCAACCATGAAGTGAGTGCCTTTGAATTGCTTTTGAATGCCAAATTATTGCTAGCAGTAGAAATTTTTATTATTATAATTTTTTTTGGTTTTACCAGTAATTCTACCAAATTTTTGAGATGCCCTGAGTAATTTTCAAGAGAATAGCGAGACAAGTGCCACTAACATACATCATACTGAAAACGTAGCGATTGCAAACACAAACAAGCACTTTTTGGAAACTTTTGGCAAACTGTGTCTCATCGTCGATCAATCTCAATTAATTATTGATATGGAGGGGGCATGGAACTGGTCAATTTGTACTAAAATTTCCAAATACATCCACAAACATACCAGTGAAGGTTTAATATTTATTATCATTTTTTAGCAAAAATTTCTCGTTTTTCATCGGCGAAACAAAAGTGTTTTTTGCCTACAAACTTTTTCTTACATAAAATGTTTTTCCAAATTCTTCTTGATCCTTTTTATAAAAAAAAATTCTGATCTGACGTCGTAATTCTTTAAAATATAAACACATAAATATATTCCAAGCTTGTAAAAATATGATAATATAACCAAAGACCATTATAAATTATCTTTTTTTAGAGTTAGATAAGTTACATTTCTGTGCACTGATTCTAAAAAAAATAAAATAAAGTTAAACATATTATATACTATATTTATCACAAAATTATTAGTGAATTACATAAACTTAGGTGGGGAACCTTTTTATTATTAGAGGGCACATTTAGATTAGGCAGTACAAAGGAGGCCACATAAGTTGAAATACTCGAGAAAATAGCGTCCACACTTTGAATCCGTCCAATTTTTTTTGATTTTTGTCTTTAAAAAGTAGTGATCTTCAAAAAAAAAGTCTTTACTTTAAATCATTCTCAGTTTTCTCAATTTTTCTTGCTAAAAAATGATGATCTCTAAAAAAAAATAATAAAAAAAACGGTCTTCATTTGAATTTGTCTCGATTTTTTTGATTTTCGTACCTAAAATTAGTGAATGCTAAAACAAAAAAAGGTCTCCTATTATCATTGGTAGTCATGGGCACATGATTCTATTACTTTTTAAATTGTCAAGGGGCCGCAGGTTCCCTGTTTATAAGAGTACACCATTTGTTTACGATTTGTCAAATCCTCAAATTTATTACAGTGTATTTAAGCCAAATATAAGTAAAAAATAAAGTGCAATTGCACTAATTGATTTTGATTTGAATGCTACGAAATAACCTAATATCTACGGTACAATATCAACATAAAGTATTGTACTATCAATCAGGCGTCGGTTTAGGATTTTTTTTGGGAAGGGATCAGAAATTAATAATATTAATCGATAAGAAGACACGAAAAAACGAAAGCAGAAGTAAAACTGCTTGACTTTGTCCATTGTTTAATAAACTTGTATTACACAGTAGTCAGGAACAGGGACGGGGTGATTACATGGCAAATGTATTCGATTACGATTATGATTACTGACCCATTCTGCAATTACGATTATGATTACTCAAAATGATTATGTGTTTTTTAAATATTACAACAGAAATTCTGAAACGCATTGATAAATTTTTTTTTTTTTTTAATCAGTATGACGATTAGCTGAAAATTTCTTATTAACTGCATCTAACTTGCTGGAAAACGTCAAAAGCGCTATGTTTTAACAACCTTGGAGCGATTACTCCAACCTGCTTTGGAAGATGTCAAGATTGCTGTTCAGTTGCAATATTTTATTTTGCTTTCTAGTTTTTATTGACACACTGCATAAATAACATTTAGAGCTGCTTAATCAGGCCGCCAGGGAGAGGAAAGGGCTCCAAAGTGCTTTTCCTAACGATTCTACAGAGTGATGCGATTAGGTTTTGAACAGCGACCGTGTCGATCAATACCCACCAGACGGCACTCCTATCCACTCGGTCACGTTGCTGACACGTATAAGTTAGGTACGTTTTGAGTCGTTTAAGATAAAGAACCGTTATTTCTGCTGAGGTGGTCCTCACAGAAAAAGTAGACTACCAATTAAATGAGAAGCTTTGCTGATACCGTTGAAAATATTGATATTTTGCTGCAATAAGCCTATTTTTCAAATCAAATTTTCTTTATCATTTTTATTTTCTTCCTGTTGAAGCGCAAACCAGCGTTGAACTTCAGCACAAGGCAATCTCAACTCGCCTCCCCATTTTTCTTACACTAATTTTTTAGCTTCAACAGAAAACCCTCCGGACTTGATTGCGATTTCCTTAAATGTTAACTGACTTTTGACAATCCTTCGTCGTCGTCGTCGTCGTTTGAAGGTATCCACTCCGGGTCAGACACAAACAGGACTGGGGCCGAGGGTTTATTCTTTTATTATTCCAGGCTGCTGCACTGCCTGAATCAGATGCTGGCAGTGGTGTTATTAAGCCAGCATCGAGTTTCGTCATCCAAAACTGTCAGACCTCGTGCTCCATGTGGTGCCCGATGTATAGGGCACGTTGTTAGAACATGGTCTGCGGTTTGCTCAGAGGCGCCACACTCGCAATTCGGTGAAGGAGCGAGACCCCATTTGTGCATGGACGAATGGAATCACCCAACACCAGTCCGCAGGCGGTTGAGCTTAACCCAAGTTGCTCGGGGTAAGCCCATCCCAAAAGGCCTGGCAGCGGTCTCGGGCACAAAAGCACGAAGCCTGGAAGCACCTTCACAGTACTCCGTTTTCCATTTGTGATTTGACAATCCTTCATTGACGTATAAGGTGTAAACTATTAACACCTCGCAAACTGTCAATGCAATAAGAAAGAGTACCAGTAGATTACAGAGCTGACAAATCTGTTTCATATCTCATGAAAGAAATTCTGAAGCAGCTGCAATTACTTCTATGAACACTATTATTAAGTAATTGTACTTATCGTGTAAAACATAATCAAACTAAATGGTGTTTTTTGTTTCCTCTAAATAGGATCGATTGAACTTTTCTCTTAATTATTCAGTTTTGATTGACGACGATTTGATTATAGTCACAACCTATGGTTGAAATCAAAATCGCATGAATTTGACAAAATTAAGTTTAATGTATAGCCAAACTAATGCACTGGATATGCAAAAAGGTTTTCATTTTAAATAAAGCTTACCAAGTCTTTCATTATCCATCATGATAGCAGCACCATCGTAGCCTTGGCCTTCGCTTTTTGCAATGTAAAGACACAACTTTCTTAACTTCTCCTTTAAGAGCAGCGCCAGTCCTTATCCACTTTAATCAATTGCGTCACTAAAGCCTAGAAACTCTTCAACTATTGCGCTGTATAATTGGACGGGTCTTACGGGTTGATACAAAACCTACGTGTTTTTGGTTACCAAAAGGGCGATATCGAAGCCCAATATGATTTAATACCTCGTTGAGCTGGTTGGATCAAGTCCACAGTAATAACCTACAGCCCAAAAACTTACTGTGTCGGCAGCGAGGCTAAAAGGTAAGAGTGAGTGTTGATGGCAAAAGCGATCGACGCAGCGGGAGTTCAAAATCTATTCTCGTTGTGTTTTTGAAAAAACAGTTTCCTCTGCTTCTCGTTCCGATAAGCAGCTCTAAATTTCAGTCATATCTCTAAATACAAACTAAAAAACCAATAAAAATTTTCAATCGGATAGCAATATCGTGGCATCTTCAAAAGCATATCGTGGTAATTTCTTGACGGTTGCCTTAAGTTTAATGCATCGGCAGCTTTCCTGCGAGCTAGGAGGATGAATAAAGATGATAATAATGACACATTGTATTATATCATAGCTTGTTTAAAAAAGTTTCAGAGGAGGGCTTCTCCCTTAAATCCGTCCTTGCCATCAAAGGTATCTGTACTTTAGTCAAATAAACTAAAGTACGGTACCATCCATGTAGAAGATGGATATCTATACGTATTAACGGTAAAGGGTCAAGTTTTTTGCGCGAAAAAAGATAAAAAAGAACCATAAAGTACGTTGTCGTCCGCCGAGCAACAACAGTAACGAGGCTAAACCTTTTTATTAGCAGTAAAAAGAATTACATTGACTTTATCAAAAGATTTTGATTTGAAGTAGAGATCTTCTTTACAAAACGGCTTTTGGAGAAGGGCAAGCAATAAATTTATTTCTACACTTTTTGTCAACTCAGTAGATACAGTACGTTGGAATGTATGAAAATATGATTGTCTTATAACGTCAAACGAAGAGATAGATTGATTGTTAAAGAAGGCATGGCAATACGTGTCAGTGCAGAATTTTTTTTAAGTTTTAAATCAAGGCTGCCCAACCCGCGGCCCGCCAAGAAATTTTTAATCAGATGCTCAATCCAATGGTGAGCAGATAACTCGGAATACAAATTATTTTTGTCTCAGTAAGAAGTTCTTTGCTTTGTTTAGAAAAACAACACGTGGAGTCGAAGTGATGACTGTTTTTTGTCTTTAACTAAATTTGTAGCTCGAATTCTATTTATGATGTAAGTTAATTCGAAATAATCGTTAAAAATATTGTGACTAAAAAGACCGAAAAAAAAATTCATCACTTTGACTTCAACGTAAAATTTTGAATTAACTTCCATGACAACTTGAATTTGAAATCACTTTGATTACTGCACCGATTGTGCCCCGAGGTAAACTTGCAGACGAATATTTGGCCCTCGACGAGTAGAAGGTCGGGCACCCCTGTTGTAAATAAATTCTTTTCTCTCTATTTTTTGTGCCGCCGAAATATTGGATTTAAAAATTCTTGGCAGAATTCCAAGTTTCCTAAACAATTGTTTGTTCAAAGATTTCTCGTCTTTCCCTGCCAAGCCTTTTCTGATAACTTTTGCAATGTGGTCGAAAGAAGGCTTGGTGCTATTCCTGTGAATAATTTGGGGCTGATTTTTTAAAACTTTTTCCTTATCTTTTTTCATATGAATTTAGTAGTCAATAGTTCTTGGATATCGAATTCACCAGTATAAATTTCATCCATTCTTGTTTCTGCGCTGATCACGTGTTGCCACGCCTTCTTTAACAACCAATAGATTTATTCGCTCTGCGTTTTAAGACAATCATATTGTATTTTCTACATTTCCACATATCTACCGAGTTGACGAAATTCGAACAAAAAGCCCGAGATGAATTGCTTGCTATGTTCAAATTCTGTTTTTTGCTCAAGTTTTTTGACTATTGCCCGAATCCTGATTCTGCAACATTTCATGGAGATGCCCAATCATAACTCAGACTTATTATGAAAGCCTTTTTTTGTTGCAAATAAGTCAGAAACGATTGGTTTTGCCAAAAAAAACTATTGAAGACCAAAAAAATTAAAAAGGGGTTTTTGCATAACATCTTAGTTGTTTTTGCAACTGATCTAGATCATCCTGAATTAAGTAACTTCTTCCTGCTCAAACAGTGCATTGTTGGTGCCCAAAATATATGATTCTGCACATTTTTTTTGGCATCTTAGGAAGTCAATTGCATTTCTGCCTACCCTCCCCCGGACCATTACGACCAAGGATATAGGGCAGAAAAATTGAAAACTAATGTAAAGTTTGTGCAAAAGCTTGGTAGTAAGTAAAAAAATATAATTTGATAAAAACATTTTCTAAGTCTGCAAGCAAGATTTAAAAATCAAAATTTTTATAAACCTGAAAAATAAATATCTGATCAAAAACATCACAAAAATTGATAATTATATGAAGTTAAATGCTATAAGTCTTTAAACACATCATGAATGACCAAGATACCCTGGAATATTTGTTCTTAAGCAATGTCAAATCATTCCTCATTGAACTAATTCTATTTGAATAAGGTGGTTATAAGTGTTAGTTATTCTATTTGTTAAGTAATTTGAATAAGGTTTATATAAATTCCATTTGAATACAATTTTAATTTGATTCTGTGCTTATGGCAAAAATTTTGATTAATTTGCTATTGTGGTATGCAAATGACAGATTGAGCTGCTTAACTGCTGAAATTATTATAAAAATTGTATCTGACTTCTATTCTCCTGAAGAAAATGTTGAGGCAAAAACAGTTTTTTACAATAACTATGAAGGTGCTGGTAGACAAAAGCTAAGACAAGATGATCAAAAATCTCTCCATAATATTAAGGACATTTATATGGTGCTTTAGATGCAAAATAACAAAAAATCTGACCCAATTCTAGTAACAGTTTCAAGTCACTTTCCATCACTTGATTTACAAAGTATTGATGCTTGCCAACTGATGCAAGATATTAATAACCTACAACAAGAATTTTTGACTTTCAAACGTGAAAGAGAAATGCAAACTAATGCTGTTGTAGACCTCAAATTGACAGTACAAGAACTGTCATATCTCTTAAAGAAAAAAGAATACAAAACCCCAGAATTAATCAAAGTATTTTCACATCCTGAACCTACTCACAAAGACTCTTACTCTGAAATATTGAGAAAACCAATGCCTCAAACAATGAACAGAACTTACAAAAATGATAATAGCTCTGCTGATAACACAGGTCTACAAAATTTTTAAAAAATTTTTCTTTCGTTTATGAGAATAGTCATTTCTAATAGATGTTTGGGCGCTGAATTTGAAAATGACAATAAAAACCTTCGATTAGCTCTCGTTTTAAAAATATTTTAAATTTAATTTTCTACGTATGCATACATCAATGCTAATGCAACAACACAAACGTTCATGTTGACAATCGCATTCTTTTAGCTTTCCTGCTAAAAGACATTCCAGTTGATCTCTAGAGCAAGAATCCAACAGTAATCAGTTAACATTGATGGGCTCCATTTTCCTTGGTACTGTTTTTCCATGACTGCAATATCCTGGTGGAAATGCTCCCCATGTTTGTCACTTACGTCACCACAGTTTGAAGGAAAAAAATCCAAGTGTGAATGTAAGAAGTGTATTTTCAAAGACATATTGCACCCCATATTTTTGTAGGAGTCTATCATGTGCTCCACCAGTTCAATATAATTTGGAGCTTTTGTATTCCCAAGAAAGTTGTGAGCCACATCTCAGAATGCATTCCAGGCAACTTTCTCATTCCAGACAAAGTGTGATCAAAGTCTTCATTCTTTAATAGCTTGTTTATTTGGGGTCCAACGAAAATACCTTCTTTGAGCTTTGCTTGGCTTAATACAGAAAACTTGTTGTAAATGTAATTGAAAGCTGCCCCATCCTGATTCATCGCTTTTACAAAATTTTTCATTAATCTAAGTTTAATATGCAAAGGGGGAAGTAAAATCTTTGATGCTTGAACGAGTGGAGTGTACTTCACATTTTTTGTACCTGCTTTCAAAGTGCTTCTTTTTGGCCACTCCTTTTTAAGGTATGTTCATGTCTTGCACGACTGTCCCATTCACACAAAAAACAGCAATACTTTGTACGTATAACTAGGCTGCAATCTCAGCAGTATTGCAATTACTTTAAAGTCACCACACAGTTGCCAGCAGTATTGTTTGTAATTTATGCACTGTAAAAGGTTTTTTGTATTCTCGTATGTTTCTTTAATATGAGCTGCATATCCAACTGGAATTGATGGCAACATATTTTCATTGTGCAGCAACACAGCTTTTAGACTTAGTTTCGACAAATAAATCAACAGTCTCCATTCTTCTGGTCCGTGGGAGTACCCAAATTTTTGCATAATACCACCAACATCTGTGCAATGTACAAGTCCCCCTTTCATGCTAAAATACTGGGCCAAAGACTGTTGACATGTACAAAAACTACAAACTTTGACACCACTTTGAAGCAAATTCCACTGTTTTAATCTGGAAGCCAATAGTTCAACTTTAACTTTCGGCAAAACCAAATCCCTTACAAGATCATTCAATTCACTTTCGTTGATTAAATGTGGTTCAACAGCAATACCAAATTCTTCATTCCTGAATGTGCATGGTTCAGAAACGCCACACTTTTCACTGCTTTCTGCATCGTCTGAACTCAACAGATCTATTTCATGTGGTTCAGGAATAAGTAGCTCATCACTCTGAGGAACAGGATGAATTGCAGATGGTATGTTAGGATACTCTATTACAAACTTCTTCTTAATGTTGAATTTTTTTTCATGGAAGGCGTGAGACAGAAGTAACAATCGTTTACGTGATCCATAGGTTTTCTCCAAATCATTGGCACTGCAAACGACATCGCCTTTCTTTTCTTCTTCAACCACTCATTATAGGCGGTCACACAGGAGTTGCAGCGTATGTGAGGAGCCCAAGGCTTTTCCTGATCTCTGACTTTGCAACCAAAGTACTGATGATAAGCCTTTCTTGTTTGGTGAACTTCCCGCAGATATAACAGAAGTTATCTTCAGAATTTACACAAACATGAGGCATTTCAAAATATACTGACTGAAAGCTACTTTAACAGGTTATCGTACTTGTAGTTAAAAGAGCTCAATTTTAAACAAAAAAAAACAGTGCAAATTTTCAGATATAACTATGTTACATACATAGGTAATGTATTTTGCAGTATATTTGTACCTGTTAGAAGCCTGTTCTGTGTATTCTAAGTTAGGTGAAATTTTGCTGGCTACCGTTACCTGTAGTGGTGGATATTCAAATTCAGGGCCCCGAGGCAAGAATTTTCAAAAACTGATGTTCTCTAGAAAGAGGTTTGATCTCGTTTTTCACTTTTCTCTCCAAAAATCATGGTGATCTCTAAAAAAAAAAAAGATCTTCACCTAGAATCGATCTCTATATTTCCCACTTTTCATCGAGACTTCTTAATAATCTCTAAAAAACATCTGCAGCAAATTGAAACTTTATCTACTATTTTCAAGGGGTAGGCCCAGAAACAGGGGGGCCCTGAGGCAACTGCCTCATTCACCTCACCCAATATCCACCACTGGTTACCTGTTGCATTTCACTGTTTATGACGCACATTAACTAAGCTACACTCCAATTTAAGCTCTGTAGTTGATATAAATCAGCAAAATGTTTTCACAGCACTTGTATTATCTTGGGATATGCCCTCCCTAACTGATAACTTTATTTCATCTCTGTTGTTGAAAAACTTCTTATCAGTATAGGAGCAATACACTATGTATTTTCATCTTTTATAAGCCTAGCTATTATCACAATAAAACATGTGACCTATCTCCTCTGAAATATCTTAAAACATGGGCGCCTGCAGTATGTTTGAAAAGGCATTAAATGATCTGTGAAGGGAGGTCAAATGTAACAGTCACCAAAGGCCTTAGGTTATTAAAAAGGTAACTTGGTGGTAACTTGGTGGTTGTTTTAAAAAGGTCTTTGATCCCTGTTATCTAAAAGAGGTAAATTTGTAAATGAACAAGATAAACAGGTATTCAACTTAGGTCACTTGTCCCCCTAGCATATGTTGCTGGTGCCCATATCCTGAAAACTAGAGCTAACCAATAATTTTATGGCTCATTTTTGGATTCAGTGCCCCAAAATTAGTAAAGGGCGGCTACTTTCATCCCAGAAAGAAATTTTGTGTTGACCAGTGTAATTTCACCAAAGTGAAAAAAAGACATAGGTCTACTCAAATTGGCAGAATGAAACAGTCAGACTTAAAGGTTGTTGAAAAACCTGTTAATACTTTTGTTTCAAGATTTCATCCAGATGTTTTACAGAGTGAAATAAAACAATTTCCTCAAACACAATTTAAATCAGCAACAACAGTCATTGTTGAAAAATTAAAAACTAAATTTGACACTTAATCATCTTTCAAAATTTCTCTTGCAGGAATACCAGCTACTGAATGTCTTGATCTTGAACAATGACCAACAGGAATACTAGTTAAAAATTTTTTCAACACTTCAAAATCCAAGAATATGGCATCTTTCTCCAAATTTATTGATAATTCCAATGGAGACAACAAATAATATAGAGGTCTTAGTAGTTCACTAGAAGAAATTAAAACTTTATGTAAAACCTTAGACATAATTTTGTTACAAGAAACTTGGCTTGCCAAGCAAATTTTGATTTTTTAATTCTATCAACAATCAGCATTATTCTTATGGTACAAGTTCTTTTAGCTATGCAGTTTTCTTTGTGGAACAAGCAGCTTCAGGCATCTACATTCTCTAACCATGATAATGCTATTATTGGTCTTACAGTAAATTTTTATATCTCCTCCATATCTTTTATCAATGTACAGGGTGTCAAGAAAGTTCCCGATCCTAAACAAAATTATATAGGGCTAATGACAGAAGGTTAAATCAACAAAAGGTTTATTGTGGTGATAGAACAAAGCTCCATGAACATAAAAAAATCTGGTTTATTCAAAATGACCCCCATCTGTATCAATAACACGTTGGAGCCTCTGTTGGAAATTCTGACAAGCAGCACGAAGGGCATCTTGAGGAATTTTCTCCCATGCTTGTTTCAGGGAAGCTCGAAGATCCTCCAGATTGTTATGGGGTGAAGAACAGGCTTCTTTTTCCAGAATACCCCACACACAGAAATCCATAGGATTGAGATTGGGCGAAGATGGTGGCCACAAATCTTTGGTCCAGAATGAAGGAAAGTGCTCTTCGCACCACTTCTGCGTCTTCTTTGATGTGTGAGAAGGCGCGCCGTCTTGTTGGAAGGTGAAGGACTTATTTTTGAACTTTTCCTTCATTGATGCGAGGCCAGGGGTTAAAATATCATTGACATACGAATCTGTATTCACTTTGACCCTCTCTTTAACAAAAATGAGGGGAGATTTCCAAGATTTGGAGATTGCACCCCATACCATCACAGACAAGGGTTTCTGTCGGCGTGAAACGAATCGAAGATGATCAGGGAGGTCCTTGGGCGACTTTCCGAGAATCCTGTCATTCTGGGTGTTGAACTTTGCCTCCACCGAGAAGAGTTTTTCGTCTGAAAAAACGATTTCGCCTTTCTCCGTGCCTCCCTTCAGACGGTTCAGCAGAATTTTGGCCCTCTCCTTTCTTTTTCGCTTCTGGAGGTCAGTTAGGAGTTGTCTTGTCCTGATTTTGTACGGGGACATTTTGAGATCCTGTTCAACAATTGTTCTGACAGACTCATGGCTGATATTCATGTCTTTAGCCGTTTTCCTCAAGGATCGTTTGGGGTTCCTCCGAATTCTCTCCCTGAGGGCCTTGATCTTTGCTGGAGTGCGAGCGGATCGAGGTTGTCCACTCCTATCCCAATCCTCCATGGTTCCAAGTTCTTGGAAGCGCAAGATTGTATCATGAACAGTCGATTTTGGTGCTTTTAGCAACTTCATAATTTTAGAATTTGAATGTCCCGCACGATGAAGTTGAATGATTGCAGCTCTTTTACTCATTTTATTATTATTTTAGCCAAAAAAATTTGAAAAGTGTATCTGAAACATTGAAAAGGAGGATTAAGTGGAAAAATGATGTACAGAACTTATCATAATTCATTGAAGTTTTTGAATTACATTAAATTTAAAAATCGATCGGGAACTTTCTTGACACCCTGTATAATTGTATATCTTCCATGTTGTTGCAAATCCAATACATATACATACTTAGAATATCTTGGAAAGCTTGGTGAGTTATGTGAAGATATTCAACATCCTAATATGTGTATTATAGGAGACTTCAATGCTAGCAATAACAATATGTTTGGTCCCTTGTTAAATTCATTTTGCCAAGATTTCAATCTTACAATGTCTGATGAGGCAATGTTACCTAAAAAACCTTTTACATATGTTAGTGATGTTCATAACACTTGCAGCTGGATTGATTATTGTGTGTCCTCCTGTGCAGCCCATACCTCAATAACTAAAATAGAAGTACTAAATGACTTTATTACATTTGATCATCACCCTATTTCCATAATGTTAAATGTATATTATCGTTAAATGTATGTTAAATGTATATTATTGTATAAATGTTAAATGTATATTCTTTACCCAAATTTCTGTTGATGAACCTGTACCTGATTACTTTAATGTGAAATGGTCAAAAGTATCTCAGACAAACAAAGCAAATTATCATGAAGCTACTAAACATTATTTGAATAAACTTCCCATTTGAAGTAATAAAATGCAATGATGCTCATTGCTGTGACCAAAAACATTTAGAACTTAATAATAAGTTTTACTCAGATATTGCATATAGTCTTTTGCAACCATTAAAAGATGTACTTGGATCTTTTGTCTTCATCTTTCATTTCATCCTATTCCAGGTTGGAATGACTCAGTGAAATTGGCACATATTAGAGCAAGAACATCTATGGTTAAAAAAGGCACACCAAAAAATGGTGAGATTTTAACTAAAATGAAATCAACAGGAAAACAATTCAAATGTGCACTAAGACAGTGCAAAAGACTAGAAGACCAAAAGTCTGCTGATGCATTGGCCAAGGCTTTTCATTCTGTTACTTCTAAGGCCTTCTGGCAAAATATTAGAAAGCTTAAGAAATCATGTCCTTTACCAGTTGCAGTTGGAGGTGCCTCACAATCCCAAAAAATTGCAAGAGATGTGGAAAAATCATTTCAGTAACCTACTTAAATCTGTCAGAAACGATGAATATAAAGAGTTTGTTTACAACAATATTACTTGTAAGAATAGTTATATGAATTTATTCCAGTACATGTGATGTTAATACTATTCAATCCTTAATGTGTAAACTGCCTTTTAACAGTGCCGTTGGTAGTGATGGCATCTCTGCTAAGCATATTTGTTTTGCTGATTCCACTGTTGCCCTTTACTTAAGTTTATTTTTTAATATTTGTATCCTACATGGCTATATTTTTAAACCTTGCATTAATACAGTTATTGTACCTATTTTAAAAATAAGAATGGTAATTATCAAGATTGTGGCAATTATAGACCTATAGCAATTGCAATAGTTGTTTCAAAGCTGTTTGAGCAAGTCATCTTAATTAATATTAAAAATTTCTTAGACACCACTGACAATCAATTTGGTTTTAAAACTAAGCATAGTACAGACATGTGTGTTTTCCTACTCAAACAAGCAATTTCTTATTATATTACTTGTGGTAGTCCAATTTTCTGTGTTTTTCTTGATGGTTCAAAGGCATTTGATCAGGTAAATCATTATTTGCTCTTTCAGCACAATGTTCCAATGTGTTTTGTTCATTTATTGGTTTACTGGTATGCTCAACAAAGTATGCAAATCAGATAGGGTAGATGTTATTCTTCACTATTTTTGGTACTAATGGTGTTAAACAAGTCCATATTTTTTTGCAATCTACATAGATGATCTATCAAAAGAACTTAACAAAATGAAAGTAGGATGTTTTGTTGAAAAATCTCTTGTTAACCATTTATTATTTGCTGATGATTTGTGTTGTTTTTGCCCTAGCATTTATGGTCTTCAACATATCATTAATGTATACGACTCATATGCTTCCTCTCATAACATAATATTCGATTGTCAAAAAACACTAGGCTTATCTTTTGCATCTACCAATTTTAAATTAAACATTAAACCTACTATGGTACTTGGTGATTTCAAGATATGGTTTGCAAATGAAATTAAATACCTTGGGGTATTTCTTAACTCCAAGTTACATGATGATGAAGATATAAATAGACAGGTTTGTTATTTATATGGAACTGCAAATAGGTTAATTACATGCTTTTATAAGTGTTTGACAAAAATAAAAAACTTATTATTTCACAGATATTGCTCATCTATGTATGCATGTCAATTATGGGATAACTTTTTGTCCTCTCATTTAAAAAGAATGTGTAGCCTATAATAATTCTATTTGATTTTCACATGGATTGGCTAGGTATGTAAGTGCCCGTGAACAGCAGGTGTTGAATAACATTAGAACATTTGATGCAATTCTAAGAAAAATGTCCTGCTCCTTTCTTTATCATTGTTATGAATCTAATAATAAATTAATTTCTTTTTTAATGGCCTTGGAATGTTTTATTAATTCATCATACTATAAACACTACAACGCATTAGTTTATTTGCAATAGATACTTGGTAACCTTTTTTAAAGTGTTGTTTTTTTTAGTACCGTATGTGTCTCTTATTCGGCTGATAATATTGTTTTATTTTGTTCTTTGTTTTTGTTTTCTGTTATGGGTTATGAGTCTCATTTAAATAAATAAATAAAAAATAAAAGTAAAAAAAAAAAATTATGTCTGAGACCAAATTCTTTTTATTGGTCTTATAAAATGCTTCTTATTAGCTTAATGCTGATCAATAATAGTCTATTAAAACAGTAGGGTTGGATAAAATGTGTCTGAAATTGAACTTCTTTTGTGTGAGGCAATGTACAGTGTTGTTATCTTGCAATTGTCTTGCAATGCAATGTAGTTATTAAGTACAGTATAACTTATATAGTGTTTTTTTTATTTTAGAATGTCCTAACAATTAAAAAAAGCTTAGCGTATGGAAGGTTTTTCTGCAATTATAATTCAGTTGCTCAATTGACTTTCACCTAAAAACACTGAATTACTTGCTTCAGATGTTGAAATGTAAATCTGTGTTTCTAAAAGTAGGCCCAAGAAAAAAAGCCCTGAAATTATCCTTAGAATAACATGCTTGTTCTGTAATTCCATGTGGCTAGGATATGCACAAAGTGCTTTAGTTTTTTAAACAGTCAAATAATTCTGAAATTAATTCAGACTAGTTGAAATTAATCCTGCAATAGTTGAAAATGACCCAAGAATTTTTAAGATAGAGAAAGGTGTGTAGTGTGAAATAAAATTTTTCACTGTTTCTAGATACTATTTATAAATTTATTAAAAATATTAAATATTTTATTCATAAAAAATTTACAAGCAGGTGATTTAATAAATAATGTATCCAAAAGTAACAAGATCCAGCAGGTGATAAAGCCTATTCCTCCAATTAAAAAAGATTTTTCTAGATCTGAATTAAACTTAGAATCCTTCTTCTTTGTGTGGGGAAGATGGACAGGAGCTGGATGGTCCACTCAATGGCTGGACATCTTTCCTTCAGTCAGCTCACCAGGTTCTTGTCAATATCTGGGAGAGCACAAGCTCCATTTGGATGGTATAAATGGGGTAAGATGTTATTACTTACTCACCTGTTTTCTCTTTTGCACTACACTCACAGGCTGCCATACAAGCCATACCCCATTTGTACATTTCTGAGCAGAATAGACCAATTCCAATGTTCAGAGGCAGCTAAGTTTGACCCATGCAGGTCTGGAAAAGCACATTCCCTGTGGTGTTATGCAAACATCCTTAATAAATGTATGGAATCAAGAGGTATTTTCTTCATGCTCCATCTATATTCTGTGCATTGTGCGACACTGGTGCCTGACTGAGCAGGGTCGTACAGCAGTTCCAGTGCAGCAGGCACAAACAAGTGTCTTGATTAAGTTGCAACAGCTGTCCACTAAGTGGAGACAGGAGCCTTTCAAACAAAAGGTATTCTGGTTTTTGAGCCCAATGAGCTAGAGACAGTACAACTTTATAGCATTGAAGCTTAGTTGGTTGGATGCCTGCTAAGTTAAAAAGGTTGTCTGTTTATTCCCAAACATAAAGAAAGTTTTTGCTGATTGACATTTTGCCAATGACAATGAGGTCATGGATGCTGTGGAAGAGTTCTTTGGGACTTAAAAAAGAGTTCTTTCCAAGTGGGATAAAGGCATTCCAGCATCACTGGAGCAAGTGTATTTCTTTAGCAGAAGATTATGTTAAAAAATAAGAACATCCAAAATTGCATGTGTTGTTTACTTTCTCTAAGGCTCATTACTTTTCGTACAACCCTTGTAAACATTAATATTGCTTTATTTTGATTTCTTTAATTGTCACCTATTTGTTTGAATATTAGTATAAATATCTTGTGTGTTTTTTGGTTATTTTATTGCGTGTGATTCTTTATATTATTTTTATTGACTGTTGGGTTAGAGAGCATCTGACCTAATAATGCATGTTCTTTGATGCTTCCTACCATTAGACATCAATTTTGTTCTTTATTAATATAATTATTTGTGTTATTTTCTGCATATTCATAAAAAAATTATCTATCTATCTTTCTGTTGGTAATAAGGTGCAAGCAACTTTTGCTAATAATATGTCAACAAAATCACAAAAAAACAAGTGATGTGTAAGTAATACTCAATTTTCTACATCATTAACATACAGAAACAGTTCAACTTTGTTTAAAGCCAAGATTTAGACATAATTCACTAAATAATAGTTTTGAAAAACAGTTAGCCTAGGTTTTTCTATCCATGCTAAATTACATTTAAGCCTCCAATTCAATGAAAGACAGGAAATGGTAAAACAATGTTGCTAACATTGCATGGCAGCTTTAATTTATCTGTTACCTACTATTCGCATTATCGTAGTACAGCTCTAAACTATTCTACACTCATCAACCTATCTGTGCTGCAATAACTTATCCATAAAACAGTCTGGTGCTAAGTGGAGGTTATGTCGTAAATTCAAAATCAAAAATTTTTAAAAATTTTGGTTGAATCAAACTAATTTGCAAAACTTTTTAGACTTCAGCAACTTCCAGTTTATTTGTAGTTTATGGAAACATATTGGTCCCCAAAATAAGGTTAAATAAACTTTCTTGACCTGTTTCATAGTTTACTTGAAACAAAACATGGCAAAATGTAAGTTATGCATCTTAACCAAAACTCTTCCATTGCATGAAAATTATGGGCCTATTATCAGCATTGTTAAGTAATAAGAATTGAAATTTTTAAGTCTTTTCAAGAAGTGACCCCAAGTGATTTTTGCTACTGAAACTAATGCAGAATCTCTCTTCTAATTACCATCATTTCTTGAAGAGATCCTTTTCCTCTTGGTTTGTTTTTTATTTCCTCCTTGTCCTGTAAGGTGTATTCCCAAAAAACAACTATGGTGACTTCTTAAAAAGTTTTTAAAAATAAAAAAGGATTTCTTCAAAAAATCTCCATAAGCAATTTTTTTTGGTGAAACTAACCCAGAATCTTCTTTACTGCACCAGGATGGAACAAAAAAAAGAAAAAAAAATGAAAATGTATATTTTATAAAAGGGATAGTAACCACAGGGGGATCCACATTAGTTTCACAAACAAAAATTGTCTATGGAGACTTCTTGGAGAGATCTATAAAATCATGTATAACAGAAATTTCATCAATTTTTCAAACTTTGAATCAAAATTAGTATTGACTTACATTACTAACATGAAAAGTTTGCTAACAAACTCTCAAACAGTTTTTGTTTAAATCAAATAATTTGTTAATTTAATTTGTTGTTGTTGCTACTTTATTTTTGCACCAAAAATTAATAAACTTGAATGAGAAAAAAATGGGCTTTATCAGCAGGTACTTAACAAAAAAAAGATTCTGGCCAAAAATTATTTTAGAACCATTATATAATAATCTTTGTCACAAATGTGAATAAGCAAGCAAGATAAAGACCATCTTTTTCAGGTTTAATTTGCAGCTTCAGACCAACTAGATGGTAAATTTAGTCTGGAAATAAAATAAAAAAATCCATTTAACTATAAAAAAATTTTAAATACAAATACTTTTTGTTTTGATCTGCCAAAAAAAATGCAAAAATAAAGTTTATAGCAGGGGTAGCAACCTTCTCTTAGTCACAGGCCAAAACCAAACTCAGCAAGGTCTTGACAGGCCATATTAAATTTCCACTAACAATTTTGTTAAAATATGTGATTTTTAAGCATTTTAAATCACTTTAATTCTTGATTTTGACAGCTCTTGATTAAAACAAACTACAACATTTATTAATGTCACAACACTAATGAGATACTTGATGCTATTTTTGGCTTGAAAGTTTATTATAATTTGGTGTTAAATGGGAAGTGGCCAGAAGCATAAACTCTTGCAAGTGGCCATTGTTAAGTTTTGTTCTAACCTTGTGACTTTTATTGACAAAAACAGCTGTTTGCACATGTAAGTGCTGCCAAACATTGATGCGATTTTTTTGACATGGTTGATAAAGTTGGGATATTGTTTGCACTGAAGATGTTTTTTATAGTAGTAGAACACTCTTAGCATGAAATTTTGATTTTAACTCACTGCTGCACTGCAGCTCAACTAGTTTCATTTGATATTTTTCTTGTACCGTGTCCACCTGTACATCAAAGGCAGTACTGAACAAGTTGGTATCATTTTTAAGAGAACAAATGTCATCAAAGTGGGACAAAAATTAAGTTCTTAAATGTCATATGACAGAAATGAATAGAATACTGCTTGTCAGTTTGTTCCTTTGTGTTGCAGCAAAATGAGCATAATTTCTACTTTTCAACTGACTTTCTCAGACGCGTATTTTTTTGGTAAATGTGCATATATGACTCCACATATATCAACTCATTTTTTCCTTGAAGCTGCAAATTAAAGTTGTTCAAATGAGATGGTACAAGTATGTACACTGACCAAAAATACTAAATTGCAAACCCATTTCTGATCACCAAATTCTGCAGCATTAATATTTTTTTGATCAAGAAAAGTCGTTATTTCTTTCCTCAAAATGTATACTCTTTGTAGCATATCACCTTGATTAAACCAGCATACAATGCAGAAGTAAAGCAAGTCCCCATACTGACTCTGTACTTCTTAGAGTGCCATATTTATTCAAGTATAACATACACTCGTGTATAACATGCATCTCTAATTTTTGGTTAAAAATCAGTATAAAATTTTGTTTTACTTTTTTTCAATTCAGGAGCCAAGTGTAGCCAAGGAAATGATGCATTTGATTATGGAATACCATTTCCTTAGCTAGCCCAGCCCTCATATATAATGTGTATCCAGAAATTGAGTTTTTAATTTGGTTCAAAATTTTGTGCATTTTACTCAAATAAATACTGTAGTTGGCAAAATGGATTATGATTCAATTCTCACTAGATAAAGTTTACAATCTTCACCACTAAATCCATAATGTTGTTTAAGCTTGCTACCTTTGTACACAATGCTTCCTGTAAATAAATCACTGTAATTTCACAATGCTGTTATTATTTCCATTGTTTTCCATATGTTTATAAAGCAAAGACATGACACCTTACTTTTTCCTACCATTAAAGGGGCACCATGAGTTTTTATTGACACCAATCTGGAAAGATTCAGATTTTTGGCTTCAAGGCAATCAAGTAATGCCTTCAGAATATCAGCTCCAGTAGCATATTCTTGATAGGAACCGGTTCTACAAACTTTTCAAGAACACAAAAATCTTTTATTTTATACACAAATACTGCCAGCTTATCATCATCGTCATTTGGAAGGGCATCCACTCCAGGTCAGACACAAACAAGACTGAGGCAAGAGTTTATTGTTTTACCACCCCAGGCTGCTGTGCTGCCCAGATGCTGGCAGTGATGTTAAGCCAGCATCAGGTTTCATCATTTAAAACCTTCAGACCTAATGTTCCATGTGGTGCCCAATATATGGGGCACACTATTAGAATGTGGTCTGTGATTTGTTCAGCAGCACTGCAATTGCAATTCAATGAAGAAGCAAGATCCCATTTGTGCATGGACAAATGGAATCACCCAAACCAGTCCACAGGTGATTGAGCTTAACCCAAGCTGTTTGGGGCAAACTCACTCCAACAGGCCTGGCACTAATCATGGGTATAAAAACATGAAGCCTGGATGTATTCTCACAGTACTCCGCATTCCATTTATGGTTTGTCCACTGCCAAGCCTGGCAAGGTTGTTTAAAGGATTCCGCACAGCTGGCACAAATGGGTGTCTAGATCTTAGTCTCTCTTGGTAGGCATCTGAGGACCCAATTAAAAGACCATACAAAAGATGATCAGGGTCCAGAGATCCACAGTAAGCCAAGGAGAGTGTTGCTCCCAATTGGAAAAGCTCAGCTGGCTGGATGCCTGAAAATATGGGTAAGTGGTCCATTGGAGTGGGACACAGGCATCCAGTGAGGCATCATTCAAGACACTGTCCATGAGACGAGTGTGAAAACTGCAACACCAGACTGGTGCACAATACTCAGTTGTTGAGTAGAGCAGAGATATGGCAGCTGTACATAGTGTTTTGGCACGAGCACCCCATCCTGATCCTACAAGTCACGTCAGCAGTGTGATGCATGAGGATAGTTTTTTGTGCAATGCCATTAAGTGGTTACAAAACATGAGCAATCTGTCCAGTTTTACCCCACGATAAGTAGGGGTTGGACAGAACAGCAAAAGTCTATCATTGTGGTAGACTTTTAGTTCATGATTGGTCTCCAGTTATTTAAGTGAAAGGCTGCTATCACCATCTTAGTGTGACTGAGTTTCCCCCTCCAAGTCTGGAGATACACAGAAAGTGTAGACATGTCTTGGCTTAAAGTCCCCTCCAAGTTTTCAGAAGAGTGTAATAATGCTAAATCATCAGCATAAGCAAACTTTCTGGAAATCATGGAAGACAGATCATACATACAGATGTTAAACAGGAGGGCAGCCAAGACCAAACCCTGAGGAACATTGTTTTTCAGACAGTGTAACCTGCTTTGCTTGCTGTCACAGGTGTGTAAAGTTAAAACTTTGGTTTCGGACAAGCTCCATGAACATTCTGACCATGTGCTTATTCAACAAAAGCCTCAGCAGCTTGCAGGTAAGCCATTGTGCCAGACAGTGTCATAAGCAGCTGTTAGATCAATGAATATGACACCAGCCTTCTTCTTAGCCTCAAAAAAATCCTCATGTTTTGGGTCAGCAGAACAATTGATTCACAGTTGACTTCCCACATCGAAACCCAGCTTGCTTTTTAGAGAGCAATGGTTGGTGTGACATGGGCATAGGTAAACTTTTCCAGGATCTAGTAGAAAACACAAAGCAGAGATATTGGTCAATAACTCTTTGGGTCCCCCAAAGGCTTCATCAGTTTTGGGATTGCAACTCCATATACTCTTCTCCAGATCTTGGGAATTTTGAGTTGGTGCAAGCAGGAAGTCATGTAACCAGGACTTCAAAGCAGCTCCAGCATGGATTATAAGCTCTGAGCAGAAGAAATTAGGGCCTGGAGCTTTACCTGGTTTTAACCCTTTGCGCTCCTCTTTTTTTTTACTATTGCAGTCACCACAGGTCCAATTTTTTTTAATTTTCCTTTAGTTCAGCATGTGTATTTGGTTTTTGAAAGTTTTTATTGACAAAAACATGCATTTTGTCATCCCAGTGATGATGATGGATGTTGGTGGAAAGTCATCCCAGGGATGATGGTGGACCATATTACATAAATTGCATGATCATTCCAGGCATGATGATGAACCGCAAAGGGTTAAGTGTTGGAGGGCAGCAGTGAATTTTCTTTGTGAGAAATTCTCAAGAGATATTCATTGGGTCTGGTGTTGTGAATAACAAATCAAGATGACTTGCAGTCAACAGCCTTGTATCTCTCATTTCTGACTAGCTGAGATGCAATAGCATCAACTGAGATGGGACAGTGATAAGGAAAGTGTCATGACCTACCAGTAAGGTTGTTCAAAATACTCCATGTTTTCTGACTAGAGTGTGAAAAGTTGAATCTCCAAATTGCTTCAAACCATCAATCTCTCCGCTTCCTGTCAAGTTTGGCAAGCAAAGCTGTAGCAGCCAAACTTGAGCTGTCCTTCTGAGGAGACTGCAGAAAAGTTCTATAGAGAGATTCACACTCAGTACTGCAACACAAAACATAGCTGTTTTGATAACCACATGAAATAGTCTTTTTGGCTGCTTTCTTGATGATGTTACAAAAGTCCTGGTAAGCCACATCTACATCAAGTGAATCAAGCGGCAACAAAGTCTTTGCGAATTTATTTGTTAAGCAATGCAATGACTCCATTTGGCCTTTGCAAAAGTTCCATTGGTTAACAGGCATACTTGGGACTGACAGAGCAAACCTTGGTGATGTAATAAGCAAAGGTTGATGTTGGGATTGGGGAAACTTTTCAAGGACATGTCTATCCAGTAAGCGACTGTTAGGACCAATACTAACAAAAGCTAGATCTGGATTGGTGCCAGTGTTCCAGCAGCCAGAGTAAAAACTGGCAGCATCCTTGGCAATGTATAAGAGGGCAAGACTATTAGTATCTGCCCAGCCAGCCAAACACTCACTGTCCAGAATGTTATTGTAACCCCAGTCAACATGATGACAGTTGAAATTGACAGCATAAAAACAGGGGTGAAGAAACACTAGGAGATCCAGGGATATTTTATAACCATCAATGTTTTATAACCATCAATGTCCATGTACAACCACTTGATCTGTGATGTCAGTGGAGATTATTCAAAAAACGTATACCTTAGTCACTCGTGGACATATGTGGCAAGGCCATGCTTCCTGCTTAAAGAAGAACCAGCTAGTTAAGAGCTTGGAAGTACCAACTTTTCTGCATCAGTGCAGTGGGTCTTTTGTAATATAATGATGAGTGCCTCAGACAGCAAAGCAAGACAATGAAAAACATTTATCTTGCTTGCAATGAGGGCTTTGATGTTCAGCTGGAGAATAGTGGGGTCCTTGGAACTTGTTGACAATGTTCCCTAAAAAGGCTAGTTTTTTCCAGGCATTGCCCTGTCCTGAAAAGGACATTTGCTAATTAGCAGACCCTTGCTGAATGGGTGGATATCCTTCCATTTTGGCAGGTATGGTTTCAGTCTGTCATGTTTAAGAGCAATAACAGACGTACTCACATCCCAGGCTGAGAGAAAGCACCTGCCATCTGAGACTACAGCCAGCTGAGCCATATTAGTCATATCTGGTCTCATTTATAGCTATTGAAACAAACTGCAGTTTTTCAAAGTAATTTTTTTGGTTGGATTTCAGGTTCTTGAACATTTTTTTTTATTCACCAGCTTATGCTTGTTGTTAAAAGACTAACATTTGAAAATATCTCTTTTTTCTCCAAACAAATGGTTTCAACAACAGCCATCATAAATTTTTTCACAAATCCACCATCAGTAAACATTATTTGTCTTTTGCAATTATCTGCACTACCCTGTAGCTAGCAAGAGTATTATTTCCCAATTCAGTCATTTGTTTTTGAAATACAGAACTTCACTGTTTTAAACTATATTTTAGTTGATCAAGTTTGTCTTTTCTTGCTTGACCCACAAACATGTAAAAATTTAGATGCTTTATGCGATAATGATGCTTTATGTTAAACTCTGTTGACAGTAACAAAAACATTGCAAATCAAATAAGTGGGCTTTCCAAAATAGTTCATAAAAAAGTATTTGCTTTCCCATTCTTTATTAAAAACTTTGCACTTCACATCAACTTTTTTAAGTGTGGGCAACATTAACAGATTGCTAAAATGATTAGAAAAAAATATATGCTAATAGCTAGCTTGTGTTTACATTGATTTTCTGTACTCACATAAAATTCCAAAGACCTGCTAAAAACTTTTACTAACTGAAAGCTAAAGGTTTGAACAACAGGATGAAATCACTTAAGCTCAAAAGTTTTGATTGTGATGGAACAATAAAATTTATTCACCTATAAACAAAATGCCAGATATTGCAGGAAGGAAAGATTCAAATAAGTAGATTTGCTATATTGTTACCAAAATTTGTTAATAGGTTGCAGGCTAAATGATTTTCCTTGGCAGGCCATAGGTTGGCAATCCCTGGCTTATAGGAATATAGTTGTAACATAATAAAACCTATGCAGGTTTGAAGTATTTGTTTTAAAAACCCAATAAAAGCTTAAGTAGATTTCAAGAGTCTCCTTCACAGTTCACCCTCAATAACTTTGCAGGCTCTGGGGATTTTGTAAAATTTAAAAGATTATGAACTAAATTCGGCGAATAGTAAACGAAAATCATTTTTATTTTTCTTAGCCTCTGCATGTAAATTTATTGACAGAGCTAAGTTAATTGTGTAATCACAAATAAATAGATAATGAAAAATTACTTACAGAATATATTATTTATCTGTTTTTTCAAACAAAAATTATTAAGAACTTTTAATCCATAAGTTAGTTTATTTACACAATTTTTTGTTCAACTTGATAGGCTATCTTATATAGATATACAAAAATAATCAGTGATTATATAAATCAAAAGGTTACAGCTCTTTTTGATAAATCAAATCTACTCCAAAAAAGCAACTTTCATTTAAGTTTATCCTGAGTTTATCTTGCTTGCTCAAAAAGTTTTTGTTTATTGATTTACATTCCAAAAAATATTCAACCTAAAACTGCAGTTTGCATTATTATTATTATTATTTCGAACAGTGCGACAACAGTGTTGCCAGAAACCTTTCAAAAAAGGATCGATTACGCTTTTTTACGTATTCGTAATCGATTACACTGAAAAAAACTTCGATTTAATCGTAATCTTAATTCCATAATTGCTAAGTAATCTAATCGATCACATTTTTCATGTAATCACCTTATCCCTGATGACTATAGAGTCTTGAATGTCTATTGCCACCCTCAGATATAACAAGCATAAGCACGAGACTACATTATAAAAAACAATTGTAACATCAAACAATAAAAAGCAAACAAACACTATTAGTAACTCGTAATTATGTACATTGTGAATACAAAATACTATTAAATGGCAGTTCCATCTGCTGCTAACAAGTTTGCTTAAATGTTTAATTACAGTAGACCTCGGTTAATTGGGATTCGATTTGACAGACAAAATCATCCAAATTAGGCGAAGTCCGGATAATCCAAAGCTTTTTGATAAAAATTACGGTATATAGGAAATCATTTGTACTTTCAGCTTTATCCAAGTTAAGCAAAATTTCGCATTAACCAAATCCGGATTAACCGAGGTCTACTGTAATAAAAATTTTAAGCATTCGGGAGTCCAATGTTTTCCTATTAAAATGATACACCCAAGCTTTTCTATTCTTTAATAATCTGGTAGATGTCTGGAACCCGGTTAAGAGCGGCGTAATTGTGATCGACATGGTATCGGTTCAGACCTAAACGCGCCATTCTGTCAGAAACCGCCACCACCATCTGTTCAGCAAATTGTAGCCTCCACTATAATTTCATGCGTAAAATTTGAAAATTTTTGCCCCAGAAACTAAATTTTAGACCTTAAGTTTGGTTGAAAACCAAAAAATTCTTTATTTCAAATTTCTGCCGGATTTCTTCATTTTTGTCTACAAAGAGTAATAAAGACTAAAAAAAATTTTCTCTTCAAATCTCTCCGATTTCCCCATTTCCGTCCAAAAGCTATTGCCCTCTTGCCCCCGGCTCGTACTATGATTGTTAGTCAACACTAGTAAAAGCGCCACATAAATTTAAAAAGAGCGCTCAAAAAATTCCCAATTTCAAATTTCAAATTTTGGCATGAATTGGCGGCCGACCAGTGACTTTGAGTATTAATTGCCCATAAAATACAATTGTTATGTAATAAAAATTAATTAGACTGTACAAGAACTTTCGATTTGTAGCTTCGGCGGCAGCAATTTCAGCTGCGTGGTCGAGTGGTTAGAGCGCCGGGGTTATGATCGACATAGTCTCGGTTTAAAAACTACTCGCCCCATTCCGTTGTGTCCTTAACAGCACTTTACGCTCCTGCTTAGTGGTCTTTAAATTTCCGTCATATCTCTATAAAACTAAAAAAACTCAATATTTTAACTGGATAGCAATATCTTTGGCGATCCCGAAAGCAGGTCGGATTAACTGCTTGCCCTATGTATAGGGTCTCCGTCTCTTTCCTGCAAGTCAGGAAGATAATATAGAAATAAAATGAAATGAAAAGAATAAAAAAAATTTTTGGTAGAGGTAATGGATTCAAAAAAAAACAATAAGAAGTTTCAGTTGCCTTTCGATGAGTGCAAGCGTAGTTACCATGAAACTATATGATGTGGTTGAAACCATAAGTTGGCAGCGTGGTCAAGTGGTTATTTATTTATTTTTATTCATTTCATCTTTATATGTATCCTCCTGACTCGCAGGAAAGCGACGGAGGCACGTACATTGGGTAAGCAATTACACAGACCTGCTTCCAGAGATGCCAAGATATTGCTGTCCGCTTGCAATTTAATAGAGATATGACTGTAATTTAGAACTGCTTGCCAAGAACACCAAGCAAGGGAAAGTGCTGTCAAGTGTCTTTCCCAAGGACACAACAGAATGGCGCGAGTGGGTTTTGAGCCGAGATCATGTTGACCATCAGCACGGCGCTTTATCCACTCGACCACGCTGCTGACAAGAGCACAGTTAAAGCGCCGTGCTTATGATCAACATGGTCGCGATTCAAAACCCACTCGCGCCATTCTGTTGTGTCCTTGGGAAAGACTCTTTGTAATGTCTTAAAACGCGCCCAGTGATACGCGAGACATACACAAGGGAAAACACGCAGCAAAGTTCTTCTATCAAATTCTTTATTATAGAATGGTCCAACGCTGTGGTTTTCTGTTAACCGAAAAGACAGAGTTGGAAAGGAAAATTAGATAAAACAACAACAAACACTTATCAAATTAACAATATATAAAATAGCGACAAACCAACTAGTGCACAACATTAAGCAGTAAAGCACATTTACAAATTAAACAACATAGTGAAAGTTACACCTTAAATTACAATATAATTTTAAATATCCATACCGAATTAATTATCAGCTAAAATTATTAAAATAAACATTTAACTTCATTACAATAAATTTTCACCTGAATTTTCTTCACTGGCTGGTTCGAATCAAAATTTATACTCTAAATCAGTGGTTCCCAATCATTTTAATGCCCCGAACCCCTAAAATATTTAAATATTTTTTCGTTCTCCTTACAGTCATCGGTGCCCAGCTATCGATTGGTGGCACATTTCTGTGTCTCTTGATGCCGGTCCCAAGCCCGGATAAATGGGGAGGGTTGCGGCAGGAAGGGCATCCGGCGTAAAACTTTTTGCCAGATTTATACAAATGCGTAATCATTGTAAATCCATACCGGATCGGTCGCGGCCTGGGTTACCAACGACCGCCTCAGGTGTCGCACAGCAGGGCACCTGCGGAAATTATGCTACTGCTAAACAAAGTGAAAATAAGAGCAGAAAGAGAGGAGAAAGGCGAGTAAAGAAGCAGCGAGAAGCATGGAAAGGAAGATGCTCACTCATAAGGTGGGTACTTTAAATATTGGAACGATGACTGGAAAGGGAAGAGAGCTGGCAGATATGATGGAGCGAAGGAATGTAGACATTGTGCCTACAAGAAACTAAGTGGAAAGGTAGTAAAGCAAGGAACATTGGAGGTGGATGTAAAATATTTTACAACGGAGCTGATGGAAGAAAAAATGGGATAGGGATAGTGCTGAGGGAGGAGCTGGCTGAAAGTGTCCTGGAGGTTAAGAGGGTGTCGGACAGACTAATGGCCATGAAGCTGGAGGTAAATGGGTCCATCCTAAATATAGTAAGTGCATATGCTCCACAGGTTAACTACAGCATGGAAGAGAAAAATGATTTTTGGGAAGACCTGAATGGATTGATAGAAAGTATATCAAAAGAAGAGAGGATAGTTCTTGGTGCAGACCTTAATGGACATGTGGGCGAAGGAAACATCGGGGATGAGGAAATAATGGGGAGGTACGGTGCTGGAACAAGAAATAAGGAAGGATCAATGATTGTGGATTTTGGGAAAAGGATGGATTTGGCGATTGTCAATACTTATTTCAAGAAGAAAGATGAACACAGGGTGACGTATAAGAGTGGAGGAAAAAGTACCCAAGTAGATTATGTGATGTGCAGAAAGAGGAACCTGAAGGAAATGTGCGATTGTAAGGTAATATTGAATGAGTGTGTCGCAAAGCAGCACCATATGGTGGTATGCAAAATGGCTCTCATGGTGAAAAAAGCAGAGAAAGTAAAGCCAAAGATACGATGGTGGAAACTGAAAGAGACAAGCTATCAAGAAGCGTTTAGACAAGAGGTGACCAGGATTTTGGGAGGCAATGATGGGTTACCTGATGAGTGGGACAAAACGGCAGAAATGCTAAGAAAAACATCTGAAACTGTACTGGGAGTGACATTTGGGAAACGAAAAGGAGACAAGGAGATGTGGTGGTGGAATGAGGAAGTTCAAAAAAGCATAAAAGAAAAGAAAGAGGCAAAGAAAGCATTGGACAAAACAAGAAATGAAAATACTAAAAAGATCTACAAAGAAGAGTAAGGCAAAGAAGGCAGTTGCGATGGAAAAGGGATGTGTGTATGATGATTTGTATGCTAGATTGGAAACAAAAGAAGGTGAAAAAGAGTTGTACAGATTGGTTAGGCAGAGAGACAGAGCAGGGAAAGATGTACAGCAAGTGAGGGTTATAAAGGATGAAAACGGTAATGTTATGGTAAATTCGGATGCAGTGTTAAAAAGCTGGAAGGAGTACTTTGAGAAACTGATAAATGAGGAAAATAACAGAGAACGTAGGACAGAGGAAACAGAAGTGGTTAACGAAGAGGTAAATTGTGTCAATAGAGAAGAAGTAAAGAACGCACTAAGAAGGATGAAAAAAGGTAAAGCGGTTGGACCAGATGAGTTGCCAGTAGAAGTTTGGAAGTGCATGGAAAAGATGGGGATAAAGTTTTTGACCAGATTGTTCAACAGACTATTAATGGGTGAACGGATGCCAGAAGAATGGAGAAGGAGTGTGCTTATCCCAATCTATAAAAACAAAGGGGACGCACAGTGCTGTGGAAACTACAGAGGAATAAAGCTAATGAGTCATACAATTAAAGTATGGGAAAGAATTATTGAAACCACGCTAAGGGATAGTGTAGAGATCAGCAAACAGCAATATGGATTTATGCCAGGAAAGGGAACCACCAATTCCATGTTTGCCTTAAGAATGTTGATGGAAAAGTACAGGGAAGGTCAAAGAGAGCTACATTGTGTATTTGTAGACCTAGAGAAAGCTTTCGACAAGGTTCCGCGGGAAGAGCTGTGGTACTGTATGAAAAAATCAAGAATAGTGAAAAAGTATGTGCGACTTGTACAGGATATGTACGAGGGAAGCGAAACAGTGGTGAGGTGTGCAGTAGGAACTACAGAAAAAGTTTCAAGGTCAAGGTCGGACTGCACCAGGGATCAGCGTTAAGTCCGTTCCTGTATGCAGTGATAATGGACAGGCTAACGGATGAAGTAAGGAGAGAACCACCATGGACGATGCTGTTTGCTGATGATATTGTGATTTGCGAAGAGAACAGGGAAGAAGTGGAGCAGATACTAAAATCCTGGAGGTATGCATTATAAAGAAGAGGGATGAAAGTCAGTTGGTCAAAGACCAAATATCTTTGCATAAATGGAGGAAATGACGACGAAACAGTAAAGATGGAGGATACAAAAGTGCCAAGAGTAAAGGAATTTAAGTATTTGGGATCAATGGTGCAAGAAAGTGGTGGTTGTGAGAGGGAGGTAAAAAAGAGAGTACAGGCAGGATGGAATGGATGGAGAAGAGTATCAGGAGTAATCTGCGACAAGAGGTTACCAGCTAGAGTAAAAGGAAAAGTGTACAGTTCACACTAACAACTAATGCGTAAAGAAAAACTTATAAACACTCAGCAACTGTAGACTGACACGGAGCAGACCGACAAAAACTAACAGTATCGAACAGTATATATTCCTAAGCCCAAAAGCACCGACAGCATTTCCAACGGCATTTAACTGTATTACAAATAGTAATTCTACCACCGCTACTCAAAGGCTAAAGCAGCTAACTGAGACGTCTCTTCACAATTTTACAGCCAACGTGGAAAAAAGGTCAGTTCAAGGTAACAGAAAATTAGCAAGCGAGCGTCGTGAAATAATGAAGCGGATCAAATAAATGTCAAACAAAAATAAAAGTAAATTAAAGGCAGAAACAAACCCGGGTTCGAAATTTAAATAATACTTGCCGTAACATTTAAGTTTCGAACCCGGGTTTGTTTCTGCCTTTAATTTACTTTCCAAAACATTTTGCCAAAAGTTTGTTTTTTCCAGCAAAGACTCGTGCAACGCTTCTTCTATTGCCCCCCTGTTTCTCCATTACTCATATATCACACACGCCTCCGCATGATGTGTGGAGCTTTCATGGCTTTGAATTCGCTACTTTAAATACCTCCAGTCATTTAAACCTGTTGTACCCCAAGGATTTTGAAGTGGGTAAGAAGTCCCTGAAGAGACATTTTCATGAGAAAATAACCAGTAGAGCTGGCAGTAAACGCAATCCATGCTTGATGAATAATATAACCATTATGTTCGTAGTTTTAGACTTGATTATGTTACATAATGGTAATAATTTGTTGAAAATAAACGACCGCTTTGGAGCGGATCTTTCGGAAAAGGTTCTTCAGGTTTTTGGGACCTACTCCAATAATTGCTTTCTTGATCTGAGTTTACAATAATGGTGGGAAAGTCCTCATTCTTGCTTGTATCTGATCTATCTTTAGTAGTATTGGAATTTTCTTCATTGGTACTATTGTTGAAACTGTTAACGTCAACAAGTTGGGGAGTATATTCTGTGTCACGAATGCTGACGTATTGCTCAGATCCGTTTTGGATGCTTCTGGTCGAGTTAGCCACGAACTCAGTCGCTGAGAGTTTTTGACTGCCTCAGCTATTTTTCTTTTCTTAGCTTGTCTCTTTTGTGCGCCGCTTTGATAATTTCTTTTCATATTAAATTGCTGTCAACTAGAGTTTTACAATGTTGTTACTCAAAACCTAAAAAGTTTTATAAAATTTAGACAACGGTTAATAAAGTTTGATGTAATAAACTCTCTTTGTTATTGTTTTTCCCGCTCACGAAATAGTACTGCTGCGAGCGTAAGGACTATGGCATGTCTAGCAAAAAGGATTCAAATAGAAAGCTTGGTGCTTACGTATTATCGGGAGGACCTTTAAAAAAACGACTCAAAAATTAAAGTAAATAGGGTTACTTATTATTAAAGTAAATTAGGGTTACTAACCCTAACCCTAACCCTAACCCTAACCCTAACCCTAACCCTAACCCTAACCCTAATCCTTACGTACTGTGAAAAAAAGGAAAAAGTAAAAATCAAAGGTCCTCCCGATAATACGTAAGGACCGAAAGCTTAAACCTGACTTTTCAATCATTCAAATCACAACTTCTTTCAACGAAAAAAGTTTATTTACAGAAATCACAAATCTGATCACTGACTATAATAGAATTACGTCTAGTACCTAGATAGCTAAACTAAATCTACGTAGCTTATTCAAATAGAATAATCACTATTCTCACAAACTAAGGCCTTAGATCTTACTAACCCTTAAATCTCTAATTCCTACCACACAGGCAAAACGGTAATGCAACAAAGCGCTGACTTTCACAGCACAAATTACGAATTTACCTGTTTATATCTAGCGGGCAAAATTTACCAGAAACAATTGCCAACTTCGAAAAGAAACTATACGAGTTTTTTTTTATTTTCTTAATTAATTATTTTACAATGATACAAGCCAGCCAGACAGTTGCTGTTACGTCACAAAGTACCAGGTTAAAAGGCTGGTAAACAAGTTATATAACATGTAATACTATTAAGTTACTGGACTATGGTGGAAAATTGTAGAATTATCTCCAAACCATAACGTGATAATACGTATGATTACGTCATAAATAAAACTTAATAACCATTACAAGGTAAACTAAAGCGGATAAATATGATGTTATATGATCACTATAGCTTAAACCGGTCTAGATCACAATCCTGAATGACGAAATCCCGAATGTTCATCATCCCGAATTGAGGTTTATAATTTTAAGTGACAAATAAATGCATTATAAGATTGATGTTTACATATATGTAACGACTTTAAAAATTCTTGCACTTGGACCTCATTGGGCCAATAGAATAGGTTTATTGATGTGATGTTAATAAGAAAAGGAAAGCGAAAAGAAGATAATTAATACACACATTTGAGCCATATTCAGAGAATGTTGTATAATCATGGGTGGGAGAAACAACAAACTCAAAGACCAAAAGGGTCTGGACCAAAAAGGGTCAGGCAGGTATCCAAATGTAATCCAAATGTCAATCGTATAAATTTATTAGCGATTTGTTGAATTTTTGAGGCTGTGGTTTTATTACCAATATGCCAAGTCGTAATGCAATATCTTATATGACTGATTATCAGGGAGTTGTACAATACAAGCAAAGTTTTTTTGTCAAAGTGTTTTGAAATTTTTTTGATAGTACCATAACTTACGCAGATTTTTTGTAGAACAAAGTCCGTATGAAATTTCCAACTTAAATGTTCATGAAATATTATTCCCAAAAATTTCGTTTTTGTTCGCTGAGAAATAAATTTATTTCTGATTGAAATTGTCAGTTTTTTTGATGGAGGCTTTGTTTTGGGTGTGCGAAAGATCACATAATGTGTTTTGTCAGTGTTTAGAAATAGTCAATTTGCTAGAAGCCACTTATCTATGTTCATTAACTCCTTGTTTGCAGCTTCATATAAGGTTTCATAGCAATTACTTTTTAAAAATATGTTAGTGTCGTTTGCGTACATGATACATTTTCCTAAGGTCAAGCAATTATTTAAATCATTTACATAAATTGAGAATAGTAAAGGACCTAAAATTGAACCCTGAGGGACACCATATTTTATTGACTTAGTATTGGAGCAGATATTATTTATTTCAACTAATTGTTTTCTGTTACTAAAATAGCTACAAAACCAATCATGCGCTACACCACGAATTCCACAATGCCATAATTTGGATAATAAAATTTTATGATCAATGGTATCGAATGCTTTAGATAGATCAAGGAATACGCCTAGTACATGTTCTTTGTTTTCAAAAGCTTCAGCAATATTTTCAATTAATAATGAAGTTGCGTGACTAGTTGAGTGATTTTTTCTGAAGCCAAATTGATATTTATAAAAAAAGTTTTGTTTTTTTAAGAATAATACTACACGATTGTATATTAACTTTTCCAATATTTTTGACATGGAGGAAAGTAAGCTGATTGGGCGATAATTGCATACATTAGTTACACTACCCTTTTTATAAATTGGTGCTACTTTTGCAGTTTTAAAGTCAGATATAAATTCACCACAAGCTAACAAAAGATTAAACACATGTTAGAGCTATTAATATATTGTCTGGTGTGCTTTTTAAAATAGTTGGGGGAATTTCATCAATGCCAGTACTTTTTTTAGGCTGAAGGTTAGTGATTAGTTTTTTTATTTCAGTTAAACTAGTTGGATAGTGATAAAGTGTGCTCAATGTGGGAGATTGCATAAATGTTTGAAAACTATGAGATGCTTGGGGTAAATCTAATACTAAATTATTTGCAACATTGACAAAGTAGTCATTAAAATAATTAGTAATCTGGAGAGAGTAATTCACCAAATTTTTGTTTATGGATATGGAAGTACATACTGTTGATTTAACTTTACCTAATTGCTTGTTTATATTTTTCCTGGTCTCTTTTAAATTATTACTTAATTTCTTAAATGTTTGTCTAAAATAACTGCTTTTTTTCTTGTAAGGCGGTTAAATATAAATTAAAATTATTGAGGAAGTGTGAAATTTAACAATAATAATAATTTTACTTGAGCTTTTAGCCAAAATAATTTACAATAAAATGTAGCAGTGCGGGGCCCCGGTGCATTGCACCGGCTGCACCGCCAATAGTTACGGCCCTGGTTTCGAGTTAATTAAGTCCTATTTTTTAGTTAATTTGAACACTCAAGTGCAAGTCATTTGTAATGGAGATTCAAGTTTCGTCCAAATCCTACGAAAATTTATTTCTAATGGAATTTAGAACTCTGTTTTGTTGTGCTTACTTGTGTCGTTACAACTCTGTTTTATTGCGCTGACTTGTTTTGTATTTCGACCTCGATTGCTGTTTTGTATATTAATACACTTCAATAATTTTTTGTCGATTACTTTTTTCAAGTTGGCAGTGTTTTCGAGTGATTAGAGCGCCGGAATTGTGATCAATAAGGTCTAGGTTCAAAACCTACTCGCGCCATTCCGTTGTGTTCTTAGGAAAGACACTTTGCGGCATTTTCGCCTGCTTGGTGGTCTTGGCAAGCAGTTCTAAATTACAGTCATATCTCTTATTAAATTTCAAGGGGACAGCAATATCTTGGCATCTTCAGAAGCAGGTCTGTGTAATTTTAATTTTTTTTTTTATCTCTATATTTATCCTCCTGACTCGCAGGAAAGCGACGGAGGCGCTAATACATAGGGTAAGCAATTACCTTGACCTGCTTTCGGAGATGCCAAGATATTGCTGTCCGCTAGTAATTTAGTAGAGATATTACTGTAATTTAGAACTGCTTGCCAAGACCACCAAGCAGGGGAAAGTGCCGTAAAGTGTCTTTCCCAAGAACACAACAGAATGGTGCAAGTGGGTTTTGAACCGAGACCATGTTGATTATCAGCCCGGTGCTTTAACCACTCGATCACGCTGCCGACACACTACAATTGCTTACCAAATGTACGTATTGGCGCCTCCGTCGCTTTCCTGCGAGTCAGGAGGATAAATATAGAGATAAAATAAATAAAATAAATAGATAAAATAATAATAAAGTTGATTATTTCGATTACTCCATAGACTCTACAATAAAATACGTTATTGTAGAGTCTATGATTACTCATACAGTAACAGTTTTTATGCATCAGTACACATTCAGTGATGTATGACAAAATACAAACAATTACTTTATGCATCATTGCAAACAATGATGAATATGTTAGTGCTTAGAATTATATTCCTGTGCATGAAAAATGTGTCCTGCGATTAATAATGATACCGAATTGGTTGCGGTATCGAAGTAGAATTTGCCTAATTTATTTTAAAAAATTAGATATAAAGTGACTTCTGTTAATTTACATCTTTTTAATAAACTAATCGATTCTGATTTGTCTCATTATTAAAGCAATTAATTTCAAATTAATAAAATAAGCTGTGTATGAGAAATAAGAAGTTTACTAATATAAAATCATCTTATTCACTATTTATTTTTCTGATTTGCTTAACTACAGCAGAGGCGTTAAACCATATTAAACTAAAACGGAAGTGTTGAACTTAAAGATGGTTAGGCCTGTACATCCAGTTTCTAGTCTTAATTTTTAGGCATCCAAAAAGACAAATCAGTAAGAAAAGTAAGAACACTGTTACATGAAACAGGTGCTCTGGAATAAGCAGGCTAACTGTTTGATTAAGTCAAATTGCATCATGACTCATGCTGTCAGAAATTGCTCAAACAGTCAGCGAAAAAAAAATCCAATTATTTCAGTGGTATCATAGCAAAGTAAAGAATTCCATTATATCTAAAGTATTTTTGCATAATTTTGACGATTTGTTGTGCTTTTGCTAATATAGTAGTTTTTGACCTCATTTAAAAATTTTTGATTAGAGTTTGCTTTTTTTGCCTAGTTTTCAAACCTAAGATTTTTCTCAAACCACTTTGTGAAACAGATAAAGATTTGATTTGTTAACTGTTATTTTTTAAAAAATTACTTTTTAATTTGTGTTAAATGTGGATTCCTTGTTGCACAAGATCATAAGCAGATGAAGGAACAACATACTGCTGTTAACATAAATGCATCACCGTTACAATTAAACCAAGATGTATCCCAATGGTCAAAAACCGATGTACTTGAATGGTTAAAGCAGAATGGGTTTAATGAACTGAGAGTATGTATTTGTTATCTTAAAATTTTGAATCTTGCTGTAAACTTGGTTTTGTTGACTTTTGGTAAAAGAAATGGTTTCAATTTTATCATTATTGTAAATTATTCCATCAAGTATTGATAAAATTTTGCTATTTGTCAAAATTCATTTTAAAATTTTGGGTATGGTCTTATATCTTATTTAAATAACTAAAAAATAATATCTTATGTTTAAAACTAATTTTTAAGTTTTTTTAAATAAAAGCATTTCTTTTTCAACAAAAATAAAGCATAGAATTAAAGATCTGTTATCACCTATGTTCCCTCTAAGCTGCATGCCTGCATGGCTGTGCAGTGATGAGGGAACCCCCCTGCAGTACTTTTGTTTTGCCATGCACTGCATAAGTTTTGACAACACCTGCATTTTTGGAATAAAATAAGGAAATTGGGGATGAAATCGAAGTGAAGACCTTTTTTTTTTTTAGAGAACACCTGCATTTTGGAAAAGAAAACCAAAACTTCCTTGCCTTAGGTAATATTTACCACTGCTCACACAGCCTTTCATTCCACACACACTAAGCAAGCTCTTAGAGGGAATGTTGGTTATCACATACAATTGTTATAATTTTTTTTTACTTTAAAGGCCTATTTAATTGACTGAAATTATTGATATTATAAGAAAAAATAATAAGTTTTATTTTTAGAATAATCTTTCCAATTCTTCTACCTCAATTAATGGACAAGAATTACTTTCTTTAAGTTATAATCAGCTTCAGCAATCACCCTATTCAATGACTGATTTACATGAGATGGACCACCTTCAATCTTCTATTAATGCTTTGAATAGACAGCAGCTTAAAGATTACATGGAAAAGGTTTGTGAAAGGTTTTGATATTATTGAGTTTTAATTAATTGTAGTGACTGTTGTTACTTTAACGTAATAAATTTTCTATTGGTTATTTTTATGTCACTAACAAATTTTCTGCATGCTCTTTTTACTGAAGTCACATGATCAGATTTTTCACCTTTTTACCTTATTTACTTGAGGCTCAAAAAACTATTATTTTGTCTAACACTAGCATCAACAAATTTAAACTGCAAACTACTCAGAAATAGCTGTGTGTATTTCTTTTAGCTGCTTGCAAAACACGAAGACTCAACATTTACTTGACAAAGCCAGTGTTTTCGAATGTGTTTCAAGCTTCCTATTATTCCATTTGAACAACTGGCACAATTATATCTTCTACATCACCTTAATGCACATTTAGATCCAGAAAAAAGCTCCAATGTTTTACATCAAAGATCACACTAACAACATCATCTCAATTAATACATTTTTATTTGCAGAAATATAAACAAATTAAAAAACAAAACAAAATAAACATAATTGAATAAACAATAACCTGGAGACCAGTGGTTCTCAATTTTTTTGCTACCACATGCTATCTAAGTATTTTTTGTTACGCTACAAACCACAAAGTTTATTGGAACATGAATTATTTAAACTTACTTAAATACAAATTGTAATATTATTTAGTGTGATGGTAGTATATGTTTTTTTTGCAAAAGCTGCTTATGTGCTGACCCACCAAAGTCATGTAAATGTGTTGTAGAATGATTGCAGTTTTTAGTTTCAATACTCATCATTGCAGAAAAGCCTTGCTCACACTCCCATGTGCTTGGGAATATTGGCAATTGACGAATAACTTTTGTGTCAGAGTCAGGTTTTTCAAGAATTTTGTTTTTCAAGAACAAGAACACAAATACCTAATCTAATTATTGCATTTATTTAATTTAGTTTCAATTCAATAAATTAACAAAAAAACATTTAATGCAATAAATCAGCTAAAAATTTAGCTTTAATAAATGTTTTTATTACAATAACACCAATAAATATTTAGAAAAATATATTTTAATTTTATTGAAATCTATGTAAACTGCTTGCATACCATTTAAAAAGTTCTTACTAATAGTGGTATGCATACTACAAGTTAAAAACCACTGTTGTAGTCGTAGGATGTATTATATGTAATGATGCTGCAGGGAGACTGCAAATTGACTTTTTGGCCTTCTAGTCTGGAGTCACTCTTGTTGCAAAATTGCACATTATCAATTACTTTTAAAGTGGTGTGTTTGATTTATAATTAATTTTGGTTACAATTTCTCAAAAAAAAACTTTAGCTTATTTTAAAAATAGATTAGGTGTTTTTTGTATTTTGATTGGAATATTGTTTCAAACCTTAACTCCCTGGTATTTTATGCATCTTTATAAACAAGAAGTATTGTAGAGAGCAATATAAAGAGATTTGTGTTGCTGGCATGAAGATCTAGTATTTTGTTATGAGACCACGCTTGTTAAGGTAAAAAATTTAGAAAAGTTCTGTGGAATCTTTTTTAGAAAATTTGCATAAACAAATTTAGGTATTTCAAGTTTGTACAGATTTAATAGTTTAAGAATTTTAAGGTGATAATAACATGGTGCTGCTCTTTCACAAAATTTAGCTGCACCAATAAATTCAATCATTTTATTTTGAAGACTTGTCAACTTCTTAAGGTATGTTGAAAAAGTAAACCTCCAAATTATAAGTTCATGTAATAAGTACATGTGAATATATGCATAGTAAATTTTTAATTGTGCGTTTTTTGATAAATAGTGTTTGATTTAGGAAATAATTTCAATTGATCTAAAGATTTTATAAGCGGTGGTTGTGATGTGCAATTCAAAATTTAAGTTTACATGAATCTTTAAACTTTAATGTTTAACACTTTTTGAATGTGGAATTGTAGTATCATTCTAAATAATTTTAGTGTATGGAAACGGTTTATTTAGTTTAAGGGCAATAATTAAAAAATTTGATTTAGAAGAATTGACTGTGAGTCTATTTGTTTCAAACTACAAAGAAAGTCTTTCAAGTTCTTCATTCATGTTTCTGGTTAGACTAGACAAATTTAGGTTGGATATTATCAAGCAAGCATCATCAGCAAAGCGTCTTGGTATGCATTTGACCAACTGTGGCATATAATTGACATATAAAAGAAGTAAGACAGGGACAAGTATCAAACCTTGAGGTATTCTGTTGTTGTTTTGCAGTAATTTAGATCTTACTCCATTGGTTGATACAAATTGCAAATTGTTTATATGACAAGTAAAACTGGAATAATTGGTTAGCTGAACCTCACATATCATAATGTTCAAGTTTGTATACAAGAATGTCATGATTGACAAAATCAAATACTTGTAAGATCAAGAAAAATTAGACCTGTAAATACGTTCGAATTTAAATTATTGTAAGAGTTAGTGATAATGCTATTAAGGCAGTGCTTTTCAACCACAAGACACTTTTGTATTTAAAATATCTTGTGCAACGTCAAAAGAAAAAAATAATAAACTTGCAACAAAGCAATAACTTTTCAAAGTCTTTTACTCATTTTCAAAAGTTTTAGTGTGATATTTGGGCCTGCTTTGAGGAGCATAAATTTTGTATTCAAGCAGGAACTGACAAAAGACAAATGCACAGCTCTTAATATTTCTCACTTTAAAAGACTTAGATGTCACTTTAAAAGTGAAAAATGAATGAAAAACTCACTTTCACACTTTAGGTCAGATTTTATTACAAAAGGTTGTAATTCATGCTTTATATCATTTGTGATGATATGATCAATTACTGTTGATGAGCTGCAAATTAATTGGGTAGGTTTAGTAATTAATGGAATAGCACCATGACTTATAATTGAGTTAACATAAGTTAATACTATTTTGTTAGTTTTATCCCTAGCAAGAAATTTACTAGAAAAAGATGTGTGGTCAATCACTCCTGACTCTGCCAAGCTGCTTTAATCAATATGACCAAAATCACTTTTGGCCTGCAATATATTTAACTGATCGAGAAAATGCACACACGGGTAATTTGACCTCTTACCATCAAGACAAATGACACAACACTGTGCAAAAATACAAAGTCTCATTTGATTGCGACCAATATCACATTGATACTCTGTTGTTTATAACCACATTGCACTAATTTTCAATAGCTAGGACAATCACTGGTGAAAATTGACTGGGTGAAGTGCAAATAATAATTAAGCTAGCTAATTAGGAAAAAAAGTTTATCTAGATCAGGGGTCAGCAATCTTTTCCTAGTTGCGGGCCAAAACAAAACTCAACAAGATCTCAGCAGGCCGTAATAAATTTCTGCTAATAATTTGTTGTAAAAAGTGTGATTTTTAGACATTTTATTATTATGAAAGCTAATTAAAATAACTCTTGATTTTGACAGCTCTTGAAAAAAAATACAAAAAATATTTACTATTATTGTTATTGTCACAACATCAATGAGATATTTTATGTTGTTTTTGGCTTGAAAGTTTATGAAGTTCGGGGTTAAATTGGAAGTGGCAAGAAGAAGAATATCTTGCAAGTGGCCATCATTAAGTTGTATTCTCAACTTGCTCTTGGTGACTTTCATAGACGAAAACAGCTGTTTGCCCACATAAGTGTTGCCAAACATTGATGCCATCTTTTTGGCATGATTGATCAAGTTGGGGTATTGTTTGCATTCTAGATATTTTTTATAAAAATCAAGCAGTAATACACCCTCAGCATGGAATTTTGATTTTAACTCGTCGCTGCACTGCAACTCAACTAGTTCCATTTAATATTTCTCTTGTATCATGTTTACCTGTACATCAAAGGGTGTAGGCTACTGAACAATTTGATATCATTTTCCAGAGAACGAATGTCATCAAAGCAGGACAAAAATTCAATTCTTAAATGTTGAATCACAGAAACAAATGGAGTACTGCTCGTAGGCTTGTTCTCTTGTAATATAGGAAAGTGAGCATAATTTCCAATTTCCAACTGACCTTCCCACAGTCATAGTTTTGTTGTGAATGCATGTATATAACTCCACATTTCGTGTATCAACTGCTGCTTTCCTTGAAGCTGCAGATTCAACTTGTTCAAATGAGACATTACATTGCCCAGAAATGCTAAATTGCAAACCCATTTCTGATTGCGAAATTCTGCAGCATTAATTTTTTTTGTTCAAGGAAGGTTGCTATTTCTTTCCTCAACCTGTATACTTTTTGTAGCATATCACCTCGACTGAGCCAGCAGACATTGCAGAAGTACAGCAAGTCACCATACTGACTCTCTGCTTCTAAGAGTAGTTGTCAAAACTGACAATGATTCAATCCTTGCGACAAAATAAAGTTTACAGTCTTCAACACTACGTCCATGATGTTTTTTAAGCTTGCCACCTTTGCACACAATGCTTCCTGGTGAATAAGACACTGTAATTTCACAATATTGTTATTAATTTCATTGTTTTTCATGTGTTTCTGAAGTAAAGACATAACCCCCTTATTTTTTCCTGCCATTGACAGGGCACCATCAGTTGTTATTGACACCAGTCTGGAGAAATCTAGATTCTTGGCTGAATGAGCATTGAAGTAATGCCTTCAGAATATTGGCTCCTGTAGTAGTATTTTTTATAGGAATCAGTTCCACAAATTCTTCAAGAATATGAAAATTTTCTTTTATTCCACACACAAATGCTCCCAGCTGAGCTGTATCTGTTGTGTCTGTGCTCTCATCTATAGCTATTGAAAAGAATTGTAGTTTTTCAAAGTAATCTTCTTGACTGAATTTCATTTCTTCAATTCTCCAGGTAATAGTTCTTGCAGAAAGACTGACATTTAAAAATAACTCTTGTTTCTCTGGACATATGCTTTCAACAACAGCCATCATACATTTTTTGTAAATTCTCCATCGATAAATGCTCTCTTTTCTTCAGCTATTATCTGTGCTACCCTATAGCTCACAAGAGTATTATTTTTCAAATCAGTCGTTTGTTTTTGGAATACAGAACTCTGTTGTTTCAAACTATCTTTGAGTTGATCAAGTTTTGTCTTTTCTTGCTTGACCCACAAACTTGGAAAAATTTGAATGCTTTGTGTCATAATGACGCTTTATATTGAACTCTTTGTTGACAGCAACAGAAACACTGCAAATCAAACAAGTAGGTTTTCCAAAATGGTTCATAAAAAAGTACTTGTTTTCCCATTCTTCATTAAAAACTCTGCACTCCACATCAACTTTTCTACATTTTGATAACATTTTAAGATTGCTAAAATGAATTAGAAAAATATATGTTTACTAATTAGTATTATCTATCGTACAGGACTTTAGTTAGTAAAGAACATGATGCAAACACATATGAAATAGCAAAAATACAAAAATGATGTTTGTTATGTCATAATGTTTTATGAGCGTGATTACTGCATGCTTAAAGTGTAATTGCCGAATGTAGGTATACCGAAGTGCAATGTAAAAAAGTACTTCTCCATCCACACATCACTAAAATCTCGGCACTTGGCATCAACCTTTCTACGTTTTGTTAACATCCTAACCTAAGTTGTCTGAAGTTTTTAGATAAGATTATACTTAGGCTAGTTATTCTTTTAACTTTTAACAACACAAAAATAGCATAGTGTGTATGAGGCTTAACACATTTCCTAACTACTGGCATTGCACTTTACCAAAACACTGGCATTGCCCTGCACTTCAAAACTGAAACTGCAAACATTGCTAGTTATGTGCAACCACAATTTTAAAAAGCTTTCTAAAATGTGACAATTGGATTGCTTCCACTCTCACTAATGCATGTGTCAACAAAAACACACACTTATTGCTTTCTTTTAAAGCATTTTCTTTGTCTGCATGCGCACATTCTTATTAGACACGGTCATGCACATCTTTTTTATCTGTGACAAAATAAGTGGATGATATATCACAGTTTTATTGCCGCATAGATTGTTGAAATTCATCAAAATCTAAGATTGCAAATGACACAGTGGGCGTTTTCTATAATACTTCAGTAAGATGTCTTGGACCAGATGATTTTGCTTGGCGGACCGCATCCGGCCCGCAGGCCATAGGTTGCTGACTCCTGATCTAGATAAAAAACATTAGAAAAAAATCGAAGACATAGTTTTTGGGGTCTCAAATTGTAAAAAAGAAAAGGTAATTTTGTCATAAAACATTACAAGAAAATTAAAGGTATAGCTTAGCTTGGCACATATAACCTAAAAATTAAGAATAGAAAAATACTACTGGGACTAAAATCCTCTGCCAGGAAGCTGTTTTGAATATTAAATTCTCGTCGGCACAGCTTTAATCCATAGTTGAACTCTTTCTGGCAACAAAGAGATGGTTTAAAAGACTTTATAAAGGTGGCTTTGAGAGTTGCCAGATGAAAAGATGATCGTCCTGTAGCTAAAAGTTGTCGGCAGCATGGTCAAGTGGTTAAAGCACCGGGCTCATGACTAACACGGTATCGGTTCAAAACCCACTCACACCATTCTGTTGTCATCGTTGTCGTTTGAAGGGTATCCACTACAGGTCAGACATGAACAGGACTGGGGCCAAGGGTTTATCCTTTTACTACCCCAGACTGCTGCACTGCCTGAATCAGATGCTGGCAGTGATGTCATTAAGCCAGCATCAAGTTTCGTCATCTGAAACCGTCAGACCTCCTGCTCCATGTGGTGCCTGATGTATAGGGCATGCTGTTAGTACATGGTCTGCAGTTTGCTCAGAGGCACCATACTCACAATTCGGTGAAGGAGCGAGACCCCATTTGTGCATGGACGAATAGAATCACCCAACACCAGTCTGCAGGCAGTTGAGCTCAACCCAAGCTGCTCGGGGTAAGCCTATCCCAACAGGCCTGGCACCAGTCTCAGGCACAAAAGCACGGAGCCTGGAAGCATTTTCACAGTACTCCGTTTTCCATTTGTGATTTTTCCATTCTGTTGTGTCCTTGGGAAAGACACCTGACGGCACATTCCCCTGCTTGGTGGTCTTGGCAAGCAGTTCTAAATTACAGTCATATCTCAATTAAATTACAAGCAGACAGCAATATCTTGGTATCTCCAGAAGCAGGTTGGAATAATTGTCTACTCTATGTATTAGCGCCTCCATCGCTTTCCTGCAAGTTAGGAAGATAAATATATAGATAAAATAAATAAATAAAAAAATGAAATAAAATAGAGAACTAGTTAGTATTAAATTTTTCTGCGCAAATTTGGTTATCTAACAGACCTTGACCAATAGCCCAATCAGAAACAGGTGCGTTTTGAGTGAATTTACATTGATGTCTTGGGAGATCTTTTTGAGGTTTAATTTTATTTCTTATAAATTTTGGACATGTTATCAAATTTGGTCTTCCATTTGTTGGAGCGTTCTACCTACATACACACTATCACAGTGGTACAAGTATTTGTGTACAATATTACTTCACTGATAAAGAGGCAAAATGTCCTTTAGAAAAGACAGCAACATCTTTTTGAAGAGAAATTATTCTTGCTGACACAGATCCAAAGCAATTGTTAACTGTTAATTTTGTTTGTTTTTCATATTTAAGGGAAATGTTTCCAATCCAAGGTAATTTTAGATATAGCAGGCACTTTTCAGGCCAAACCAGTTGGATATTTGAAATTTTCTTCTTAATTCCAAAAAATAAGGACTTCTTTTGGGTATCCATTCTCTCACAAGATATTTTTGATTTTGTTCATTTTGTCACTTGAGAACTTTTCAGGAGAGCAAATTTAAAAAGAAAAATTAGTTTTTTTGTTATTAATAAACAAGGTGTAATTACCATCTAAAGCTTTTCAAACAGTTTTCTGTTTGTTCTTTGCTTCTTTATAAAGTGTGATAAAACCTTTCATTGCCTTTGAAACTTTTCAGGAAGATGATTAGTTATATAAGCATTATCATAAAATATTTTATCATCTTTATGCTTGGCATTATATTTTTTAAGGTTTATGCAGATTTAAAAATCAAATTTTTATCAAATATTGATTATAACTTAACAATGATTGGTCTGTGCACTAATCTTTCATTCTTTTTTATGAGATGTTGCAGAGGTCAGTTGATATCTGAAAACTCAATTTTAGTGGATCTATTATTTTTAGACCTTTTATTAAAAATGATTGAAAATTTGCAATTGTGGTTCTTCTATTTTAAGCATTATTGGAGTCTTTTTGTACACTATGAATTAAGGCATTTAATCATTTCTCATAACACTTTTTCATTAAGATGCTTTTCTCCTAGTTAGATTTAAAATTTTTGAGAACTTTAATTTTATCATTAAGCTGACAAACCATAACTTTATCAGCTTTGGAATTTAAAATATCGTCAATTTATTTGCATCTGCTTACAAATTTAGCTTCTAGTAAATCCAAACTTTCACCCACTTTATCAATTTTGAATCTATTTTACTGATCTTTTCATTCTATTTTATTTTAAAACTTTTTAAGGTTTTGTCCAGTTTTTTTCTCAGCATTCATTTTAAAAGTTGTTTTTTCTTTTTTTTTAAGCAATGCACTGAACTGGTTATTGAGCTTGCTTCTGCAATAACCTATTTTGATCTTGCAAATCAAGTTAATGTTACCTCAACCAAGCCATCTGACAACTTTTCATATCCAGACATCATGTCTGAGGAATTTTAAATAGATTCAGTAACAAATAGCCCATGCCATACATCCAACAAAAAAAAACATTACTACATCATACATACGTATACAAAGCTTACACAGCTGCAAATTACCACTTCTAAATAGTTGCTTACACACAAAAACCTTAATATTTACACCTCAGAATACACATAATATTAATCACCTAAGATTTTAACTGCTACAAAGCACAACACAGCATCACCCTTCATTGTCTGTAAAAGAACCCCCTGCAAGCAGCAAAGGTAACCCAAAAATAAGAGTTAAGTTGCCTTTTTTTGTAAGATTAAAAAATAACTCTTTCTATACCAGCCTTGAAGATAAGTTGCAAGAATTTGGCACCTGGATGTTAATTTTTACTCTGGCAAATATAAAATTTGTTTTGCTTCACTAGGTTTGCAATTAATTGACTAATAACAAGCCAAAGCAAATATCTTTTGATTCTGCACCTGTCTTTTGATTTTGTATTTATTAGAAAAGACCAACTTTTATTTAGCACAAATGTGTCAAAAAGCTTAGTTGTTAAAATTCACTAAATTTTAGCAACTTTGCTACAGTTGCTCTGTCAAAAGTTGTTAAAATTGGAAACTAGCTGATAAAAAAACTATTTTCAAGAAAAACTCCACACAAGGTAGTTCATTTGCAATTTTTTAGTTAAAAAAAATAATAAATAAATGCTGAATAGGGACTAGATAGACACAAGCAACTTTAAGAACATTATTTGTCCATATTGTAACCAGGGTATTATTATGGTGGAATTATCTATGAACTGTTCTTAAATTCTTTTCTGTATTCTTAATATTTTTTTGCTACTTGTGAATATCTTTGTGAGCCATGAGATAACTATTAGCCGTTTTCATTTAGCTAAATTTTTTTGTTGTGCCATACATAATATTTATTTTGTTTTAATTTTTTAGAATTTCTTTCAAACAATTTTAAATAATATTGAATGTTCAGTCAGCATATCATGTAGATAGTTAATTATTAACCATTTCTTAAAATTTTCGAACTGTTACAGTTAGTTTACCACCATAATTGACATCTTTATTTTAAATTTACTCTTTGACTTTTTAAACTAAAACTTTTGAACAATCATTTGAATGATTTTATTTAGACTTCTCAAAATGGTTATCATCTTAGTTCTATAAAAAAGTCATCACTTTCAAATGGTCATATAGAAGACAAAGAAAGAAAAAATGGTTATCTGCAAGTAAATAAATCTCTTCTATCTGGTAAGTAATGTTTTTCCATCTTTAGCTTGTTTATATGTATCAATATCGCCATAATTATTTAATTTCTTATTTTATATAGATGAAGGGAGAAATGCTCATAGTGTGTCTGATAGCACAGAACGATTGCCACCTGAAATTTCTAAAACCATTTTTGCATTTTTTTACATGATGTTTGGTAAGTAGACCGTTTCCTTATTCGAGAAAAATTGTTTTTGTTTTTTGAGCATTTGGACAATGTTTTATTTAGTTTTGTATTGACTAATTAAAAGCTGCATTAGATGTAATAAGCCCTGCACTGAAAAATCTATTGAAATCACAAGAGAGGAAAACACTAACAACTTGTTTATACGTGCAAGTTAAAATACTACTCAACTTCAAATCTGCAAAGCGGTTATACGAGGTCTGTTCAAAAAGTATCCGACCTTTTTCCCTCTCGCCAATAAGGTATGAGCAAACTGCCCGTGCAAAGCGTGGCTGCACACACACACATTCACGCGTAATCGTGAAGCGTTTCAGGCCGATTCGTCATTCGTATCTCTCTGTGTAAAGCATTTAGTGCAGGCGTGTAGTACGTGTTCATCGGTTTTTTGATTTTCAGAAAATTTCATTTCAATGACAGAACGCATCGAACAGAGGTATTGCATCAAGTTTTGTCAAAAACTTGGTGATACTCAAGTTGAAACAATTCGAAAGATTCAACAAGCTTTTGAAAATGAGGCCTTAAGCCCAACTCAGATAAAGCAATGGTTTAAACGCTTTAAAGATGGCCGTGCATCAGTGGAAAGTGATCCTCGCTCAGGAAGGCCATCCACAAGCCGAAACGAGGAGGCGATGGATCAGGTTCGTGAAAAAGTGTTGGAGGATCGTCGTTTAACAGTACGAGAGATTGCTGCAGAAATGGGAATAAGCACAGGCTCAGTTCATTCAATCCTAACTGAGGATTTGAACCTGCGGAGAGTGTCGGCTAAATTTGTCCCCAAGCTGCTGACGGAGCAACAGAAGGAACTCCGGAAGGAAATTTCGGAGGACATGCTGGATGTTGCAAATCATGACCCAGAATTTATCAAGACAATCATCACTGGTGATGAGACCTGGGTTTATGGTTATGACCCAGAAACCAAGTTTCAATCATCACAATGGAAGCATCCGGAATCACCACGCCCAAAAAAAGCTCGGCAAGTCCGCAGCAATGTGAAAGTTATGCTGACCTGTTTCTTTGATTCCCGTGGCATCGTGCATCATGAATACGCATTAGAAGGTCAAATAATCAACAAAGAGTACTACCTGGAGATTCTACGTCGCCTTCGTGATGCTGTGCGAAGAAAGCGGCCAAACATGTGGGCAGCAAAGAATTTTCAGCTTCACCACGACAATGCTCCCGCTCATTCTGCACATGTGGTGTAAGCTTTTCTAGCCAAAAACAGCATGCCACTTATTAGACAGGCTCCTTACTCTCCCGACTTAGCACCGTGTGATTTCTGGCTGTTCCCTAAGCTAAAAACAACTCTGAAAGGGAGGCGATTTCAGTCAAGAGAAGACATTATGAAAAAAGCGACGGAGGAGCTTCAGAGCATTCCGGGGGAGGAGTTTATGAAGTGTTTTGAGAAGTGGCAGAAGCGCTGGGATAAGTGTGTGAACCACCAAGGGGAATATTTTGAAGGAGATTGAATAAAACTTGCAAAATTTATTGTGTTGTGTGCTTTATACAAAAAAGTCGGATACTTTTTGAACAGACCTCGTACGGTGTAAAAATGCAAGCTGGCCTAATAGTGAGATATGAAAGCGGTGGCGGAAGCTTGACTATGACAAGCTGGAAAACACCGTAATGACACTTACAATCTGTTGATCTCTCATATTTTTGAAGATAAATATGACAGAATAAGCAAACTTGCGCAGGATTTTCGGTTTCCGTCTTCATGCTGCAAGTTGTGCATGAACGTGTACCCCCTATGGATAAACAACCTCCCCTGTCCGATGTATTTTTTGACCTGGTGCCAAACCGCGTTGTCGGCGCATTTGCTGTTTGCGAGTGGGTGGGAATTGTTCTGGCTGGAATTTGTTTTCTTATCATCGTATTTCATAAACACAGGCAAGTGTTTAAATGCTTAGTGAATAAAATGCCGATAGAAAGTCCAAAGTGCACCGGTTGCTTTATGATTTTGCAATATGATATTATAGCGGATAAAATTCTTATTTCTACTTTTCTCCTATTTTTTTACCATGTTTAACTTTCTTAAAATTATCGAAAACAAGTTTGCTAATAAATTGCATGTACAATGCATAAAGTAATGTAGTAAAACATTAATAAATAACGGTCGAGTGAGAAACTTAGACAGCGAATGGATTTGGAAATACGTCGATTATTTATTAGTCGATTCTATAAATCACGCAGCAACCTTATCTTTGTTAGGCTGGCATTTGTTCGGGCGGGCGATTACTGCTCAGGCGATACTAAAGCACTTAAGAGTTGCTTCAGCCAAGCTTCCCTAAATTTAACATTAGTTTTTTTTCAACGCAGATTTTTTGTGATATTTATTGTATGTCACTAATGAATTCTTGTTATTGCGTCTAAATCGCTTTTTTGCGCAATTTTTATCTCCCAGCTGTATTTTTAAACAATATCCAATCTTGTTTTATAAGGTCATCTAGAAGAGTACATTTACCGAGTGTATAGACATTGGACATTTCCAGGTGTTCAAGGTTGTGTCGGATTGCGACCCCATTCTTTTTATTGATATTTGCCGAAAAAAAAAGGTTTTTCCATTTAAACTGTAGAGAAAACTACAAATACAAGATTTTTACTTTAAATTGAAGGCCAAAATGTTTTTTTTCGAAAATGAATTAAAGAAAGAGAGTGACATTTTATTTTTCAACTTGCACACATTTGAAAAACAATTTCGAACAAACACAGAAAATTACGAGCTATTCACCGTGCAAAGGTCAGGAAGCATCGAAGAACCTTCAAGGTTATTAAATCAAGATGCTTCCTGATGAAAGTAACAATCAATTATCACTACCAACAATAGCAAATAAAACACGAAACCAAACGAAGAAAAAGAACAGTCATTCCAAAGTGTATAATAACTAAGAAAAACATTAATTATTACACAAAGAGAAGCAAAACACAAAACATAAACAAAAGGCCAAAATAGTTCTTTACTTTAACGCTCAAAAGTGTTTTTTCCTTTGAAAGTAATTGTCATTTTTACGCGACAATTGTGGAAAAAACAACTCCATCTCTGGGTCGGGGTGTGTAGGTCTTTAGAAAAACGGACCGGAAATCACCAATATCACATGCATACCAATACGCTTCAATGGTCATTGTTTGTTGACGTGCCGTATCATGTTAGTTGTTTAGGATAAATACGTTTTTCTAGAAAATCTCAAGGGGGCCGACGCCGCTTTGAAACGTTTCATGCACTGTTTTCTCGTTGTTGGCCATCGATTTTCTTGACACTCGCCTTCGCCCGGTTGACGATTTAATAGTTTATTTTGGTTGCAGGTTTATTGTCGTCCGAAGGTTTTTCTGTATCATGGGAACTCTCTATTTGTATCGATCCTTGACTATATATGTGACAACCTTGCCTGTTCCTGGCTTCCATTTTCAATGTGCTCCTAAGGTACATTTAATGTGTTTAGCAATTTAAAAAAATATAGTAAATAAACCTGCATTTTTAGGTCAATTTGTTTTTGATTTCTTGCCAAATAGTAGTAATGTTTTTCGTTTTACTCATATTACACGTAGTAAAGATAATTAAAAGGTGTATAGATTTTAGGCTTATTGTAATCGTTTTGATTTATTGTAATCCAAGTGATCTGCGAAATGTTATTATTTGGGCGTATGTCGCCCCCAAGAAGCAGCAATCTGATCATCCAGTTTGTGAACTGTCCCGATAAGCCAGAAACGAGTCTTTTCTCACTGGAAAAAAAGCAAGAGCTTCACCCAATAGAGATCAGACGGGAAGCAGAAATGAGCCAATTTGTAGTGATTGAAAATCAACTATCCCTATCCTAATCTCGACGAGGCTAACTCATTTAGGAAAGTACTTTTCGAACAGATACCTCTACCAAGCACTTCAATGCGGACCCTTTTAATCTTCGCGACGTGCGAGGCAGCATGAAAAAACGTTCTAGGAAACATATTATGAGTTTGCAGTGTAACCCTACTGCAAGGGGGTTTTTATATAAGAGATTTCTTTCTCTTAGACTGCTTGCTTGCTACAGCTTTTGAGCACAGTCTGCCCGGTTTGAAGTTGCCATCTTGTGAACTACATTTTGTCTGACCTCTATCTGCAAACCTTTTTGGCATGGATATTCCTAACAGGATAAAATATCCGGCCAACACAACTTTACAGTCACGGAGACACGCAAACTTTCCTACCATGGTAAGGTAGTAGTTCACAGGAAAGATCTGCGAAATTTTCCAGCCAGCTTAATACCGTATTTACATGTTTCGGACCGTGTTTTAATAAAATGAAATTACTATCTTCATCATATTTGCAAATTATCCTTCTGACTTGCAAGATAACAACTGACGATCTTAAATTAAAGGTCAAAATTATCCCGACTTGCTTTTCAAGGTTCACTATCCAAGTATTGCTGTTCGTTTCCAACGTTAACTTATTTATAAAATAAATGCTCTTTGAGACTACCCAGAAAGAAAGGTAATAATTTTGAATACTCTACGTAAGTTCAGCCAATTATTTAAAGTGACCTTTGGTCGCGGTGGTGGTCAGTGAACGTGCTCTCCGACGTTGTGTGCATCTGCAAGGGTAGTAATGATGAGCTTTTAAAAATTTCTTATTGTGAACAGTTTAATGTATCTAAAGATATCGTTTGAGTGCTGACCGACGAAGCATCAGTTTAAATTAAAATACGCTGCTGCCTTTTGGGTTGAAAATTCACACAGCATTTTAAGTTATGAACAAGACTTGTGCCTATCAGGTCGGGGTAATTACTTACCCTATGTATAGCGCCTCCATCGCTTTCCTGCGAGTCAGGAGGATAAATATAGAGATAAAAAAAAAAAACAATGTCAATGCATTTATAACAAAAGTACTTAAGCTCTATACCTGTGCTTTTCAACCCGTGGGACACAGTACGCACTTGTGCGGAATTTCTTACTTTTAGTTTAATTCCTTTTAATTTTTTGTTATGTTAATAACTCAAATGAGGTCCTATGCGTAACAAAAATTGTGAGTATTGGTAGTCCTAACGCATTATTTTTTATAACCATTACGGCGTTTTATTTAGTAATGAGATAGTAATGAGATAGGTTAAGTTAAAACCCATAAATATTGTGAATTATGGCTTCTAATAAGCAAAAAGCAGCAGTACAGCAAGAAATGGAAGAAAAGTTAGAAAATAATGAACAGTCGACAATTAAAACAAAAACCACCAATTGAGCAAAAAGCGAAAATGGAACGATGCATTATTGAGCTGGGATTTGTTACAGATTTAGACACAAACTACCCTTCGAGCTCGCTGCGTTTTCTGCTAGGTCATATACAACAGTTCATCAATGAAAAAGTCTATTTTATTTTTTTATATTTTATCCCCATATTTATTGTCCGGACTCTCAAAAAAGCGACGGAGGCGCTAATACATAGGGCAAGCAATTGCCCCGATCTGCTTCCGGAGATGCCAAGATATTGCTGTCCGGATGAAACTTAATGGAGATATGTCTAAAATTAAGAACTGTTTGCCAAGACCACCAAGCAGGGAAAAGTGCCGTTAAGTGTCTTTCCCAAGGACACCAACAGAATGGCGCGAGTAGGTTTTGAACCGAGACATACCGATCACAATCACGCAGCTCTAACTATTCGACGATGCTGCCCGACAAAGCACAGAGCCACTAAATATTCTAAACGGAAAAGCAAGCAGGTCGGCTTTATTTTTCAAACAACAAACACAAAATATTTGCTGAGCAACAGCAACAAGTCGAGCAATTGCTGGTAGAACGTTTTGATCAACCTCTCATCCTATCATTACAAAAATAGCTTATTTACCTTGGTAGAAACCGTCATAAAACCCTGTTTGGAGATAGTAGCGCAGGAGATTCATGGAAAATCCACGGCTGGACCAAAGTACAAAAATTGGCATCGCCGATAATACCGTGCAAAGAAGATGTTCAGTCATTGCTGCATCACCAAAAGAAGTTGTTCTAACCAAGCTTCGTCATGCGCCCTGCTTCGGGCTTTAATTAGATGAAACGACTCATACTACCAGTCAAGCTCAATTTATTGTTTATGTAACACATGAAAATTGCAGATAATTGATTTTGTCTTATTGGCATAGAGCTTTAAGTTTATTTTTAAAAGTGACAATTACTTCTCCGAGCATAAATGATGTGGTCGAAATGTAAGGTTATGTCCACCGACGGTGCCAGGGCTGCAGTTGGAGTTCATAACGGGGTTGCTGCTCCCATAAAGCAAATTGCATGAGTAATCACCGCACCATACAACGAGAAGCATTGATAGCCAAAAAACTTATCAATGAAGAAAAAGCTGCCAACTCGCCGATGTGATTGGTGATGTCATTAAAATTGTGACAACAATACTAAAAATCTCAAAGTCAAATCGCACGTTTCATAAAATTGTCAGAGAATGGGAGGTGATGAACGTCTTGTTTATCACTGCGAAGTTAGGTGGCTGTCTCGTGGAGGAGTAATGGAAAAAAAGTGGAAATAGCGGGAGGAACTTGTGTGATTCAATGGGCGAGAAGATCATAGAGCTAATTTGATTCAAGATTTGTTTTGGCTTGCCAGCTAGCTTAGCTTGTTGACATATTCGGTAGGCTATGCTTAGAGTGCTCAACATCATTCTAAAAGGATGTGGAATTGATATATTGGAAGCGACCTCTAGAATTACATCATTCAAGCAAAAACTTTAAAATTTGGAAAAAGAAATCTGCAGTAACAGTGTAAAAACTTTGAAGACGCTGCAGACTTCCATGTCTACATTTAAATGGGAAGAAACGGAACAGAATCTGGAGCATTGTATCACAAAGAAGCGAGCTCTTATATGCACACTCTGCTTGAATTTTGAAGCTTAATTTCCCATTTTGGTCGTTTAGCTTGCTTGCAGTTCATTGTGTTAAACAAGATTAAAATAGTTAAAGTAAAGCAAAAAGTTAAAATTGAGTTGCGACAACATTAAAAGATAAGCTAATTCTAAACAAACCCAAAAAATAAAAGTAGTTGATTTAAGATCTTTTTATGTGCCAACATTTTTTAAAGTCCGGCATAGCAAAGCTGAAAAAAAGTGATGCATTCGGAACAGCCTTGACTTAAATAGACCAGGTAAATTTATAGGTGATGAAAAAAAGGCACCATCTTACTCGAAAGTAAGACACTTGATGAATTAATGCGGGAAGCTTTGGAGCAAGAGATTTTGCTCAACTCGTACGAAATTTCGAGGGATATTCAGCAGCAAACGAGTCATTAATATACTCAAAATTTCTTTCTCGTTTTTTAAAGTGCTTTTAGGATATAGGCTTACTTACTTATAGCAGAAGCGAGTGAAATAAATCAGAGTTGAAATCAAATTCAATCCATTGCGGCTTAGGCTATTGATACTATAACCACACAAGAAGAACAAGCTCAACTCCGTTCTACATCACTTTAGTTATTTCGGTAGTAAACAAAACTCTTAAATGTCTAATCTGATTTTACGGTTATTCATCAGCAGCCGTACATCAACGCGGGGTTGAAGTGAACGAGTTACAATCGGCTAAAGTTTTCTACGTATGTCAAACCTTCCATTGTTATTTCCACAAATTGCAAAACAAATTGCTGCAAACTAATTCTGGTTGACTAATGCGGATGAAATTTTGGCGACATGAAAAAGTGCGAACTGTTCTTTTAAAGGTTGAAAAGCTCTGCTCTATACATTGTACGTTAAGGAAAAAATTGTTGTAACTGGGAGTTGATTTTCGCTAGCGAATTGAACCAGTTTAAATTTAAATCCCGTTTGTCAGCTTGAGCATTACCCCCAACTGCTGCCTCGGCTCTTGCTTGATTAAGTTGAAGACCGGCTTTCAAAACAATTCACGCCTACCCGTTTAAGTGTAGTTTCTTCCCATTCAAATTTCAAGGAAATTCATTAATCAGCAACACTCAGATTGACGCCTAACAATCAATTTGTCAAGTTGTCTTTTTTTTTCTGCCTAGTTAAAGTAAATTACCTGTACAAGTGAACCCGAAAGCTCAAACGATTTTTAAAACGCATCCAGTCTACATAATATAATAACCTTATCAGTCGTCTACTGCAAGGTTTACAGTATTTTATGGCTAAAACAAACAGTGAAATTTTCTGGTAAATTTTGGTTGTTTGGCAAATTTTTTCAAAAAGTAATTAATGTTTTGAATCTTTTGTAGTAAGTGTTTTAGGAAATGAACAAACTTTATGGGTCGTTTATTACATGTGCCCCCGAGCTTATATGACGCGATACTTGTATCCACAAATTTAAGGACAGAGTACGCAGCCCCCAATCTCGCCGGGCCTATTCGATGGGATCGCATTTTTAAGTGCTCGATTATTTTTGTATTTGTTTTCATTTGTGTAAGTAGAGGAATGTTGGCTGAAGTGATTTGAGTTTGTCCTTGTCCAATTGTGTCGTCGTGTAGATTGTGTAAGATAATGTTTGTTTTTGTATCGAGTCATTCTATTAATTTGATATACATTTAAAATGTAAATATACAGGGGGGTGCAAAAGTATACAGTAGTACAACATCAGTGACATATTATAGTAAAGTGAAAGAGATATATATTAAGTTACAAAAATGCATTAATGGGCGTTGTAAAAGATAAAGTTTTTGCATGAGAGCCCCATACTGTTGAGGATATGATTCAGTTCATTATTGAGGCTTGTCGGGAAATTGATGACGATAAAGACCTCTGTTTAAGGATGTGCATGAGTTTCAGTTCTCGACTACAACAATGTGTGAATGCTGATGGCAAGCAATTCGAGCACTTGAGGGATTAAGATTTTTAGTACATGTGCTTCTTATTACCTATTTAAGCAATATTCATTTTTTTTTAGTAAATGCAGTACATAATCTACATGTTTTCCCTTTTTTTATTACTGCATACCTATTTTTGCACCATCCTGTATATATAATACAAATTTTCTTCAATCACTTTTTAAAAACCACAAAAGTCTGTTTTATTCTATGCAATTGTGGTGATTTCTATTTGAATAAGTACGCACTTGACAATTCTATGTTCCTTTCATTGAGCGCGTGCTAAAAGACGTTACCAGTAAGATTTTTTAATTAAGTGTTCGAAGCAAACCTGACTTTTTCTGGAATGACTTTCGTTGCCGTTTACAATTTAATTTTAATTTGTTATCTAATTGTGACTATCACACTCAAAGAAATCTGTTGTGATAAGATCTTATATAAGATGCTTTTGTGTTATTTCCCAATGCAAAAATTGTTAGCTAAAATTGCGTATTTGTTAATTAAACAATTATTGAGTCATTTATGTTACTGCAAAGCGAGTTCGTCTTTTGACCGAGTTCATCTAAGTTTACGGCCTTTTGATGCTCACCCAGCTCGTGGTTATTATTAAATATTAGAGAACAAGACACTTTTAACTCTATCGATTCATCAACTTTCAAACAAACAACTGATGACAGACTGATGACTGATGACAGACTAATTTCAAACCAACGATTGTTACACAAAACAAACAAACGTAATTATAGGGCCGACCGAAGATGAAACGGAGGGAACAAGTCAAAGAAAACATAAGAAAGATTGGTTTAAGACAGCGTTTCTCAAACCTTTTTTTCTGCGACCAAATAAATTGGAGCGAGCATATATTGAAACAACACGAAGCTGTTATGTACAGTGGTGAATATTCAAAGTTAGGGGCCCGAGGCAAGGATTTCCAAAACTGGATGTTCTCTAAAAAAAAACTATGGCTTTGATCTTGTATTTCCCTTTTTTCTCCCAAAATCATAGTGATCTCTAAAAAAAAAAAAGTCTTCACTTTGATTTGATCTCTTTTCCTATTTTTCTCCTAAAATCATAGTGATGTCTAAAAATAAAGGTCTTTACTTCGATTTGATCTCTTTTTTCCCTATTTTTCTCCCAAAATCATAGTGATCTCTAAAAAAAAAAAAAAGGTCTTCAAATTGAATCTGACTCTGGTTTCTAGATTTTTGTCTTAAAATCATAATGTTTTCTTAAAAAAAGGGTTTTCACTTTTGAAATTTTGTGTGCGCAGTTCCTTTTCTTTTACGTGCGGTAATTTACAAATTTTTGCGACCATTCCGCCTAGCCTTGACGACCCACATTTGGGTCGCGACCCATGGTTTGAGAAACGCTGGTTTAAGGAAAGAAGACGCGGCAGATCGATTTAAGTGGAGAGAAGGTGTAAGAAGAGTTGCAGAAGAGTGGGATGCATCCGGCCACCTCCAGTCACTGGGGATTAAACCGGATTAAAACTGGATGATGATAATGATGATGGCTGTTATAAATTTACCTCATTTTCGAATTGAGAACATTTTTATGGTCATTGCTCTATTGTATTTTTTATACATACAATCGTTATTCACCATTGTATCTGTGTTTACGGGATTTGTACGAGGTCTAACTAGAAAAAAACAAAGCTTTGCTTTTACTAACTTGAATATAGAAGAACTAAGCAAACTCACTTTTCGAGCGTTTTTCAAGATACCCATTTCACACACACACACGGCTCAGTACTCTTTAAGCTTCTTGTTGTGCCTTCAGGTGAGCTGACGTGTGCTTTGGTCTATTTAACGTTTAGATGCCGTTTCTCTTTCATGACATTTTATAGAAATGGAAACAGGAAAAAGCCACAGCGTTGTAATTTAAAGCAACGTGCAATCGGGGATTGTCATAGACTCTTTCACTTGAAACTCTTATGACTTAACGACACAAAATTTCTTTGTAAAAGTGTTGGTCCATTGTTCTAGTGTATTTGCATATATTCACGGCGGCTAAACGAAAAGTGAGCAGAAGGCGCAATTTTTATTCTCAGTCTATCTAAAAAATTTTATTGTGCTTTGAAAAAATCACTTTATGACAAAGTCCTGAACGGGGTGACGCTGCTTATCTACAACGGTAAGCCCGCCTAATACGGAAAGCAACGTATAGTCCAATATCATTCAATACTCCAGTATACACTGTATACAAAGGACATTGCGTTATAGAAGACAATGACTATTGTTTTCACTTTGGACTTAATTACGCTAGGCTCTTGAAGTTACGAGAAAAGCGAAATGTTCGACATTTTACCATGACGACGCACCCAGTATTGCTAATCAAAGAGATTTTATGTCGAAAGCAACTCATAAAGCTGCGGCATCCTCATATTCATTAAACTTGGTTGCTGTGACTTTTTGTTGCTGCGAACATGACGGGGAAACGACTTGCAAACGTTGAAGAGATTAAAACAGTCTTGAAAGAATGACCGAAGGTCGTTTTAAGATTGCTTTGAGACATGTGACAATAAAAGAATAGAAACTCTTGTGCTTACAAAAGAAAAAAAGGTTGATCCAAGTGATTTTGTTTATTTTTTGCAAGAAAGTCACCACTGAGCTACACTTTGATTAAGCTTGTCTAATTTAAAGTGTTTACGATATAAAAAATTTTAAATTCTGGAAAGGTTGCCTTTATAGTTCTTTAGTTTTCCATTTGCAATAGTCAAATAAAAGTTCGCACAATGCTTACTCACTTTTCCAATTTAACCCACACGTCTAACGTACAGGGTGGCCCACTTAAAAGTAGCCCAGAAAATGTAGTAGAGAAGAGGAACATTCTTTCATTGTTTAAATTACCTGTAGTGTTATAAAAGATTGTTTTATTTACCTGTAATGTTATATGCTGGAAGTGCTCCCCATTGACATCTATGCATTTGTGGGCACGTTTAACAACGTCTGCAGATACTGCCTGTAGCTCTTCTCTGGTGATTCTCTTGATAGCATTGGTAATGTTCTCCTTTAGTTGGTTAGCCTGTTTCGCACCATTTCTTTACCAAGCTCTGAATGGAACGTTTTGCTGGTGCTTTTATCTCTGGGTATTTTTCCAGGAATGCCTGTTGCATTTCCTTAATTGATCCAGTGCGCTTCCACAATCACTATTCTCTGCTGCAGCAAAAACACCGTCCTTAAAAAATTTTAACTGTTGATTTTGAGAAATTTGGAGCCTTTATCTGAAAAAAAAATTGATGAGAGAAAGATAACATATTAGGTGCCCAAAAAAGTCTTTGCCGATTTTTGTTGACTTATTTTAGGCCCCCTTTTTCATTACTGACAAGCATAGTTATACAGGAACCAACTTGTACTGACAAGTAAATTGTTGAATGATTTCAGTTTTGTAATTTTTCATGACTAATGTTATTTATTATTTCAGAGCCTTAAAAATGACTGATAGAAAATTGATAACTCGTGCTTGTCTGTTGTACGAGTTTAAACTTTTGATTCTCCAAGATAATGCTCGACCACACGTTGCAAAAATAACACTTGCCAAGATAGCAGAACTAAAGTGGGAGATTATGCTCCATCCACTGTATTCACCAGCATAGGCGTACCAGCCCAAAAAATTTTGGGGGCAATGAAGTTTCGCGCAAAACTTGTGACGTTTGCCCAAATCATGATTTTCTAGTACTTTATGAATAGAACAAAAAATTTGTCTGAAATTCTTGGCTGGAGAAGAAATTTCGTCCTGAAATCATGGTAATCTCTAAAAAAAAAAGGTATTTTGTCCAATTTTAATTTTGATTTTGTCCAAAAAATTTGAATTTTGCCCAAATCTTGGAAACTTGGGGGTAAAATTGCCCCCCCTCCTTTCCCCCAGGCAGGTACGGCTATGTTCACCAGACCTCTTCCCAACAGATTTCCACTTGTTTTTGAGCTTAGATAGTCATATGAGAACAGCACATTCAATATTGAAGATCATTTGAAAACGGAAGTGCATAACTTTTTCCAGAGTAAAAAGAAAGACTTTTACAAAAATGGCATTACTAAGTTACAGAACCGTTGGGAGAAGGTCATAGAATGTGAGGGTTCATATTTTGATGAATAAATACACTTAATACTTTAATTATGAATCTTTAATTTCCTTCATAAAAAATCGGCAAAGACTTTTTTGGGCACCTGATATTTGGTATATTGGCCTACAACCTATCGAGGTCATCAACTACATCAACCTATCATCTATACAACTTATCGAGAGATCAGGCTACTTTTAAGTGAGTCACAACCTATCGAGAGATCGGGCTACTTTTAAGTGGGCCACCCTGTCCTGTACTTGTCAGTTTTCAAAACAAACATTGATTCAATAACAGTTCACTCGTAATTAGTTTCAACTATTTGTTGGTATAGTACTTGGATAACGAAGCTCTTTGCTGCCTATTGCTGCGATCACACACAATTTTTTTTTTTTGGTTGCTTGTTGTGTAATCGATTGTGCATATTAGTTGATTCTTTATTGGTTGTTTTGTCCAATTCAAATGATTGTTTTGCCTGTGAAATTTGTTGCTTGATTTCTTCGCGACAAGCCGCAGTTATCCATCAGTCAATTAGCCATTACTTTTGCAAACAACTTCTAAAACAGAAAGATTTATTTTATTTGTCTAAATTATTGCTTCAAGTCCAAAGTTCATTTTGCAACCATCGAGTCAGTAGTTCGTCGACCTAAAGTAACCTTCCAGATAAATGTCCAAAGAACAGTTGTCACATAGCCAAACTTGCTACGTAAACATAGAAAGAAGGGTTAAAGGCTAGTTTCCACTACGAACTTGGAATGAAGCATTCTTTGTTTCTCTTATTGGATCTTTCCGCACTTGAAATGTAAGCGAGCGCTAAGCGAAGCGAAAAAATTTGTTAAAACAAATAATATTACATTCCACGCTGTAGTGGAAACAAGCCCTTCTAGTAGCAAAAACCATTGTTCCTGTTTAAATTAAGTTCAAAATTGCCATGTCGCAACGTTTTGACTTTTGATCTTTACAATTGATTGTTTCTCAAAGAACATTCTTCTTAGCTGTTGGAGGCATAATATAAAATGAGATGATTTTAAATCATTTGCATGAATAATTTTCACAAAACGCTTACCAGTGGCCGCAGACTCCTGCTTGGTGCTGATTTTATTCATCCTTAACATTCTGTTGTTGTGGTTTCCTGTGTTAAGTTGAGCTACTTTTTTATTTTACTTCTCGCAGCTATGTTCCTTAAGTTTCTGTGGCTTCAGCTTGAATAAAAAATTTGTTTTCCGTGTTCCAGCTTTAAAAATCACTTCTGCTTTATAAAAACAAAGCAAATAAAGTTTTTTTTACTGTTTTTCTCTACCTGGTTTCAGCAAAAGTATTTTTTTAACATGTTAAAAGGCTTTTAACAGAAATCTATTTCCCTTTTTTAGCAAAGTTAAATTGACGATTTTATTTAACTGGTCAAATTGCGATACATAAATTCATTAATAAAATCAGTACAAAAATTAAAAAAGTTCAATGGGCCAAATATTTTATTTAGAAATTAAAAACTAAGACTTAACTAATTTATTACGAAAATTAAATTTCGACCTATAAAGGTCATCATCAGTTTCTGTAAAAAATCGAAATTTAAATAAATTTTAAAAATTAAAAAACACTACTCGTTTTATTCAAGTCCTGACTCTAAAGACACAAAGTGAAGCCTCAATAAAAGCTACAAAGCAAACGATACGACAGCTGACGTCATCATTATCAATCATGTAATGAAGGTGAAAAACGCACACTGAAAAAATCTATGTAGTAAAATCAAAGAAAACACAAACTTCCGCTAAGATTTAAAGCGTTGGTTGAAGAACAAAATAGCCGCTGTAGTTTCCACACAGTGTGTGCAGTTTAAAAGATAGTGAGCAAATAAACGGGTTTAAAACTCAATCACAATTATAAGACAGAAAAATTCTATTATTTCGCACTCAAATAGAAAAATTTTAATTTAAAACAACGTCTTACTTGCAAAAATTATGGTATCTACATGGCAGAGTGTAAAGTTTGCGAAATGCAATTCGTAGAACCAACAAAAAATAAATTTTCTATCCGATTGAATAACCACCACTCATTTTGGAACAAAATAAACGTTAATGATGACGATAACCGAGCTGTGCTCAAACATTTTTATAAATTTCAGAATAAAAAGTAAAGCCAATATATTTTCTGCTTTGTTTAGGACGTTTTGGGAATTATAACTCATTCCATTATAACGCTGTTGATAATATCAATTATAATATCAATGATAATTGATAATATCAACTGCGTTATAATGGAATGAGTTATAATTCCGAAACATCCTGAATAAAACAATGTTTCAAAATATATATTGGCTATACTTTTTATTCTGAAAATAGTTAAGCGTTTCATATTTTATGCTCCGAAATTTATAAATTTCTTTTCGACGTTCTTAATGCTAAACCTGACATCACAGAATGCTTTATGGTTATATTTGTAGAACAACCAGATAAAACTTTAATGGATTAATTGTTTGAATGCTAAAATTAATATTAAAATTCTTCAATTAGGCAGACGAGGGTCAGTCCAAAACTTGTTAAAATTTACTTTAATTTTAATTTAATATCGATTTCGACATAAAGTCATCTTCAGTTAAATCTTATTTAAATAAAATCTTATACAGTAATCTTATAATTGTGATTGAGTTTTAAAACCGTTTATTTGTTCACTTTCTTTCAAACTGTACACACTGTGTGGAAAATACAGCAGCTTTTTTGATGTTTTCAACCAACGCTTTATATCTTAGCGAAAGTTAGCGTTTTCCTTGATTTTACTACAGATTTTTGCAGTGTGCTTTTTTTACCTTCATTACATAATTGATAACGATGAATTCAGCTGTCGTGTCGTTTGCCTTGTAGCTTTCATTAAGGCTTCATTTAGTGTCTTTAGAGTCAGGACTTGAATAAAATGAGTAGTGTTTTTTAATTTTTAAAAAAAATTTTTAATTTTGATTTTTTTGCAGAAACTGATGATGACCTTTATAGGTCGAAATTGATTTTTCGTAATGAATTAGTTAGGTTTTAGTTTTTAATTTCTAAATAAAATATTTGGCCCATTGAACTTTGACTTATTTTATCAATGAATTTATGTATCGCAGTATTTTTTTAATTGAAACTTTAGATCTAATTGTAATAAAGAAAACAATTTGGCACGAAGATTGAAATTAACTAGATCGAAATCAATAATGAATTGAACTTATGTCTTAAACGTCTTCTCTGACGAACTCTGGCGAAAAATATCCGTTGAAGGTGTTGTCTTAAGCTTTCTATCTCTTAATTTTGTTACTTTTCCCAGGTCAACTATAAACTGACCACGATGATTTATCGCGCCATCGCCTTAATGTCCGGCGGCGGTCTCAGTCTCACTGGTGCTCACAACTACTGCGGTGATTACCTGTTCAGTGGTCATACGGTCATTCTGGTTATGACCTGTTTAATGATACTTGAATGTAAGTTGTCGGGGCCGCTTTTGTTTGTTTCCGTTTTTACTCATTTCGTGTCTGTGAAATTTGAAGTTTTTTTCAAGTTTTATGTTGTAATTAAATGAATCAAAATATGTTGCAAGTTTGAGGACGATTGCGTTGTGAATAGTAAGTTTACTTAGTCTTGTGATGGTCTTTTGATCTTTGATTATTGGAAATATTAAGTTGGGATAAATAACAATTTTGTTATTTTACAAAAAACTTAGTGTTTTGTAGCTGCTCTAAATATATTCAATGTGTTTCTAGTTTCCGTAGCTTGCCAAGAAAGTTCTAAATCGAATATCGCTCATTTTAGACACACCGAAGCGATTTTGGTTGCTGCATTGGGCCAGCGAAATATCGGCGGCGACTGCCATCGTTTGTATCTTACTTGCCCATGACCATTATACTATTGACGTCGTTGTTGCTTACCTACTCACAACCAGACTGTTTTGGTCCTATCACACCATGTGCAATGTTCCTGTGAGTTTGCTTGCTTTGCTTTGTTTTGTGTTTAATTTTGTTCACTTTTTCAGAACGCTTTACTCATACCGAAGCAAACATTAAAAAAACGAGAACAGTACTCGATGATTCGCTTGTTCTGGTTTTATTACAAAGTTTAATTTCCCGCTATCATCTGTATTTGGTTTTCAGGCTCTCAAAGAGGCAAGCAAATCCAATCTTCTTGCTCGCGCCTGGTGGTTTCCCCTCTTTCACTACTTTGAATCTAAAGTGGCCAGTAATGGTCCCTTGCCTCATCAATTTGAGTGGCCGTTGCCATGGCCGAAGCGTTTGGTGCATTTATTAAATCACAAAAGAACCCTTGTGAAAGGAGTGTAACCGAACTAATTGAACATTTTTAGTTTTCTCCTCAGCGGCGGGCATTCATTCGTAGAAGCTTTTTTCAGACGATTTTCTTTAATATCTGAAAAAAGTTTTAGTAAGGTTCTAATTGCGATTTTCTCTTATTCATTTTTGTGATCAAGTAATTTATCAAAGCAAAGAACTGTGATAATTATTCTGTAGTGGTAGAATACGAGAACCTTATTTTCCATATTACGCATAAATTTTTTGTTTACTGTTCTTATTCCGTGTTTCACCGTCAGCAATCACGTCATCACATTTACTCATGTAACTCGTTATTAAGCTTCCATGATGTACATTTTATTTTGTTAAGCTCGCTTTGCGTTTTGAAAAGTATTTGACTCAGCAACAGAAACCGAGTATCTACACCATGGTCGCAGATTGATTATTTGGCCAAGCTAGCTGCGAGAGGTTTTGCTTGATTTCTCTTTCGAAATATGACGCTATGCAAGATCATCACCAGTAGTGATGACTAACCGTGATGATTACCAGCATGTACACTTGCAATCTGCATGCACCGTAGTTTTTAACGCTGCATTGTGGCTTGAAGTATGCAAGGCGGCGCTCTTCAAAGGATGAATGTAGCCTGCGCTTTGCTTAAAGTCCTAAACTGCTGTTTATTCCGTATTTAATCTTTTAACTTCGTTTATGATTGATGTAGATTATTAGTAATTAATTTTGTGATTTTTGTTAAACTATCACGAATGCAACTGAGCAAGCTGTGGAAGTTTTAAAAATATTTTTTTAGCAACCTTTAGAAGTTTTGAAAACTTAAGTGAATATCTTTTTTAATGAAGACATTAAAAGTGTTTTCTGTATTGCAATTTGTTTTAAAAAATTACTTGCTGCAATATGTCACGTTATTGCAAAGATTTAACTAAAAAGATCGACTTGATATTTCTCGATGATTTATCTTCGTTCGGTGATAAACGTCCGCAGAAATGAGATCGATCTTTCATTTTTTTTATCACACTTTGTTGTTAAACTGTGCGTAACTGTTTCATACAATTGATGAGTAACTACTTAGTTAAGGTGTATCATGCCGTTGATGTGCTGCTCTGCTGGGTGTTGTGCACTACAGTAGCAAACGGTGTTTTCGTCGATATAATGGCTTTACAACTAAATTAAAAACTTTTTTCAACTGTGGTTGCAACTTAAATAATTTCACTTTTGTTTGTTTTCCATAAAACTGCTTAAACCTGTTTAAAGATTTGTTTTTTAGAAAGGATATCTGCTGCAAAGAGTGCTTGTGCTTTTTGTTGAAAATTATTTCAGTATTTTATGATCCTTGCCCTTATTTTTAATCGTTCTTTTTCTTGTTTGTTTATTTTGTTTGTGCAATCCTTAATTTTTAATGATTGCCATGTTTCGATGTCGTTGCCACCATCAAGTGGTTTTTTGAATCACTGTTTGGAATTAAATAAAAATAATATTTCTGCTGTTAAACATAATTGCGCTGCTATAGATCGATGTTACACGTTCAATTATGTCGGATCTGGAATCCCAGAGTTTCCGCACTCGCGTGTCTTATAGCGCTGTGTTTGACTTGAAGTAAAGTTTGTTTGGTGCCACAAGTTGTTGTAAGTTTGAGAACAAATTAGTGAATAATAAATCTTTTTCCAGCCTCTCTGTGTTGTTTCTACGTATTTCAACCTTTGCCGCTGTTAAGCTTGTCATACAACGCCGCCGATGACTAGGATGACTTGTGTTTTCCTTCATATGTGCTAATTCTTTTTAATTATATGCGGTCTACGTACCGCCTATCACAGTGACACGAAAATTTATTAACTACATTGCTTAAAAGCGAAGCAGGCAACATGTCTTTTTTGGTTGCAAGAAGTCGGCGAGTTGTAAAAATAACACGTTCTACTGCTAAGAAGCATTTTTTCACACTGGCCTTAATTTTACTTTCATGTCTAACCCGACCACGTTATTGAGAGAGACATTTTATTTTTTTACCTTGCACACATTTGAAAAACGATTTTGGACAAATACAGAAAATTATAAGCTATTCACTGTGCAAAGGTCAGGAAGCATCGAACCTTCATGGTTATCAAATCAAGATGCTTTCTGATAAAAGTAACAATCAATTATTACTACCGACAAATAAGAAATAAAAAACGAAATCAAACAAAGAAATGAACAATAATTCCAAAGCGTAACTAAGAAAAAAAGAAAACATTAATTTTTTCACAAAGAAGAGCAAAAAAAAATCAAAAACATAGCAACAAGAAATAAGCGAGATCATTTGCGAGAAACAGGAAAAAATTTCTTACAAAATTTAACTTGTAAACTCCGTAAATGTTTTTTTATAAATTTTTTTTAATGAAACCCACTGCATACCCCTAAATTCAGCATCTATTTGACCCCATAATATAGAACCTCTATAAGAAAGAAGATTTTTACTAAAATTTTCATTAATACGAGGTATAAAATATAAGAAGTTTTGTATTTCTTCTATTGTGATTATGAATTTCTGTCAATTTACTAAATAAAGCATAAAATTTCTGAGGTAATTCACTATGATACAGTTGATAAATAAATTTAGCTAATTCTAATAAGTATATGTCTTCCAGTTGTAAAAAATTAAGTGTTTTGTAAAGAGGTGGTTTTACTGAGTGAATTTACTGCAAGATAAAATAATTCTTAAAATGTTATTTAATTTAATTTTAACAACTTCAAGAAATGTTTTATTAGCTGTTGCCCAAACAATAATTCCATATTTTATCTTGCTGTAAACCAAAGTGTAATATGGCATGCAGAGGGTTTCACGAGCAACATTACTATGCAATCTGTAAAAAAGGCCAGCATATCTGGAGAGCTGTAGGGTCAATTGTGTAATGCGGGAGGACCATGTTAAAGTTTTATCAATCGATATTCCGAGATATTTAATAGTTTCAACTCGTTTGAGAGCTATATCATTTAAATTTAAATTAAAGCTTGCTCCAAGAGATTTGTGAGGGGATTGTTAATAACCATAACATTTGTTATAGGGAAATTCAATGATAATTTATTTTGACGAAGCCATGCATCTATTTTCTTAAGTTCTAAGTTAGATTTTGTTTGCAGAGACTCAATGCTTCTATCAGACATCATTAGAAGAGTATCATCTGCAAATAATGAGGTGTTAAAACTAGAGGCCGTAGGCAAATTGTTAAATATACAGCAAAAACAAACAAGGACCCAAACAAGACCCTTGAAGAAAACCACATGCGACTTTTAGGTTGTCAGACATTGTATTTCTGATATTTGTATATTGAAGCCGATCAGAAAGATAGCTTTTAAAAAGTTCTAGGGGTTTTCCTCTGATGCCGAAATTCATAGACGTTTTGTGTAAAAGTAATTCATGGTCAACAGTATCAAAGGCTTTTGATAAATCTAGGAAAATACAAGTATACAAATTATTATCAATATTACTAACTAAAGAGTCATATATTAAACTGATAGCAAAATTAGTATCAGTATCAGTATCTTTTATTTCAGTGCCGCCATAAAAAACATAGTGAAATAGGAAATTTGTAAGTAGTAGAAAGCAGAACAGAAAAAGGAAGAGGCAACAAAACGATGAACGTTCTGGCATGCAATCAAGATAAGAAGAGATTTTTAAGAACAAGTGTGCATGGTTGCAGCACCTTTTAAAAGAAACCAAAAAATAAAAAAAGAAATGAAAGAAAGAAGAGTTTTTTCTCAATCCAAATTAATTATCGCTTAAGAAATTTTTTTTGTGAGAAATTCGTACAATCGGTTGTAGATGAGTTTTTCTAATATTTTATCAAATTACCATAGAATTGAGATAGGGCGGTAATTAATTGATTCACAAGGATCACTTTTTAAATTTGGGTGTAATTTCAGCAATTTTCAAACTGTTTGGAAAGACTTCCGTGCTAAAGCAAATATTACTGTATATATGTTGCTTAGTATTGGGTAAATAGTAGATTTACTATATTTAAGAAATTTTGTGTCAACATCCAAAAATTGAGAATACAACTGCCCGCAAGTTAAAAGATTTTCTGTCACCTACTTCACATACAGTGAAGAAATGCCATGCCTGGGAACTCCTCCGGTTAGACATGAAAATAAAATCAAAGCCAGTGGGGAAAAATGCTTTTTTGCAGTGGAACCACGTACTGTTTTTACATCTCGCTCATCTCTTCCTGCAATCGAGAAGGACGTACTGCCTGCTTTGCTTTTAAACTTTTTGTCGGCAGCATGGTCGAGTGGTTAAAGCGCCGGGATCGTGATCGACACGGTCTCTGTTCAAAACCTACTCGCGCCCTTCTGTTGTGTTCTTCGGAAAGACATTTTACGGCACTTTTCCCTGCTTGGTGGTCTTGGCAAGCAGTTCTAAATTAAAGTCATATCTCTATTAAAACTTCAACAGACAGTAATATCTCGACATCTCCGGAAGCAGGTCGGGGTAATTACTTGCCCAATGTATAGAGACTTCGGCGCTTTCCCGCGTCAGGAGGATAAATATAGAGATAAAAATAAAAAATAAAAAAAAGCAATGTAGTATATCCTTTTTTGTACCACTGTAATAGGCTGTACATCTCAATAATTACAGGGCAAAATTTGTCAAAAGGTACCAAAATTTATTGAAACAGGCCAAATTTCAAACTCTCGCAAAATTTCCACTTGTTTCGGCAAACCTTCAACCCCAGTCGTGTCTAGTGAATCAGCGATTTCTTCTTTTCTGTTTTTATTTTTCTTTATATTTATCCTCCTGACTCGCAAGAAAGCAACGGAGGCGCTATACATAGGGCAAGCAATTACCCCAACCTGCTTCCGGAGATACCAAGATATTGCTGTCAGCTTAAAATTTTAATCGAGATATGACTGTAATTTAGAACTGCTTGCTAAGACCACCAAGCAGGGAAAAGTGCCGTAAAATGTCTTTCCCAAGAACACAACAAAAGGGCGCGAGTAGGTTTTGAACCGAGACCGTGTCGATCACGATCCCGGCGCTTTAACCACTCGACCACGCGATTGGTCAACGCCTTTTAGATAACCCTATGTGCGCCCAATATTGCAGTGATAAAAATTTACCATTCTTTCATTTGGCCTTTCGTCTTCTCATTTATGTGCTTTAGAAGCTGTTTGCATCTAATTATTATCGAAGCCAAATTTATGACGCCAGAATGAGTTTGTTTACAACTTGGAAATCTTGGGCAGTTCCCACCTTGGTCGTGTTTTGGTTGGGTTTTTTAGCAAACAGCTCTAAATCACACTCGTATTTATTTGTAAATTATTATTATTAATAAACTAAACAAAGTTTCAAGTTGTTTTCCAAAGCAGGTTGGGTGATTGTTGATGTTTCCTGTAATTTTAATACAACATAGTCCTGCAATTACGAAGAATAAATTGATCATATAACAGTGACAATAAGGAGCATGAATATAAGAAAAGTTTGTTTCTTCTAAAAACAAAAAAATAACCAAGCAAGAGCAATTACTAGTTGTGCACGGCGGAATAGCTTTGGTGGTGGTTGTGGTGGGCTTACCCGATCCATTCCTAAAAATGAGAGTGCGGATTAGCCCAGATGGCGGTTGTTTTCTCGCAGCCTGGGCTGTGAGTAAGTCTGCTATGTCTGTTACTAATCATGACAGACCGAAACAAAACTGCCAAAACGGAAAAGTGTCTACCCAATCTACCGATCCCGAGGGTCTGCTAATCGGCAAACGTCCTTTTCAGGACGGGGCAATGTCTGGAAAAGCTGCTTTTTTCAGGCCACATTGCCAACAAGTTCCAAAGACCCACTATTCTTCAGCTGAATATCGAAAACCTTACTGCAAGCAAGATGAACGTTCTTCATTATTTTGTTATACAGTTTGAGGGATTCGTCATCCTACTATAACAGACCCACTGCTCTAATACAGAGAAATTGGTACTTCCAAGCTACCAACCAGCTGGTTCTTCCTTAAGCAGAAAGCATGGCCTTGCCACGTTCGTCCACGAGCGACTAAGGTATACGCTTTTGGACCAATCTCCACCGACATCGGAGATTGAGTGGTTGTGCGTGGACTTGATGGTCATAAAATAGTCAACGTCTATAAACCTCCACCAACGTGACTGCGACCACTAGATCTCCCAATGCTTCCTCAACCCTGTTTTTATGCCGGCGATTTCAACTGCCGTCACATTGATTGGGGCTACAATGTTAAGAGCCCGGACGGTGAGTGCTTGGCTGACTAGGCAAATATTAATAATCTTGCCCTCTTATACAATGCCAAGGACGCCGCTCTCTTATACAATGCCAGGGACACTAGGGGAAGGTCAGGTTAGCTGATAAAGGAAGTTAGTCGATACAGCAGCTTTAACAGTCAAAAGAAATAACTTTAAATTGACTTAATGCCACCAATTAAAACAGAGTTATTATGCTTAGTTATGATAAAAAAGTTGTTGGAATTCGTATAGTTTTTAGCAAACATTTTTGAAAAATGCTAAAATTTTTCTAAAAACCTATTTTAAAAAATTTATGTTTATTTATTAATTGTGAATGACAGAAAACTTGTGTAAAGCTAAATTGCGGCCAGTTTATGAAACCAACGACCTAAAAGTCTATGAAACCAAATAACTGTTTTCTTATCGTCAAAATTTAAATAGAAAATTAAGAAATAATCCAAAGCAGTGGGCAGCGGAGATAAAGCAGTTCTGACTACCACTAGAGTGTGGAGAATGCGATTGACATATAGGAAAAAAACAAAAAGCCAAAAGACGCGATAGAGCATAATGAAAAAAGAAAGAAAACTAATTCAATAAAGCTTGTCTAATTCGTCATGGTTTAATTCCTCATTTTTTGTCCCTTGCGACAGAATTTCTATGTTTTATGTACATTTCAGTTCGTCTAATTCGCCATCGTCTAAACCAGTGGTTCTCAACCTTTCTTCTTTTGAGGCCCATTTTCAGTGGCCAAAAAATACTTGGGCCCACAAAACCTTTACTACCAATTTCGAGTATCATAAAATGTTTTTTATTAATATAAACAATAAAGTAAGATTGTCAATAATCAAACTAATCCTTATGTCTTTTTATCAGCTTGTCCAGTTGCACTGCTAAACCTTGGTTTAACCTCAAGCGTAATTCTCCTCTCTTTTCGATTTGTAATTGAGAACGTTTCTTTGTCAGTAAATCATTTACTGCAGAAAATCCTGCTTCAACTAACCAAGTAGTAGGAAAACCAAGTAAAAATGGAATTACTTTTTCAAACAACAACGGATAGAATGATCCTACGCTCAGCCATCCGATTAATCCATTTCTTTCAATATTTGCCATTAATGCTTTGTTCTCCTTTAGCTCAAGAATTTCACCAGCAATAATAGGATCAACATTTTCTTCGCTTAAGACGTCAAAATGTGCTATATCTATAATCCAACCAGGTGGGCTCATTTCGATTATGTCTTTAAACCTTCTCGTCATATCATCTCTTAGGTTTTGCAGGTGATTAGTACAGCTTGCGATTACCTCTAGGCTTGGGGCAGTTTCAGCCAAGTTACAAAAAAAAGCAAATTCATTCTTTTGTAGATGCATTTTCCAGAGACTTAATTTGTTCAAAAAAGAGCGCACTTTCTCAGCACACTCTACTAGATTAGTGTTTTGCCCTTGCAGTGTTTTATTTAGTTGGTTAACATGCTTGAATATGTCGGCCAAATAAAAAATCTTTGCCTTTGTATTACTTTTACTTAATTCCAAAAACAAAGCCTCAGCTTTGTCTTTTTGTTTCTTGCTATGAGCGCTAGTTTCCATGTGATGAACAAAAATAAGAACCGTGTCCCACAATTCTGCAAGACGAACAAGGGAATTCCCCTTAGATAGCCACCTAACTTCAGTGTGTAAGAGAAGTGTCTGGTGGTGTTGATCCTCGCATAGTTTTTGAAACAAGCGGTCATGCAAAGCATTGGCTTTGACAAAATTTATTGCTGCAATTGCAACTTTCAATGCTTCTTCCATCTCATTATCGAGAGATTTAGCAGCAAGATGTTGCCGATGAATAATGCAATGGATTGTCATTATATGGGGTGCAACTTCTTTAAATTTTGCAACAAAACCATTGTGCTTTCCGGTCATAGCACTGGCACCGTCTGTGGCAATCTGCAATAGATTTGATAGAGGAATCCCATTATCGTGCAGGAAGTTATAAACAGCTGCATAAATAGTTTCACTTCGTGTGTCAATTAGCTTGTTTATAAATAACATTTCTTCATGTATCACCATAGCATCAATATATCGAACATAAGCAAGTAATAAAACAGAATTATTTATTGTAGTTTCATCGATTTGCAGTGAAAACTTTGAAACTTTTAATTTTTCCACTAGCTGTTCCTCAAGATTTTCTGCCATTTCATCTTGCCTTCTTTTTACTGTGTCATTGGACAAGGGGATGTTTTTTAAAGTATTAGCAGCTTGTTCTCCTAGCAATTCATGAGCACAAATCAACATTGCTGGTTTCACTAGACTTTCTGCAATTGTGTGAGGCTTTCCCACCTTAGCAATCATTTCACTTACAATGTAGCTGACTTTAAGTGCCTTTCTATTATCATCCCTTGCCTTTTCCCAAAGGAAATCTAAAGTCTTTGGAGCATGCTTCTGGCGTAACTCCACTTTTTTTTCGAAATAGCTGAGCTCTTTCCCTACACAACTAGGATGTTTCAGCTGTTGATGAGCTAATAATTTTGACTTTTTCATGGAATCATTGGTCATTATTAGACCACACTCTACACATTCAGGCTTCTCAGAATCAGTAGTTGATGGATAAAAGCCTAGTAACAAAAAATCTTTGTGGTAATTGCGGACAGTCTTTCTTTTTTTCGAACTTGAAGATGCTATTATAGAAAGTTAGGGCCTTAAAAGAAACGTTAGATATTATTAGAATAAACCTAAAATAAATGTTTCCTAAATAAACAAAATTAGGCCATTTGCCTTAAAATCTTATTATAATTAATCAAACAATATTTTAATAGTAAAACTACACTTATACTTAGCTCACGTCTTCTCTACTTTCTTCCTAGCCTACTCTACTCTCTAGCCACGAGTAACTACCAAACGTGGAAAAGCAGCGTCTATGACATCATAAAAGTAATATGAGCGTCATAGTTAAAATATATTAAGAATTAAGACACTTTAACCTAATAACATAAGAAATTATAAAATTTATAGAAACACATTTGCAAAAAAACTAATTATGTTGTATAGTTGGGTTGTACTCACTTGAGCCTAAGTTCATAATATCATAAATTTACTTTAGCATATAAATTGTAAATTTGAGCTATCAATTTATCTTAGGACCTAATGTAGGCCCAATGAAAACTTCGGAACTTCGGGCCCATTTCAAAAATCCTCAGGCCCACTTGTGGGCCTGAGGGCCCATGTTGAGAAACACTGGTCTAAACCAATGGTTCCCAACCAAGGGTCCGTGAAAAGATTGCAAGGGGTCCGCGAGTGCACTAGAAACTGACAGAATTAATTAACAGTGTTCAATAAATTTCACATGAATATAGGCAGCAACCTGTACGTACGAAAATAATGTAGCGGAGTAAATTGTTTTAGTATTTGGCTAAGAATTGTGATTTATTTTTGCTGATTGTGACGGTTAAGGCGCGTTTGCAGTATTTTTGTGTTTAAGCTTAGTTTAGTTTAGTTTAGTTATGCGAAGAACCGTTTATAGTACAAATATTTGCAACCGTTGTTGAGTGAACTTTGGTGAAGTCTAAATATTGTCATCGCTTGGTCGTAGATTGCTCTTTGTATAAATAAATGTTTATTTGGTTATTAAAATAACATTTTACAGACAATTATGATTTTATAAGTTTTAAATACACAGTTTTGCATCAAATAAAAACGAGTCGCAAAAATTTAATTAAAACTTGAAAAATTAAAGCTACTAAAAAAGTAATAAAATGCTATCATTGTGGAATGTAGTAAGATGTTATTTCAATATCGTATACACCAGGGCATGCAAGTCCTGCGTTGCATGACCAAATTTTTAGGAATTGCATGACGAATTTTTGAGCGATGAGGTAGATATCGTTGAATTTAATGAGAAATATTACTTGTTTGGGATGAAATCTGAGGCCATAGGCGTACCAGCCCAAAAATTTTGGGGGCAATGAAGTTTTGCCCAAATCATGATTTTCTAGTACTTTATGAATAGGACAAAAAAATTGTCTGAGATTCTTCGCTGGAGAATAAATTTCGTCCTGAAGTCATGGTGATCTCTAAAACAAAAAAAGGTCTTCACTTGGATTCAGTCACATATTTTTCAATTTTCGTCCCAAAATCAAGGTGTTCTCTAAAAAAAAAGGTCTTCACCTAAATTTGGTAACTAATTTTTTGCAGTTGATCGATGTCAATGCCCTGAAACTCCTGACTTTGCCCAAATATTTTCTTGTCGCTGCCCGAAAAATTTGAATTTTGCCCGAATCTTGGAAACTTTGGGGGGCAATTGCCCCCTGCCCCCCGGCAGGTACGGCTATGTCTGAGGCCGATCCGAGACGACGATCTTTTTTTTAGAGATCACTTTGAATTTAGGACGAAAATTGGTCTTGAACACCATGATATTAGGACTAAAAATTAGAATCTCACACAGAATTTTTTTCCTACTAGTAATATATTGCATGTCTTACTCATTGACTATCCATAAAATATCCGATTGCATAACCCGATTTTAGCATGCCAATTGCATGACCCGTTTCAGAAGTCACCGCACGCCACTGGTATACACAATTATAATAAGAGATTAAGAATAATTTTTTACCTGCTGTACCATGGGAAATACATGCTGCTTAAAAAGACTAATAGCTTGGTTGTAGGCTATACTTGATCCAATTTCTCAACCTTTACCGGATGCCAATATTTAATCAATTTTTATTTATTTGTCTAAAATTTAATAGAAGGCTTATTTATTTTATAATTTTTCTGTTAGCCTACATACTTTTTGCATTGCAATATTTAATATTTTTTGATAAATTATGTGACCTCTGTTCTTTGCTCCACTTTTTAGGTTTTGTAAACCAGCATCAGATAAAAATTTATTTTCGGAATTCTGTTTTAAAACTTTTTCTATTTTCTTTTAACAAATTATCTAGCAAATTTAGTTGGTTAATGAAAAAAATCTGGATGTATTGATGGCAAAATGCGATCGACACAGTCGAGGTGCATAACCCACCTGTTTTACTCTGTTGTGTCTTTCGGAAAGACACATTACGCCACTTTCCGCTGCTTAGCGGTCTTGGCGAGCGTCTCTATATTTCCGTCATATGTCTAATTAAAGCACAAACTAAATAAAAATTTTCAACTAAACAGCAATATCTTGGCACCTCCAAGTAATAGGTCGGGGTAATCGCTTTACAATTACCTTAAGTTTAACACCTCCAACGTTGTCCAGCCAGTCAGAAGGATGAAAATAAGATGATGACATAAAGCGCCCAACTTTCACGCGACCATAAAGGTCAATGATGGCTTATTACATTTATAACGAAACTGATTGAGAATGTAGGCCTACCATTACACGATTACCATATTGTTCTGGGAGGTAGAGAAAAAAATTAGAAGCGTCTTAAAGAAAACAAGTCTTTTAATACCTGCATTGAATAAAATTACTCCTACAGAAAACATTATTGGCTTTTTTCTTCAGTGACTGCCAAAGATTTCAAACGCAAAAATAAGCAATAAATTTAATTTTTACTAGTTAATCAATAAGTAAACATCTTGGTACAAACAACGTAGTAAAACTAAATTACATAAAAATTTGCAATAAAAGCAAAATAAAAACTAGCTACTATTGAATATTAAGAAAGACAAAAGTTAATAAATAAAGGCACCGTTGATTCTACTCGCTAAAAACATTTTACAAACAGTAGCGTATGTAGGGGGGATTGTGCAATGCCCCCTGCCTTGGAGAAAACCAGAGACAGATTCAGAGTAAAGACCTTTTTTTATCAGCTAAGCATATTAGTTTGTGGTTGTATGGCCCCCCACCTCCTTTCAAAAATCCTTGGTACGTCACTGTTCACAAATAGTTTAAAAAAAGCTTCAAACTTTTCAATTAAACTTGTAATTGATCAATACAAGAAGCTGCAATATTTCTTTTCCTATTTCTTCAAATTATCAATATAATTATTACAGTGCTACAGAATTAATAATAAAACATGAAATAGCCCTTTTTAATTACCCAAAGGCAAAAAAAGTTGCGACCTAAGTTCAATCTACTTATTTAGCTCAATTTAATAAAATAAATGATAGAACAACAAGCATAAACTGATAAGAAACATTACTAAATAAATGAAAGGAAGCATGAAATATTCAAGGAATGACGGTATGTAAAATTCGAAAAAAGATTAGGCAGAGTCGTCACTGGTAATAAAAAAAACACGAAGAGCCATAAAATACTACAAAAAATTTTCATGATAAAGTGTTTTGGGTAAGTTGTTAGGATTTTTAACTGCAAGGCATTTGACATGGATTGAAATGCTTTAGTACACGAGTGTAGTAAAAATTTATCGTCTTGATCGTTCATCTTGCTTGCACGGAGCACGAGATCTGACGGCTTCGGATGACGAAAGTCGATGTTGGCTTAACAAAGAAAGCCATTTCTGATCCGGGCAATAAAGCAGCCTGGGGTAATAAAAGGATAACTGTTTGTGTCTGATCAGAAGTGGATGCCCTTCCAAACGACGACGATGACAACATCTTGGTTGCCTTTTTTGAAACCTGTTTAAACAATAAAAATGAGATAGCAGAAAAGTAAATAAACTTTTATTGCAATTTTTTTAGCAGAAATAAATGAACTCATGGCATCACACTCATAAGATCTGCTATCAAGAAGTAGCTTTTGAAGTAAATTAAAGTACGTGATTTGTTAATATTAGAAAAATTTATAATATGTATTTGTCTTAAAAAAATTGCAGTGAAAAGTGACCTGTTGCTAAAAATTCTGCAAAGATCAGATTAAGTTATGTAAACAATTAGATTTTTTGTTTTTTAAACAAATATTATGAATGAAGTAATTTCGTTAACATGTTAAGATAGTGTTTTAATTTACACGATTAGAAGAAACGGCGGAATTTTTGCTTTTAACACAGGAATTAGGGAAATAAATTAAACATTTTTAAAAATTCTTTATGTTATCTTTTCAGATTATCACTTTTAAAGTGCAACAGCATGATGCAATGACCTCTTTGTACATCACAGTTGCTGGTCAGTATGATGGGCATGTTACAATATATAGTTGACATACAATAACAAACAGGACAACAAAACAGTTTCAATGGTAATGATCATAAAGATTAGCAGTGGTATGCGGTGACCTCTGAGACTAGTCATGTGCAATTGGTATGCCAAAACCAGGTCATAAAATTGGGTATATTCAAAACCAATTTTCGTCCTAAATTCAAGGTGATCTCTAACAAAAAAAGGTCATCACTTGAAGTCATTCCCTGGTAATGCAGTTTTCGTCCCCAAAATGCAGTGATCTTTAAAAAAAAAAGAAAAAAGGTCATCGCCTGAATCATTCCGGGTGATGCACTTTTCGTCCTCAAAGTGCAGTGATCTCTAAAAAAAAAAAAAAGGTTATCACTTCTAACCAGTCTCCGATTTCTTACTTTTCGTCCTAAATTCACGATATTCTCTAAAATAACACCAAAAAATAGGTCTTCGTCTCGGATCGGTCTCAAATTTCATTCGAAACAAGTAATATTTCTCATCCAATTCAACGATATCTACTTCATCGCGCAAAAGTTCGTCGTGCAATTCCTAAAAATTTGGTCATGCAACGCATGACTTGCATGCCCTTACCGCACGCCACTGAAGATTAGGAATGATTATTGTGTAAAAAAAAAAGTGTCAATATCAGCAGTAAATACAAACCAACTTAAATCTACAGTATTTTAAAAGCAAAATAACTGAATATTTAAGCAACTAGCATTAATAGAGTTTATAATTACTTTACCATAAATAACCAATAGTACGAAAAAAATCTGCAAAACCTAGGATTATGTTACCTAATAAAAATACTTCTACTCCAACTATTTTGGGGAAAGTGGCTTTCACTCTTCTACATTTGTCTTCTACAAATTTTCGTTTTGACACGTTTTCTCTAAAAAATAACAGTTAAAAATACAATTGACTGGAAACAATTTTCAATACTTCAAACGATAACAACATCAAAATAGTATGAAACTATACCAAAGTTAAAATGAAGTCACTGTTTATTGTTTTTTTTTAGTGCATATTTTTGAAATAAAAATTTAAGTAATATTTCTTTTCATCATAAAAGCAATTACATTTTTGCTATTTGATCAGCAGAATCACTCAACGTGCTACGACTCAAAAATTTGGGCAGAAAAATGCAAGTTTAATGCACACTCACCAGAGTCATTTCAATGTAATCCAGGAAAGTTATTTTACAAAAATATGTAAATGAATTAATGTTGCTTCCTTCTCTTAAAAAAAACAATAACCAGATCAATGCTAAAACAAAACAATGAAATTAAAAGCATACAATAAAAGATATGACAACTTAGTATAGCTTCAGTTACAAATTATTTTATTTTAAAGATCAAAATTTAGCTTAACAACTAGTAAACATTATACTTTATACATGAAACTTATATCAAAAGCAATTATATTTTAGCTACTTCTAAACCACCACATTATCTTTTAATTCTTAAAAAAAAGTTGAAATATTTAAGAGTATTTATTAATCATACTTTCTGGTTTTTATTTCAATTTTTATTATTATCATATCTATTTTTCTCCTGACTCACAGAAAAACATCGAAAGTGTTATATCAGGGGCGGCCAATAATTTTCAACCTTAGGCTACTTTGAAACTTTTGGAATGATTCATAGCCAAACAAACTCAAATTGGCAAATTTTAATAATTATGAGTTATTATGAAATGTCATTCATTTCTAAAATGTAGTGATCTCTAAAAAAAGATTGGGAACCACTGGTCTAAATCGTCAATTTGCTCAATTCGTCACTTCTTTCTTTCCCTGATAAGCATTTTGTTCAGCTAATACAGGGGTTCTCAAAGGGGCCACTTGGTCTCCTAATGGGGTCACGACGCATTTACCATGGGATGACGAGCAGAAGACTTTTTTTAATCTTCACTTGTTTTTTGGGAAGAAAATGAAAAATCAGAGACAGTTTCAAAGTGATGACTTTTTTTTAGTCGTCATTAGTCTTTTGGAACAATATTCTAAGCATAGGTCCACGAGTGTTGAAAGTCTATGAAAAGGGGTCACCAGCCATGAAAGTTAAGAATCACTGGGGTAATACGTCATTTGCAGTTTTGTTTTGATGTTTAAGCAGTTAGTTTAAGGTTCGTTTCCACTACGAGCGTATAATGGAGTATTTTTGTTTCTTTTTTTGATTTTTTTGCTTCGATTAGCGCTTAAGCGCGGAAAGAAGTAAAAAAATCAATAAAACAAACAAAAAATACTTCATTCCACGCTCGTAGTGGAAACGGGTCTTTCAAGCGTATGATAAATCAAACAAAGAATTTTTATCTGAGAATAGTTGCACCTCGGAATTTGTTTCGTGTCGGCAGCGTTGTCGAGTGGTTAGAGCGTCGTGATTTTGATAGACATAGTCTCGATTCAAAACCTACTCTCGCCATTTTGTTGTGTCCTTGGGAAAAACACTTTACGGCACTTTCCCCAGCTTGGCGGTCTTGGCAAGCAGTTCAAAATTTTAAGTCATATCTCTATAAAACTAAAAAAATCAAATAAAAAATTTCAAGCGGTCAGCAATATCTTGGTATCTCCGGAAGCAGGTCGGGGTAATTGCTGCCCTTTGTGTTAGCGACTTTGTCGCTTTCCTGCGAGTCAGGAGGATAAATATACTCGTAGAGATGAAATGAAATGTTTATCGAATTTATACCCGACTCTTGATTCAACCCCACCATCATAGAACCCGGAAAGTCTTAAAGCTTGTCAAAAATTAAAAAAGGTGTTCGTTTAGTCGGCAGTCGTCGGCGCGGTCGAGTAATTAAAGCGCCGTGCTCATAATCAACATGGTCTCGATTCAAAACCAACTCGCGCCATTTTGTTGTGTCTTTGGGAAAAACATTTATGGCATTTTCCCCAACTTGGCGGTCTTGGCAAGCAGTTCAAAATTTCTGTCATATCTTTATTAAATTACAAGCGGACAGCAATATCTTGTTATCTCCGGAAGCAGGTTGGGGTAATTGCCTACTCTATGTATTAGTGCCTCCGTCGCTTTCCTGCGAGTCAGGAGGATAAATATAGAGATAAAATAGAAATAAAATTAAATTGAAGAGTCTAGATAGAGTATTATTAAGAAATTAAATAATTTAATTTAAACGATAAAAAAGTTTTCGCTGTATGTTTATCTTACAAACGTCTAGTGTAGTGGTTCTCAATCTTTTATGGTTCGTAGCCTCTTGCCACAGCCTCTCAGCACCCGTGGCTTCTTGCTTTAAAAATTGTACCAAAAGACAAGTGAAGACTAAAAAAACATCATCGCTTTAAAACTGCTTTTGATTTCTTCGTTTTCGTCCCAAAAACATGTAAAGACTAAAAAAACATCCTCACTTTGAAACTGCCTCTGATTTCTTCATTTTCGTCCCTAAAAACAAGCGAAGACTAAAAAAAAATTCATCATTTTGAAACTGCCTCTGATTTCTTTATTTTCGTCCCTAAAATTAAGCGAAGACTAAAAAAAGGTTTTTCAAAGAAAGCTTCAGCTCGTGCTCTATTGTAGTAGGCCTACTTGACTGAGCAATTTCAATACATTAAAAAAAGGCACGAATCAAACACATGGGAGTAAATGCGGCTGACTATTACATCCATTATGTCGTTACAATATAATAATCACGCTACACAAAAGTATTCCTATTAAAATTTTATTGTGAGTAACGCTTTCTGAACAAGGTTGCCAAATTGTTCTTTTTAAAGAATATAAAAAATTTGATCTTTTTTTAAGGTGTTTGGTTTTCAAATTTAACGTTTTGCCGTTTGCCTTTTGGCCTTTTCTATTAAACAAAATCTTAGTCTTAAAAATTAGAATTTTAGTTTAATAATTGGAAGTTATCAATCAATCACTATCAATCCATACCGGATCGGTCGCGGCCCGGGCTACAGCAGGTGTCGCACAGCAGGGCACCTGTGGAAATTATGCTACTGATAGTGAAAACAAGAGCAGAAAGAAAGGAGGAAGGCGATGAAGAGGCAGCAGGAAGTGTGGAAAGGAAGACGCTCACTCATAAGCGTGGGTACCCTTAATATTGGAACAATGACTGGAAGGGAAAGAGAGCCGGAAGATATGATGGAGCGAAGGAATGTAGACATATTGTGGCTACAGGAAACAAAGTGGAAAGGGAGTAAAGCAAGGAACATTGGAGGTGGATGCAAACTATTTTACAACGGAGCTGATGGAAGAAAAAATGGGATAGGGATAGTGGTGAGGGAGGAGCTGGCTAAAAGTGTCCTGGAGGTTAAGAGGGTGTCAGACAAACTAATAGCCATGAAGCTGGAGGTAAAAGGGTCCATCCTAAATATAGTAAGCGCGTATGCTCCACAGGTTAACAACAGCATGGAGGAGAAAAATGATTTTTGGGAAGACCTGGATGGTTTGATAGAAAATGTATCAAAAGAGGAAAGGATAGTTCTTGGTGCAGATCTAAATGGACATTTGGGCGAAGGAAACATAGGGGATGAGAAAATAATGGGGAGGTATGGTGCTGGAACAAGAAATAAGGAAGGATCAATGGTTATGGATTTTGGAAAAAGGATGAATTTGGCGATTGCCAATATTTATTTCAAGAAGAAAGATGAACACAGGATGACGTATAAAAGTGGTGGAAAAAGTACCCAAGTAGATTATGTGATGTGCAGAAGGAGGAACTTGAAGGAAATGTGCGATTGTAACGTAATAGTAAATGAGTGTGTCGCAAAACAACACCGTATGGTGGTATGCAAAATTGCTCTCATGGTGAAAAAGAAAAAGGCAGAGAAAGTAAAGCCAAAGATACAATAATTACAATTACAATAATAATATTTTGCCAAACGCACAAACATAAATTATATAATACACACACACGGTAATGTAAAAGAAAATCGAAATATGTGTGAAGGCAGGGGGCACCGAAGAACATACGTTATCAAGTCAAGTGCCCAAAGCCAAAGATACGATGGTGGAAACTGAAAGAGACAAGCTGTCAAGAAGCGTTTAGACAATAGGTGACCAGGATTTTGGGAGGCAAGGATGGGTTACCTGATGAGTGAGACAAAACAGCAGAAATGCTAAGAAAAACATCTGAAACTGTACTGGGAGTGACATTTGGGAAACGAAAAGGAGACAAGGAGATGTGGTGGTGGAATGAGGAAGTTCAGGAGAGCATAAAAGAAAAGAAAAAGGAAATGAAAGCAAGGGACAAAATAAGAAATGAAAATACTAAAAAGATCTACAAAGAAAAGAAGAGTAAGGCAAAGAAGGCAGTTGCAATGGCGAAGGGACGTGCGTATGACAATTTGTATGAAAGATTAGAAACAAAAGAAGGTGAAAAGGAGTTGTACAGATTGACCAGGCAGAGAGACAGAGCAGGAAAAGATGTACAGCAAGTGAGGGTTATAAAGGATGAAAACGGTAATGTTATGGTAAGTTCGGATGCAGTGTTAAAAAGCTGGAAGGAGTACTTTGAGAAACTGATGAATGAGGAAAATAACAGAGAGCCTAGGACAGAGGAAGCAGAAGTGGTTAACGAAGAGGTAAATTGCGTCAGTAGAGAAGAAGTGAAGAATGCATTGAGAAGGATGAAAAAAGGTAAAGCGGTTGGCCAGACGAATTGCCAGTAGAAGTTTGGAAATGCATAGAAAAGATGGGGATAGAGTTTTTGACCAGATTGTTCAACAGACTATTAATGGGTGAACGGATGCCAGAAGAATGGAGAAGGAGTGTGCTTATCCCAATCTATAAAAACAAAGAGGACGCACAGAGCTGTGGAAACTACCGAGGAATAAAGCTAATGAGCCATACAATTAAAGTATGGGAAAGAATTATTGAAACCAGGCTAAGGGATAGTGTAGAGATCAGCAAACAGCAATATGGATTTATGCCAGGAAAGGGAACCACCAATTCCATGTTTGCCTTAAGAATGTTGATGGAAAAGTACAGGGAAGGTCAAAGAGGGCTACATTGTGTATTTGTAGACCTAGAGAAAGCTTTCGACAAGGTTCCGCGGGAAGAGCTGTGGTACTGTATGAAAAAATCAAGAATAGTGAAAAAGTATGTGCGACTTGTACAGGATATGTACGAGGGAAGCGAAACAGTGGTGAGGTGTGCAATAGGAACTACAGAAAAAGTTTCAAGGTCAAGGTCGGACTGCACCAGGGATCAGCGTTAAGTCCGTTCCTGTATGCAGTGATAATGGACAAGCTAACGCAGTGGTTCTCAACAGGGGGGGGAATTCCCCACTAGGGGAGAATTTTGTGTCTTCGAGAGGGGAATTCTTTAAAATGTAATTGAACGTTTTAGAGTTAACGGTAATGGTTTATAGACTATCTATATCAGTGGTTTCCAACTGGGGGTCCCTGGGAGAAAAAACAGCAAAATTGGAAATAAAATCAAAGTGAAGACCTTTTTTTTTTTTTTAGAGATCACCATGTTTCTGGGAGAAAAAACAGGAAAATTGGAAATGAAATCGAAGTGAAGACCTTTTTTTTTTTTTTAGAGATCACCATGTTTTTGGGAGAAAAGAGTGGATTTTATTTCCTTTTTTTCTTTAAGGGGTCCACAACTTTCAGGAAAATCCTCAAAAGGGTCCATGACATTAAAAAGGTTGGGAACCACTGGGCTAACGGATGAAGTACGGAGAGAACCACCATGAACGATACTGTTTGCTGATGATATTGTGATTTGCAAAGAGACCAGGGAAGAAGTGGAGCAGAGACTAAAATCCTGGAGGTATGCATTGGAAAGAAGAGGGATGAAAGTAAGTAGGTCAAAGACCGAATATCTTTGCATAAATGGAGGAAATGACGATGAAACAGTGAAGATGGAGGATACAAAAGTGGTAAGAGTAAAAGAATTTAAGTATTTGGGATCAATGGTGCAAGAAAGTGGTAGTTGTGAGAAGGAGATAAAGAAGAGAGTGCAGGCAGAATGGAATGAATGGAGAAAAGTATCGGGAGTAATCTGTGACAGGAGGTTACCAGCTAGAGTAAAAGGAAAAGTGTACAGCTCAGTGGTAAGACCAGCAATGGTGTATGGACTTGAGACGGTGGCAGTCACAAAGAAACAAGTGAAAGAGATGGAAGTCGCAGAGATGAAGATGTTGAGGTTTGCTATGGGATTGACGAGAAAAAACAAGATTAGAAACGAGTACATCATGGGTACAGTTAAGGTAGAACGGTTAGAAATGAAGATGAGAGAGAGCAGACTGAGGTGGTATGTGGTAGAAACGCAATTTTATTTTGTATAATGGCAACATTTATCACGTGATCCATGTGCATCTAACTGTGTTAAATTTTTCTTTCTGGTTTTAAGTTTTTGGTTTGAGTTTGTAATGCACGTGGTCCGTAGCGTAGTCATTGAATATTTTTAAAATTGGTTTTATTTAGCTGTGCTTGTTCTAATTGCCTTCACTTAGACCTTGCCAATAAATTTTTTCTCATATTTTTAAAGATTAAGTAAGATATAGGTTTAACTAAGGTAAGTTAATAACGACAGCCATAGACTGATAAGAAAATAGACCGCGGCTACTGACGATACACGTAGCAAACTTAACAGTATGGACATGTCATGAAGAGAGAAAAAGAGTATGTAGGAAGAAAGATGATAGAAATGGGAGTTACCAGGATAGAGGAAAAAAGAGAGACCAAAAACAAGATTTTTAAATCTAGTGAAAGAAGATATGCGGGAAGTTGGTTCGAAAGAGACAGACGTTGAAGACAGAACGGTTTGGAGGCAAATGATACGCTGTGGCTACCCCTGATTGAAGGGAAAGGCCGAAAGGAGAAGAAGAAGTTTGATAATTGGAAGTTATTGAGCAAGAGTGTTAGAGTTTTTATTGTAGAAAAAATCTTCAATCATCTTCACCTCAAATTTGGGATGTTAATTGAGATTTTGGACTCTGATTAAAAGTGATGACTTTTTTTTCAGTCTTCACCTTAAATTTCGGATAAAAATAGAGATTTGAGACACTGATTAAAAGTGATGACATTCTTTTTGGTCTTTGCCTTAAATTTGGGACGTTGATAGAGAAAAAACAATTTGGTTTTATTTTTTTACGATTGGCTTCTTTTGTTAGTCTGTTTGGCCTTTTTTGAAAAATTGATCTGGCAACCGTTTCTGAAGTTCATTTAAGGATTATTGTTACCGCTAGCAAAGTTACATAAAAAATGGAGTACAGCAACGTCGAATCACTACATATTATGATGAAGTGTACGAGCTGCTGTAATAGAGTTTTTACCTGTTTCTATAATTCGTCACTTCGCTTAAACCGTCACTTTTTTATAACCCCTTTCAAACGACGAATTAGGCAAATTCTACTGTAGCTGTAAATAGAGCATGACAGATTTAAAATGATCTTTCGATGTAACACATGATCTTTATGACTTTGCTAACAAATTTTTTGCAGATTCAAATAAAGTTTGAAGATAATCATACTAATATCTAGGCCATTGGTTCTTAACCTGTATGTCACGGCACAGTAGTATGCCGCGAAACTTTCTGCAACGTGTTCATTTAGTGCTGGCTTGTTTGCGTTTTCTTCCACTTCTCTATTTGTAAGACGACCAGAAACAATATTGGTGGCGGTTAGTTGAAGTCTGAGTAGACTTATAAGCACGGAGCTTTAACCACTCGACCACGCTGCTGACAAACCGGTCTCTGGCGTAATATAGCCCAAAAACTTCAAATTTAAAATAAATTTTAATTTATTTTTATTTTTACTCACAATCAACTTGAAATTACTCATCGTGTAAGTAGAAATAAAGATTATGAATAAGGAAGCAGCGACTAAATGGAATACGTTATTACAGTGGGAATTGCAAAAAATTTGTGCTTGCACTTTTGGAGATTGCAAATCATTATTATATAGGGGAGACTGGGGCAAATCGGGACATGGGGTAAGTTGGTCCAACCTATGTACTGCTTAAACTGTTGGTTGAAATAATCTGTTGCGTTAACATTGGCTACATCTTGCTGTAGCAACAATACTAGTTATGCGATACGGTCGTTAGCAAGTACTTATTTAAGCTGATAAGAAAAAATTCAATTTTTTGCAAAAAAGGTTAATTTTAAAAAAGCAAGTATGTTGCTTACTATTTCTGTATGTACAGTATATAGTTTAATGCCACAATGATAATAATGCTGATTGTGATAGAATAATGTAGTAATTTAAAATCTATAGCTGGCCTAGATCTTGAAGTAAAGTAAAGATGCAACACTTAGTTTCAAAATGGCGCCTTTGGGGTAAGTTGGGACATTGTCATGGGGGAAAGTGGGACCACTGTCCCAACTTACCCCATTACACTTATAACTTAACTTCCAAGTGGTAAGCATTTGTAATGTCGGCTGCGTAATGCAGAAAAATATTAAATAACCTTGAGCTATTTACATGTAAGTTTATGTGATAATAAAACCTTTCAATCTAGCTAATCAGAAAAGTCACGTGTTCAAATCTTATTAAAAGCAAAAAATATAACCTACCGGTAAAAATTTATTAATTATGATGTTATCTACAAGTAGAACCAAAACAAGTAAAAAAATAATGCTCATTTTAAATTGCTTATATCGTCTTTTTAAATGGAAGAGTAATAGCCTATGCCTCAAAAATATACAAAAAAGAACAACAGAGGACAGACTTTAATAGATGTCCTGAAAAGGGCAGCAGGTGCCTTACGGCAAAGTGGTAAGCTGCGGCAGTCTGCTCGAGAGTTTAACGTGAGTAAAACCACACTGAAGCGCTTTGTCGATCAGATGTCAATTAATGAGGATATACAGCAAAAAAAGTCAGGCTGCAAGCGTGTGGGTGACAGGCATCGCATTTTTTCTACAAAAATAGAAGACCTCGCAAACCATATTAAATCATTAAGTAAAATGTTTTATGGACTCTCAACAAACAAATGTCGCCGACTAGCTTTTGAATTCGCAATACAAAATAATATCACGATACCGGATAACCGGGAAAAAAAGATAGCAGGAATTGACTGGTTCTTACCATTTAAGTTTAAATATGGACTATCTGTGCGAAAGCATGAAGCAACATCTCTGGCACGTGCAACAGCGTTTAATCGCCACACTATTGGCAAATTTTTTGATCAATCAGGCGATTTGTATGATCGCTACAAATTTGAAATGCACGATATTTACAACTTAAACGGAACGGGTTGCACAACTGCGCAACAACCGGGGAGTGTGGTTGCACCCACAGGAAAATTGGGTCAGTGACTAGTGCTGAACATGGAGAACTGGTCCATTGTCTCATACGCATTGAGAGCATCTGGAGTTGCAGTGCCACCAATGTTTGTCTTTCCCAGGGTTAATTTTTGGAATAATTAATATTGGTGGGCCATTAGGATGTATAGGAGGTGCTAACAAGTCGGGCTGGATGAATGAAGACTTGTATGTCAACTTCATTAAAAAAGTGCCTCAAGTTGTAGGATATGTGCCAGTGTTTATAATTAACAAAACTGATATCGCCGCATTTCAACGAAATGATGTGATTGCAAAGTTACCGGAACCAGTAAAGAACACTGGAAGCACCAGAAAATGTAATCAATTGGTGTTTCCTATTGATATAACACATTGGTTGAATTAAATTTTTGCTGAAAATTGATTACTGGAAAAAAGATGCGTTGTTCCTGTTGTCCGCAATGCACAGTTGCATGTATGTATAGTAGTAGTAGCCTACAGTTGATTACTTTTAAATTCTTCTTTTTCTAATAAAATTGCCTTTATGCGTGTGTGTGTGATAAATGTTGTAGCTGTCCCAATTTGCCCCATAGCTTGTCCCAACTTACCCCATGTATGGGGTAAGTCAGGACGTTTGACTGCGTCATTTTAAACCCTGTTTTTGGCTGAATGGTACTGCTCATGTTAATTTATTAGTTTTTGAAGTTTTCTATCCAAAGTTTTATTTTAAAATATCTCATGTAGTGTCCGATTTATGGTCCATAAACTGAAATTTGTCCCGACTTACCTCAATCTCCCTTACCTATTCATTCACCATTGTTGAAATATGCATAGTTGGTTTTACAATTTACACCTAAGTGAATAGATTTAGTGGTTGATTTTTAAAACTTATACGTATCCAAAAATACCTCCACTTTAAAAATTTATAGGTATGCAACTGTCCAACTTGGTTTCTGATAGATATGGCGCTTGACGCTCATGAGATATTTTTGGGTTACAAACATAGCCCTACAGATCTGGTGGAACAGGAGTATCATCTCCATCTCAACTTATTCACCAGCAAAAACTTCGAAAACAATATGATTTTTCAGGCACGGAATATGTTTTTTGAGGCATAAAATAAATCTGTGAAAACTTTTCTTAGAAAAAAGAAAATTTTTTTATGTCCAAATAGTTTATTTCAATCCGCTGTACATCAGAATTAATCAGGAAATTGTCTTTTTTGAGGTGAAATTGATTATTTCGACGCAAACTATTTTTAAATTGATTTTTTGATTGTCAAAAATATTATGATATAACAACAATATATTCTGCTCAGTTATATACGTTACGTTTTCACTTTTGGTAAAATTGTGCAAAACTGTTCCCTCCCGTTTTTTTCAAATTTTTGGTCTGGTATGTGAATGGTCGCAATCAGTGATGACTTTAATAGGGTGCAAACGGTGCGGCCGCACCAAGTGCCGCCTAAAATACATCAAAAAGTGGCCCCCTACACAAGATGTTGCTCTGTTTTTCCATAGTAGCACCAGCACGTCGATGGTAGCCTATGTCAAAAACAAAATAAAATAAATTTGAATCGGTAATTGCAGCATGCTGGGCTTTTTTTTAGAGAACACTTTGTTTCATACACTAAGAATGACTCCGGCTACCTTTTTTTAATACGATAAATAGTGGGGGCCCCCTTTTTGTAAGGCCATCACTGGTTACAATCCACGTTCTTAGTTTATAGGCTTGCAAAAATAGATAAAAAGATTTGTTTATTAGAAATTCAAACAAAACCCAAATCGAAAATCCGTATTAACCGCTAATGATTTTTTTAAGCCAAAAAAATATCTGAACCGAAACTGAGCCCCTAAAATTAAAATTTGCTGAACCTGAACTTAAACCGAAATGTTATTTTAAACAGTTTGACGCCCTGGATTACATATAAAATATTTTTTTTGTGGCAACTTCAATCTCAACATGTTTTCTCTTCTGTAAAGTTTTAATTTAGGTTTGTTTTTAAATAACAGTTTTGTGAAATAGGCCTGTACGTAATTTTCGAGTATGACTTTGGATTTTTTAATCTTTGGCCAACAAACAGTCAGATTTGTATTTTTTCAAGGGTTACTTTAATGCAATACCGAAGTGTTTACAGAGAATTAGGTTTTCCAAGACTTTGTTAAAGCTTTTGGCTATAGTTAACATTCTTATTTATAGAGGTAGGTTACATATGATATTCGAATAAATCAAATAACATTAGATTTATTTTAAATTCCAAAATCCATATTAAAAAAACAAAGCAAACAAAAAGACAAAAAATATTTGGTCTTTTGTTTTACTAAATTGATTAAAGGTATTACTAAAATTTGCAGCTATTTTCCCAGCAGAGGAAAGTGCTACAAAGTGTCTTTCCCAAGCTCAGAAAAGAATTGCATAAGTTTTGAACTACTACTGTTTTGGTTACCTTTGTCACATGTCTTACTAACAACATGGCCAAACAGTCTGTCTTAAGTAAAGAAAATATATTAGAACGATCACTTTTAACTTGTCTCGTGACAGCAGCTGCAACAAGTTGTGCTGCAGCAAATGTTACAATTAATTCACTTAAATTCATTTGATATTATTATTATTAATTTATTTTATGTTGAAAAAAACATAATAAAAAGATGTATACACTAAAATCTCAGAAATAATTAAAAAATACATTAATAAATGTTATGCAACCAAATATGCTAGTAACTCAAAAAAAATAAGTCTTATGAGATGCTCTACTATTATCCTTAAAATGAGAGTGATATTTGCAGAAATATAATTAAAAAGATATATTTAAGTTAATTAAACTTACAATTAGAATGTTGTTTGAGTGAAAACAATGGTTTATGAAGGATTTCAGAATAAAAATAAAACAAATATATTACAAAACAGTTTATTAGAGAATGTTTCAAAATTTCAACCCATTCCATATTAAACTATGTTAAATGAATGAATTAATTGTAAATTTAAATATTTACAGCCTGGGACAAAAGTTTAAGAGCACCTTCAGGAAATGCTTCATTTTAGAAAAAAGCTTCTTAATCATGTAATACTAAGTATTCTTGCATCAGAATGCATATTTAGGTTTTGGAAATAAACCTTATATCAATTTTTGATTTTACTTTTGCTTAATATTTTAAATTTTTAGCTTCAAAAATACAAAATTTTGACACCTGAAAAATTAGAAAAAACTAACAGTCAGCATAAAAAAATGCATTGAAAAATTTAAATTATCAGTCTTTTTACAATGAAGCTCTTACAATGTAAAAAAATTAGGGCAGATGAAAGTTACCAAGACTGCTGTACATAACACCATCAAGAAGTTTCAAAATGAAAAAAAATTTTAAACACAGCTAAAAAACAGGCTTTCATGAATTTCTAGCAGTGGAAATGACTGTTTTATCAGCAAGATAATGAATCAATCTCTTATGAGCTCTGCTGAAAAAATACAGACTAAAATGGAATAAAGAAGATTCAAAATTAGTGAAAAAACAATTAGTAGTAGATTAACTGTAAATTTTGTCAATGTATTTTGTCAATGTCAATCTAAAGTCATGCAGATGATCTCAAAAATCATGTCTCATTAAGCCAATAAAAAAAAGTCCTGTCTTGAACCCAATAAAAAATTTATAAGCATTAATAAAAGATTAAAATATCTGAAAAGTAGTAACCTTCAAGTTTTCTGAACAATAATTAAAGAAATTTTAATCTTCAAATTTTTTTCAGATAATTGCAATAACTTTGTCAATAATATACCACACCATCTTTAGAAAATAACTTAAAACAAAGCCAGTCACATAAAAAATTAAAAATTTTTAAAACTTTTACTTTTTTTGCCAAAACACAATCTTTTCTGGTGAGTATAGAAGTTCATTGTAATACAAAAAAGTTTTTTTTAATTTTGTGGATTGTGGCTATTTTGGTAGTATTAATAAAAAACAAACAAAAAAATGTTAGTGATCATAAACTTTTGCCCCAGGTTGTAAGTTTGGATAACTTATGACATAGCGTATTGCCTTCATAAAAGAATTAGAAGGAAATAAAACTTTAACTATCCTGTACACTCAATGCATTGGACAGAAAAGAAGATTAATATATTTTTGTATATAGATAACTTACTCACACCAGGCTCAATACTCTGTGAAATACTTATGTGCCCACTGCCCATTCAGTGTAAGTAAAATCAATCTAAACACTATTAAATAGGTCTTACGGTATTTGCAAAAGAAGTTAAAATTACAGTAAATCTTCCAATAGTTACCAAACAAAGAAATCCAAAATGTTTTCAAATGTTTCTTGCTATGTAATGGTTATTCAGGGTATTACATAAATATAATATGAAACAATTTTAAATCCAAATACATTTTGAAAGCAATTCTACTTCTCAATTTCATGCATAAATCAACCATCAAAAATGGCTTAAAAAGAAAAACATGCTTTTTAGTAATATATTATGCTGAAGCAATGCTTCTTGCAACCCAACTTCTGTATTTAATTACTATCCTTGAAAAACACAACATACACTTGTTTTGCTGCTTTTTTCTTTTTCAGATATCCCTGCTCCATTATGTGTATTGATAAAGAAGTATAGTTTGTACTTTTACTGTGTGGCAAAGCAAAAATAAATGAAAACAGAATTGAATTAAACTTAAAGTCAATATTAAAAATGGCTATTAATTTGATTGCAAAAACAAAATTTATTGATAATTTGTATATTCAATAGAATATTGTTCTCCTACATGTTTATTACTTTTTTGTTTTTACTGTTGGAAAATATGTTGTACTCTGTCAAAAGATAGTTTTATAGTGTTACTTAAAAAATATTTCACATAATATCGGGTACAAATTTAAGCATTAATATAATATCTACCAGAATTATTCACTAAAGCTGTTGTCATAAAAGCATAAATATGGTTAGTATCACAAATTACTTGTATATAGTATTTATACCATCTGTCCTTTCAAAATAAACCACTCTCTTTCTAGGCTATAGAAAAAAAATCTTAAACATACTGCAGTTTGAACCGATGAACTTAAAAGCAATGGTTTATTAATTTAATACTGTCATTTCTGTCTTTATATATTGTAAATAATGTCTCAAATCCAATCACCTGCAGCAAAAAGTGTGAATAAATACATTTAAGGGAGATGAGTTTCCTTGCATATGTTTTCACTAATCTTTTTAAATTTTAATTAATCTTTTTAAATTTTTGATTATTCATCAATTTAATAGAACATAAATTACACACAAAGTTCATAATGCAGTAAACATACAATGTAAGACAAACTATTCTTAATTTAATAACCACAAAACTTTTTTATTTTTTAAATAATATTTTCTTTAACTGCTGAATTAAAACAAAGCTTTACTTAGTACAGTAGCACAAAAACAAGCTCACTGATCTGATTTAGAAAACTAGTTTCATTACAAATAGATTAGCAAAAAAGACAAAGCAATTGCTTGCAACGAAAAAGTGACCTTATTAATTTTTTTTTAGGCAGACTGTTCAGCTGTGATATCTCTGTGGTTATGTGTTAATATTATAATCTCTGTGGTGACATGTTTGTTTCTAATAGCAGAAAGTCTCACAGAGGAGGAGGAGTTGGTTTATATATAAAAAATATACATAATTTTTCTGTAGTTGAAGAACTAACTATTATGAACTACAAATAAAAAAAATTTTGAATCTATTTTTATAAAAATTGATATACAAAATATAGGTGTAATGTGTGGAAACAATTATAGATCACCATCTAATAATATTCATTCAAACAAAGTATTTATAAACACCCTTTGTAAATGCCTTGATATTATCAGCCCAAATAAAAAGTGTTTTCTGTAGGAGACTTAAATTATAACCTGGTAAATCATGATAATTCTCATATTTCTAATTTTGCTGAATTAATGCTAGAAAAATCCTTCTTGTTATTAATCTACCTTCATGTTTATCTGATTCCAATACAACAGCGTTAGACTACATATGGACAAATCTATATAGCAATCAAATTAAATCAGGAATTATTTTACATTCCATCTTTGATCACCTACCTATTTTTGCTTGTGCAAATATGAATAAATCATTACCTTGTTCAGAAAAAAAAAAGATTATTTAATCAACAAAACATCAAAAAATTTAACCAAACACTGGAAAAAATTGACAGTACTTCTATATTAAATGAACATAATCTTAACTATGCCTTTGAATCACTAAAAGATACATACAGCAAAGCTTTTGATATCAATTTTTCCTTAGTTTTATGCACGAAAAATTAAACTAACCATCAACCATGGTTTGATACAGACTTATATGAGCTATTTAAAGAAAAAATAAAGCTTTTAAAAAATACCTAAAGAAAAAGTTTAACTAGTTAAGAATAAATATAACTGAGAACTGGCGAAAAAGGAAAATTTTTCTATAAAAACATTTGAAAAACACAAACATAATATGAAAGAAACCTGGAAAACCATTAATATTCTTTTAAGCAATGTTAAAACTTTATTGTGCTCCTCTTTAACATTGAATGGCCAGATTATTCAAAATCTTTCTAAAATAACCAATCACTTCAATGAATACTTTGCAGGTGTGGCAAAAGAGCTGGTATCCAATTTACCACAAAAATGATCAAATATCAAAACAAGTTTGCCTCCACCAACAATCTAATTAGTTTATCTTTTCCCAACAAGTCCTTTTGAAATAAAAAAACTACTGATTAGTTTTAAACCAAAAGTAGTAGAGGGATAGATGAAATCCCAACAAAAGTCTTAAAAACCACTCCTGTTAATATATTACAAGTTCTTACTCATCTATTTAATCTTTCTATGTTAAATGGTAAGTTTATCACAAATTTCAAAACAGCAAAAGTTACACTAATTCTTAAAAAAAGAAACTGGACAGTTGTAAGCAACTATTGACCAATAAGTCTACTACTACTACTATATCCAAAATGTCCAATAAGACTACTACTATGTCCAAAATCCTGAAAAAAATAATGTATAACTGAGTGATTTTCTTAACAAACTGGATTTTTAAAAAAAATACCAATATGGGTTGAGAAAAAACTATTCCATACGCCATGCAATCACTGTTTTGGCAGAAAGTAAACAGATGCCTTTAAAAATAAAGGATATGTATCAGGGATTTTTTTAGACTTATTAAAGGCTTTTGACACAATTGATCACACTATACTTTTAGATAAACTTTGGCATTGTGGTTTAAGAGGCATTAGTGGTTTAATAGTTATTTAAGTGAAAGAAAACAATTAGTATATATCAATAGAATCTACTCAAATATCAAAATAGATGAATATGATGTTCTCCAAGGGTCTATTTGTGGACCCCTTTTGTTCCTAATTTATGTAAATGATTTCCCAAACTGTATAACATTAGGTGAGAGTATTATGTGTGCTAATGATACTGATATATTTTTAAAATATAAATCTTATAAAATCTATATCTTGAAGCTAACCAACAGCCATCAAATATTAAGATACTTGGTAATCTTTTTTTTTTTGAAACGTTTTTTTGTATGTGTCTCTTATTCAATGTAGTTTTTGTTGTTTTGTTTTCTGTTATGGACTGTGAGTCTGATTTAAATTAATGAATAAAAAATATAAAAAATAAATTAAAAAGTGGTTAAATTGTAATAAGTTAACTCCCAATATAAAAAAATATTTTATATAGTTTTTTGAAGGCCAAACACTATGCCCCCTCCAAATTAATCTACACTCTTGTTTAGAAATAATTGCATCACTTGTAAATCTGAAACAAATTTTGTAAGTGTTATCTTTAATGAATTCTTAAGCTGAAACCCCAGGACCAGGTGCTTCAAAAAACAACCATGAGCTTAGGTGTAGTTAAAAAAGTTTTACCCCACCAAAACAAAATATCACTGAACATGCTCTACCATTCTATGATTGTTAGTCACATAAAGGTACTGAATAACAGTTCAGTTCAGTTCATTTCTTTTATTTCTGCTCCGCCACATAAACAAAATAACAAAATGTTGAGAAGTTTGTGTGTTGTTAAAGACAGGGTTAGAAAAAGGAAGAAGCAACAAAACATCAATCTTTTTTGTTCATGTTATAATGTATAGCATTTAGTTGCCATCTCCTTATTTGCAACCTTTGCTCTATTTTGTTTTCAATTATTATCAATTGTTCTTTTGGATGCAAATAAAAAAAAACTACTACTACTACTAAATAAAATGTCTTTAACTTTTTAACTAACACTTTGATTTAAAAGTAATTTATTTCAGATTATAGAATCTTTATTAAAACAAACAAAGAAAAAACAAGAAAGTCACTTTATTACAAGTATCATTTTACAATAAAAAAGAATAAAAAACAACAAACACTAAAGTGTGTATTCATAATAAGCTAAAAGCAATGTTGATTTATCTGGTTAGAGATAAAAAAATTTGTAGAGTTATTGCACTGATCTATGAAGTTATATTACTAAAAAAATCTTTAAAAGAAGGAATAATATATTTAGAAGCACCAGACTCAAGTATAATATAGTAGCAAATAATATATTTCATAATATACAAGCACTTACATGCCTTGGTAAGTTATGCAGCATTTAATGGAAACCATTGTAAGCAACACAATTATGATGAAAACTTAAAGTCAAATGTTTACAAAGTAAATGCAAAATATATTGATTTGAACAATGAGTTAAATGGCATATTTGTAGCATTGAAAAAATTTGTGAAAAAGCAGATTTCCATTGATTTGCAAAACAATATAATAACTTTACTTGTCTATTTATATTATTATCATTTTTAATGCAGTGATTATGTATACATCAAGATATTCAACCTTTTAGTAAAAACTAATTATTTTTGTGCTGCAACATTTAAGCTCTGTACAATTGACTAATGAGCAAAGTTAATTTACCACAGGTTAATTGGGTTCTGGATTGTTTAGTATTCAGTGCATTATCATAGTATTCCTTTTCTAACATTGCAATACATCAAAACTACCTTATTACCACAATATATATGTTAGCCAAGATGCTCAATTATAGTGTAATAAATTATTAATGTACCATTCTTTTTTTTTGCACAATTGGACTGACAAAGTGTTTGTAAGACAGTGATTTGGAAAAAACTGCTCACACTAAGGTTTCTTAATATTAAAAACATTTGGATTATTATTGAAAAACTTACTGCGTGCATGAAGTAAATCTTGCAGGGTAATGTGGCAATAAAACAATAATCATCTGCATACATTACATATCATCAACATGAAATGGTAGTCCTGCTTATAAGTTTCTATTTGTAATTTCGTCTGCTAAATAACATTGGGATACTTAAATTTGTCGCAAATTAATCATTTTTGAGATATTTGATGTTTTATGCACACCCCCACCTCATTTCTATGCATGCCCACAATCGAGTTACTTGTTTTGTGCTCATTTTAAATTTTGGGTTAGGGTTAGAATTCAGGGTGGAGGTTCAGGGGAGTCTTCCCTGTAAAACATTCCTAAAAAATGATTTGTCACACTTCTAAGTGCCAAAATCGCTCTCAGCACGCAAAATAACAGTAAATTAGTCTTGAAAAATGGCCTAAGTAGTGCTGGACCTTATCTATAAATTTACCAAATTTTTAAGAGTTCTTGTTCATCTGTAAGACGAGAGTGATTTAAATCAAAGTTTGTGAGCTGGATGCAACTTACAAAGTGATGATCAACTCTAGAATTTTCAACATTTAAAATCTTGTCCATTTAAACTATTAAGCAATATTAGATCTGCCCAAGAAAATTTTTTTAAAAGCTATTTGTTAAGATATGATATGATAAACTCATTTATTCAGTTTTATTGCAATCAAGTTATTACATTTTTTGAATTGTTATTGACAAAGTGATTGCAAAATAGATAACAATGGCTAAATGATATAGGTTATTAAATGTACAGCATCAATTGTGTGTGGTCATTGTACTTTTAAAACAAAGTAGCTAAGTTAATTTAAAAAGAGGAAAAAAAAAGAAAACAATTAAGATAAATTAGAAAAATAAAAAACTATATGTATTGTTATGAATACACAAAAAGTAATAGTTAACAATTAAATGTACACCTTTGAACTATAGAAAAAAATGTTGCATGATTATTACAGGGAGAAACAAAACAGCAAACTCCATGACCAAAAGGGTCAAGACCCATAAAGAGGTCTGGCAAGCAAAAAAATTCACCAAAAAAATCTTGCTGCACAACAAAAGAAACATTTCAAATGTTTATGAATGTATCTAAAAGAATTTTTATTATGTTGTTGTTTGGAAGGTCATCCACTCTAGGTCAGACACAAACAGGACTGGTGCCAAGGGTTTATCCTTTTACTACCCCAGGCTGCTGTACTGCTTGGATCAAATGCTGGTAGTGAAGTTGTTAAGCCAGCATCGAGTTTTATTATCCAAAACTGTCAGACCTTGTGCTCCATGTAGTGCCCAATGTATGGGGCATGCTATTAGAATGTGGTTTGTAGTTTCGGTGAAGGCACTGCACTTGTAATTTGGTGAAGGAGCAAGACTTCATTTGTACACAGATGAATGGAATAGCCCAACACCAGTCTGCAGGTGATTGAGCTTAACCTAAGCTATTTGGGGGCAAGCTCATTCTAACAGGCCTGGCACTAGTCTTGGGTATAAAAATTTTATTACCATTTACTTAAAGTAATATTTTTTTAGGTTTACACTTTATTTATGTTTTATGCCTAAGACATAGATGTAAACATACAAAATTCACTTTAACCATCAATTTTAAGTAAGACCTCTTTTAGCCATAATTAATCTTTGAGAAAATTTTTTAATCACTTTCAAGCTTCAGATTTTTAGATTTTGTTCAGAAGTAATCAACTTGGACCATTTGAAATTTGGTCAAAAGTATTCAAAATATTTCAGTCTACAGTATTTGTGATACAAATGCCCATTTCATGGTTTATTATATTTTTTACAGTGACATTCTTATCTGTTACTGTAACCAATTGTGGAAACAACAAGATTGCTGTTTGGAGTTTAATTGAGAGGTTACTATTTTAAAATGGTAAATGTTTGTCTTTGCAATGCATCTTTCATATTATTTTTAATGGGGTTATAAATTATTTGATTAATATTAATCCAGTGGTTTTATATTTTTTCAAAAAATTTGTTTATTATTAAAACACTTAATTTATTCTGGTCTCTTCAAGAAGTCACTATAAGCAATTTTTTTGGTGAAACTAACCCAAAATATTGCTTTTAGCACCACAATAAAATAAAAAAGAAACCAAGAGAAAATGGATCTCACAAGAAGCAATAGTAACTGCAGGGGCATCCATGTTAATTTTATGATTAAAAATAGCTTACAGTGACTTCTTAAAGAAGCTCATGTATTCTTCTCCTAAATTTAGTCTATGATAAAACAATATTGCTTTGAATAAAACAATAAACAATAATAAAACAATATTTGCTTTATATGATAAACCAATAGTAATTTATAAAAACTAAGTAATCATCTGAAAAGGATATTATGATATTAAAGCATATTGAAGTTGTACAACCATTCAGTCAATGTGACTTTGCAATTATCAAGTATCTTCATGTACTTTCAGGTTAAATCACTTGTAATTGTTTTCAGTTAGCTAGCCCTAACCCATTAACTGCTGACATTGTTGCTGCAGTGATTAGTTAAAGCTTCCATAAAAAAACTTTTAAAAGCAAATTTTTTCTAAAAAACTTTACATTTTTGGCACTTGAACTTTTAATGAAGTTAATGAAGTCATATTTCAATAAGATAATTACTTTTTTAAAATTTAAGACTGCTTTATGGGCTATCGAGCTGGGGGATAGTGCTGCAAAGGGTCTTTCTCATGGACAAAACAGAATGATAAAGTAAATTTTGAACTGCTATTGTCTTGATTACGTTTGTGATCAAAATGGCACTCCTGGCTATATACTTATTTAATAGTTTTTTGCACTTTTTGCTTTTTAAGTTATGAGTAGTATTTTACTATAAGAATAGCAGATTAATTTCCAAAAATTTTAAATTCAATATTGCTTAATTTATAGATTTGTAATAAAATCATTTATATGGATAATTATAAAAGAACATGTTTTGAAGTTGTCCAAATAGCTGAAAAGGAACTAAATTTTGATGTTTTAGAATTAAAAACTGCAATTGAAGAAGTTGTTTCAGTGAATTCTCAAAAAAGGTAAGTAAAAGTTGCAATAATCTTTAAAAAAGACAGTGTTTTTTATTCTTACAATTAATGATTTAGTTCATCTGCAGTCCACTGTTATGTCGTTTATGCATATTTTTATTATTGACCAAAGTCTGGTCAATGGTCAATTAAGACCTGGAATAAATTTTATATGGCATATGTCTATAGTTGCATGATGTGTTATATTATGCCAACCCAATTTGCAGTTTTTTACACTAATGATTACAGAAGTTTGTGTCAAAATTGAAAAAAGCTTCTAAAAAGATAAGGTTAAAAGTATTATTACTTTTTACAAAAGCCTTTAATTTTTTTAAAGAGTATAGTAATAAAGTGAATGATTCTAGTTAGAAAAAATATAAATTTGGTTTTAATGGTAGAACTGTTATATTTGCAACAAGGTCTAAATACAATATATTTTTACTAAAAGTGGAAACAACTGTGTTTGACTTGTTCTCCATAAAGTTGTTACAGCAAAAAAGATATGAAACTTTATTTTTTTATTTTATATATTTATATTCTTGACTTCCAGGAAAGTGATGAAAGTGCTAATATGTAGGGCAAGTAATTACCCCAACCTGCTTTTGGAGATGTCAAGATATTGTAAAATATGGTCAATGAGATTATAACAGATATGCATCTGTTACTACTGGTGAAGAAAGTAGGTTTAGGTTATTTACATGCACCTGTAAAAAAAGCCAATGTCAAAGGTGCAATGTTGTTAAGCTGTATTGCTTTTAGTGATGGATGATTAATCAAAATTAAGAATCAAAAAAATCAATAAATTTAGAAATTGTAATCTGCATCAAAATCAAAAGATATTTTATGAGAAGTTCAATTCTTAAAAACATTTTATAATTTATCTATTCATCTTTTTTTATATTCCTCATTATGATTGTACATGCACAATTTCACATATAAACAAAAAGAGAAATTTTCTTTTTTAAAACAATATATATATTGCAAGAGCAAATCTATCTTTCTTATAGAGTGCTCAACAAAAAGATCAGAGCTATTTAATACAAAATTTATTCAATCACTGTTTAAAAACCACAACAGTCAGTTTTATCTGTCATCAGAATTGTCAGATGGTTTCCAGAAAAATAAAGAATATAGTTATTTGTAATAAAAAAATAATATGTGTGTAATAGATAATTAATGAATCTAATCAAGCAAAGACTAGAATTTCTGTGATGTCATACAAGAAAAAAAATTGAAATATGGTAAATGCAAGTATAGCGGTTTGCATTCATTTAAAGGTGAAGGAAAGCAAGTTAGGCGTGATGTAAAAGATATGAAAGAAAAGAAAATAATAGGAAAAGCAATATAAAGGCAACAAGAAAATTCGTATAAGGTAAAAAAGTAAAGTGAGTGAAAAACAATGTGAATAATAGTGAGAGACATAAATGGATTAAGTTATAGACAAGAAAGTACACCGAAAAAAAGAGGGTTAATTTAAGCATACGAAACTATTGTATATTTTGGCATATAAGGAGACTGTCAGATAAGATGAGGTACAAAATTAGAGCAAAATTTTTTTTAAATTTATCATATATCAATTGTATAAGATGACTGCTAAATCATGAAACCTGCATGCAAAATTAAAGGTCTGACTTTTATATTGGTTGTATAAGACAACCCCCAATTTTTAAGGGTGTTTTTTTTACTTTAAGGGTCGTCTTATATGCCAAAATATATGGTAAATTAGTAATTTATTTAATTCAAATTTGTTTTTGTGGTGATTTAAACATTGAAATTATTTAAATATATAATGAATAGAAATGCTACAGAACTTTCCAAAACATTCTGGAATGCCAAAGATTCAGGTCTCAATCCCACCATTCACTAGAAAATAATTAATCTACTTGCTTGCTACAAAGCAGGACAAAAATGCTGCAACCTATACTTAACGGAAAAGTAAAGAAATTCTAATAGCAAACCAACCAACAACATTTAAATGATTGAAACTTACAGGAAAATGTTGTACTAGAAACCAAACTGCTTTAAAAATGAGAAGCACCAGACTCAAGTTATAATAATAATGATAAGGATATAATAAGGATAATAATAAGGATAATACTTTATAATAAGGAAAATGTTGCCACAAAAACAAATACAAATTAAATAAATCATTTACTTAGTTTTGTATTTTTAAATCAACCCTCTTTTTTTGTGTGTACTTTCTTATCTGTCACTTAATCTGCTTATATCTCTCATTATCATTTGCGCTGCTTTTTACTCACTTTACTTTGTACCCTTATATGTATTTTCTGGTTGCATTTTTATTGCTTTGCCAATTATTTTCTTTGCTTTTATATCTTTTACAACACATCAAACTTGCCTTCCCTCTGTACTTGCAATTACTATATTTTGAGTTTTTTTTTCTTGTATAGTATCACAGGAATTGCATTATTAAATTTCAGACCACCAAATATAATTTAACATTAATTTTATTTTCCCCAACAGACTGTTTCACCTGCCTGGGCTTGTCAGGGGGTGGTTAGAAATCTAATAAACCAACAAATGAATAAAAATACAGTTTATGCAAAGCAATTCAATGCTGACAAAAAAACATAAAACAACAAGAGAAATTACAGTTGTAATATTAATTGATAAATGAATTTTATTGCCAAAGACAAAGTTTTTTTAAATAGTTTGCTCTATTATTTGAAAATGATGGATAAAAAATGCATTAAAATTTTGATTAAATAGACTGCACTGAAAAATATGGTAAAAACATGCTTAAAAAATGTGCTTAAAAATGACAATTATCAAGGTACAAATTAAAATTAAATCAATGAAAATTTTTACAGGGTGTACTTTAAGATTATTGTTAGTTCAATACGTATATAGCATAGAGGTGGGTTGTTTTATTTGCTAATCAAGAAAGTGAGTAAAGGCGAGATGTAAAAATTAGGTAAATTGAGTGTGTAAATTTATAAATATATTTATTAACTGCCAGCGTGATTAACACTTGTAATTTAAATTTACCTCAATGTTGACATTTTGAGACTGACTCTGAACATTTATTGGGTAATTTTTTGGGTCAGCCTGAAATATTTGCAATTTTTTGAAAGTATAAGTTGCATGTATATTATAGAATTTCTGCAGCATCTTTTATTTAGTGTGCAATTTTAGGCTGATCTGTAATTGCATTGCCTGGTGTTTATGTTGTTATCTTGATTGTTCAGGTGTGAGTTGTTTTGCTTATTTATAATACATTTGATATTTGATAATTTGGTACATGCCTGGTATACAAAAACATGCTTTGTTAAAACTGTATTTTTATTCATTTGTTTTGTTTTTTTAGATTTTTAACTGCCCCCTAACAAGCCCAGCAAGTGAAACAGTCTGTTGGGAAAAATAAAATTCAAGTTAAATTAAATTTTGTGGTCTGAAATTTAATTAATTTACTTTTCTGATATGACATCATTGAGCACTTTTCTGATAACCACTAATCAAAAATTTTGAAAAACTTCTGTGTATCTTTTATGTATATACATATAGATTTTTCATTTATTAAGACAAAAACAAAAACATCCATACAACCTGTTTGATTGATCAAGAAATTAAGGAATGAATAAAATATACTGTAGAGGTGTTTTTTGTCAAAATAAATAAAAGAATTTATGTATGCTTTATAATTTCATTGAGCACTCTAGAAAAACGCATCAAATTATTCTTTCAAAATTATATATATAACACGATTTTTATATAATACTGCAATATATATATATATATTACAAGAGTGAATCAATCTTTCTTGCAGAGTGCTTGTTGGAAGGATTAGAACAATATCTGTATAAAATTTATGTAATTAATTTTTAAAAAATTATAACAATCTGTTTCATCCAAAAATCAGTCCGTTTCATTCGTATTAATATAAAAGAAGGGGACCTGACTCACTTTTTGTATTATTTGCTTGATTAATTTAACAAACTATATATTTTGGAACATAAAATTTGAAAAGCTTAAGTAATATTTCTTGTTTTTGAATTGATGTAAAATTTTAAATAAAAAACTATGTTTTGAAAAACTATGTGCTATTTATCAAGGTATGATTAACTTAACATACTATATTTTAACTACTAATGATAATATTCTTTATTTTTCTAGTAATCTCCTGATGATTCAATAGGATGAAACAGATCATTGGGGTTTTTTAAACAATGATTAAATAAATTTTGTATTAGAATATTGCTTTGATCTTTTTTCATTATGCAATCTACAATGCAGATTGATTTTACTCTTACATTATATGTATAATCTTTAATTTACAATGGTTAATTGTGAACAATTTAGGGAAAGGCATTGTACATCAATTATATTGATGTATCAAGAAGATGCTTTAAAAAAAAACATTTAATTTTTTATAACAAACAAAATAAATTTTAAGTGACAACAATCTAAATCAAAATTAGTATTGAAATCATGAATAGTTGTTGGAATCAGCAGCAAAATAAAATAAAAAAAATTTTGCATCATTCCATTACTAATTGCTATATTTATTAACAAGTTCTTGTGCTAAACACAAACATGTCTTTAAAAACCTTGTAACAAAACAACTAACTTCATCTGGTCTAAAGCCTTTACTCTTAACAGCCAGGATTTTGGAATTTTGAAATTTTGTAGTCTCAGTACCAACTTTCTGACATTTTGAAGTACAGCAGAATGCCAATTATCCAAACTATTCAATACCAGGGGCGGTTCAGATAACTGATTTTTTCAGATGATTGAACTAAATGCAATCTTGCAATAAAAAGCATCATATACATATATGGTCATTTATGGTACATTATGGGCAGTATAGTGATCACTAATTTTTTGTTTTAAGTTTGTTTCTTTTTTTGTTACTGCCAAGTCTCTTATCCTTTTTAGAAGCAGAGCTGTGTTAAATGACACTCACTCAGTTGTTGACACCATGCTATGGCATTGTACCACCATCTTAGTAGATGTTCAGATGATCAGTGTTTTGGATAATCAATGTTCAGATAATCAATGTTCTACTGTAATGTATTTTGGCACACAACTTTGAGCACTACAGTTTAGTGTATAGTGCCATTGCAGCAACTTACAGTACTTGTACTTTTAGCAATGGAAATCTTGCTAGAAATTATAGTGCTTTTGTTCAATAATTACTTTAACAACCATAGCTTGAAAATTTTGATTTCTTGAGAATAATTGTTGCAATATGTTTTGTAAACACACATTTATTTTTCTTTTTTAAATAAAACATAAATTAAATTTTGAATAAGATGTTTGAATTAACATTCTTTATGAATATATATTTAATAAAGTTGAAAAAATAAAAATTGAGTTTGTTTCTTGGTGTAATCTTAAAAATATATATTTTTATTTTAAAAAAGTGAACTGCTTTTGTTGCTTCACTAGATAATAAAAACTTAGTTTTTGGTGTCATTTTTGTTGCAACTTGAAAGGTTGCATAAATATTTTGGTATAGCAAATAATGGGACAAGCTATTATTCTTTTATATTGATTATATAATTTTCCTCTCAAGTTATATTTAACTATTACATGTTCTTGGGATAGATGTGCTAACATTTTGACTTGTAAGCAGAAGAATACAGTTTGATGCTCAGTCTATTTAAATGGCTTTTGTTTTGCAACTTATATGATCATTTCTAAAATGGGGTGAAACTTTTTATGTACAATAGTGACTCAATGTAGTATTGAAACTCAATCTAATCAATATTAATAGAAATCAAAATACAGCAAGTAATACATTTGGCTGTATGAAAAAATTATACATTAAAAAAAATTGGGGTACAAATTTTTTAAAGTTAATTTATAAAGTCTATAAATTTGAAATTACCAGCACTGCTTTCTACTTTTTGTATGTTATTTGTTCTCTTTCTTTTTTCGATATGGAATGAGATATAAATAAATTTGTCAAAAAAAATTGTTTTATGTCAATATACTTGAATCACAATAGTTAAGTCTGAGCAAACTTTTACTCATTTTTTATGCCAAAATGCTTAAAGATTCATGGTTGCACTATCTTGTCTCCATACACCTGCTTGTTTGCCTACTGTTGAAAGAGCGGAAAGGATTAAACAAAACTAGTGCTTTAAACCATAGCTTAAGGTTTTCTGTTACTTGCTAAACAGTTTTAATTATTCTACATCTTTTTTATCTAATTATTCTAGGTCTTTCAGTCTGCAATCTTCTCATTAAACAGTTGGCAACCTGTAGCTCAACTCTAACTTTGTGCAATTTTTTAAGCACTGCCCTGTAGCTGTTGACAAGACAAACGCAATAATGCACTAAGCATAAATTTAATTAACTTAATGCATTTTTTTGATCTTGTGCTTTTAAAGTTAATCATTTTATATGTATGTAAGTGTTGATAATAATGTTATATTTAATGATTATCAGTTATTGTTTATGACATATATTGTTTAGTTACTCTCTTTTTATTTGCAATCACTATTTTAATGTTAGTTTGAAAAGTATTATTTTGATTGCAAATAAAAACTGAATGAATGAAAAAATGAATGGTTTATTTTATAAATTATTTGTATAACTAAGTTAATAATTTATATAGTGCTATTATGTTTTAGTTTCTTTTCATTGCCATTGAGTCCAGAATTTTTATGCAAAGAAAGATATTTGGCTACAAAACATAATCTAAATGTTTCTGGAGCTAGACATTTAAAAAGTCAAGGGCAAATTATAATAGACCAATTAGAAAATGCTTTGGTGTTTAATGTAACTTCACCAAATTTTCCATTAGTATTGCATCAGGTAAGTTTCATTTTGAAGGTACAATTTCCTGTGAAAACTTTCTTGTTTTGCAGCTTTTAATATTTGTTGCATTTTAATTCAAATTTGAGTAGATGAATCCTTAATTTTGAAGTTTTGTTTGATAATTATAGGCTTAGCGAAATTTCAATCAAAAATTTTTATGCAAAACAATTGATTTTGTATTCAACCTACTAACCCATGACCACAAATTGTTTGCTCACACTTTCTTTTCATTTTTTATTCTTTTATTAAAGTGCTTAGAAATTGTTAATGATTTGTTGTATTTCTTAAAAATACAATTGTAGCAAGTTTGTTTTGGCACAAAAATTAACAAAGCTGAATTTGTTTATTACTAAGATGAATCTCATAAGATAACTTGCAGCAGAACAATAATCACAGCACAAGAAGCATGAAATTGAACAAGATTTTCAAGGATGGCTCAGTCTGACTGTCACAGGTAGTTTGCCTGAACTTAAGTCTTTAGGTTTTTTTTGTTTGCTCTGCATTGCCCAGTCAGAACTGAGTTACAGCAAATAAGCAATTTAGTTATTATTTTTTTTTATCCTTTTTCTATAGCAAAAATTACAAGATTTCATAATAAGCAATTGGCAGTTTCTTAGTAATATGCAGCCTGATTAACTAAGCAATAAAACTGCCATCAATCCAAGTTTACAACTAGCCAACATGTACAAAGGGAGGAAATATAACAAATTAAGCTTGGGAAAAATAATGATTTAGAATTCAAAGTCTGAGAAACCCAGCTTTACAAACTAAGGATGAAATATGTAATGCAGTGAGCAAATAACATTTTCCACAATAAACACATTTGAATGCTTTGTAGGAAATGAGTTTGGTACAATATACATGTGTAAGTAATATACTTTAACTCTATTTTGATGGACTGCTATTAAGAAATGGTCTAACGTCCCACAAAAGAGCTGTTTCTTAATCTTTTATTTTTTGTGATGCAAGCAGGGCAAACATTCAAAACTTTGGGTTGCTAATGACAAAAAGCCACTGTCTGATGAGAGTTAACACAAAATTGAAGCAAGCAATCACTCATAGTATTGCCTGTAATTATGAGACATTAATTGATGACATAAATTTTCTTCCAAAGTTAAAATGATATTTTCATCAAGCAATTTAATAAATAATTATTAAGCAAATATAGATAGTGTTTGAATTAATTTTATGTATTAAGCATTAGCAGCATTTTGGCAGAGTAGATAGGAGTGTCATCGTTGTCGTCGTCGTTTGAAGGGTATCCACTCCAGGCCAGACACAAACAGGACTGGGGCCGAGGGTTTATCCTTTTACTACCCCAGACTGCTGCACTGCCTGGATCAGATGCTGGCAGTGATGTCATTAAGCCAGCATCAAGTTTCATCATCCAAAACCGTCAGACCTCGTGCTCCATGTGGTGCCCGATGTATAGGGCACGCTGTTAGTACATGGTCTGCGGTTTGCTCAGAGGTGCCACACTCACAATTCGGTAAAGGAGCAAGACCCCATTTGTGCATGGACGAATGGAATCGCCCAACACCAGTCCGCAGGCAGTTGAGCTTAACCCAAGCTGCTCGGGGTAAGCCCATCCCAACAGGCCTGGCACTGGTCTCGGGCACAAAAACATGGAGCCTGGAAGCATTTTCACAGTACTCCATTTTCCATTTGTGATTTGTCCATTCAGAGGCGCGGATGCCAAGTCTGGCAAGGTTGTCCAAGAGATTCCGTGCACCTGGCACAAACGGGTGTCTGGATCTTAGTCTCACTTGGCGAGTATCTGAGGACCCACTTAATAGACCATGCAAGATATGATCGGGGTTCAGAGATCCACGGTGAGCCAAGGAGAGTGTCGCTCCCATTCAGCAAAGCTCAGCTGGCTGGATGCCTGAGAGTACAGGTAGTGGGTCCGTTGGAGTGGGACACAGGCATCCAGTAACTATGCGCAAGGCGTCATTCAAGACACTGTCAATGAGGCGAGTGTGAGCACTGCGACACCAGACTGGCGCACAGTACTCAGTGTTGAGTAGACTAAAGACAAGGTGACTATGCGTAGTGTTTTAGCACCAGCACCCCATCCTGAGCCCACAAGTCGCCTCAGCAGTGTGACGCGCGATGATAGTTTTTTGCGCAATGCCACTAAATGGTGACAAAACGTGAGCGATCTGTCCAGTTTTCCCCCTTAGGTAAGTAGGGGTTGGACAGAACGGCAAAAGTCTACCGTTGTTGTAGACCTTTAGCTCATGTTTGGCCTCTCAGTTATTTAAATGAAAGGCTGCCATCACCGTCTTAGTGTGACTGAGCTTCAACCTCCAAGTCTGGAGATATGCTGACAGTTTGGACATGTCTTGACTTAGAGTCCCCTCCAAGTCCTTCCAGTTTCCAGAAGAATGCAACAATGCTAGATTATCAGCATAAGCAAACTGTCTGGAAATCGTGGAAGGAAGATCGTACGTATAGATGTTAAATAGGAGGGGAGCCAAGACCGATCCCTGAGGAACGCCATTTTTAAGACGGCGTAGCCTGCTTTGCTTGCTGTCACTGGTGGTAAGGGTGAAACTTTGATTTCGGACAAGCTCCATGATCATTTTCCGGAAGTAGTCTCAGCAGCTTGCAGGTAAGTCCACGGTGCCAGACAGTGTCATAAGCAGCTGTCAGATCGATAAATACGGCACCGGCCTTCTTTTTAGCCGCAAAAGAATCCTTGATGTTCTGGGTTAGCAGAACAACTTGATCCATGGTTGACTTCCCGCGTTGAAACCCAGCCTGCTCTTTAGGGAGCAGTGGATCGATTAATGGTTCAATGCCGGCGTAGATAAGCCTCTCGAGGATCTTGTAGGGGACACAGAGCAGAGATATTGGTCGATAACTCTTTGGGTCCCCCACGGGCTTTCCTGGTTTTGGGATCACGATCACAAGCGCTCTTCTCCAGATCTTGGGAATTTTGAGTCAGGAAGAAAGGAAGAAAGGAAGTCATGTAACCAGGACTTCAAAGCAGCTCCAGCATAGAGTATAAGCTCGGGGCAGATGGAATCAGGACCCAGAGCTTTACCTGGTTTTAAATGTTGAAGGGCAGCAGTAAATTCTCTCTGTGAAAAATTGTCAGAGATATTTACTGCGTCTGGTGTTGTGGCCCTTCAAAGGCCAGACACTTCTTGAGAGACAAGTTGAGATGACTTGCGGTCAACAGCCTCGTATTTCCCATTTCTAACCAGCTGAGATGCAATAGCATCGGCTGAAACGGGACAGTGACGAGGAGAGTGTTGTGACCTACCAGTAAGGTTGTTCAAAATACTCCACGCTTTTCGACTAGAGTGTGAGAAGTCAATGTTCCAAACTGCCTCAGACCATCAATCCCTCTGCTTTCTGTCAAGCTTGGCAAGCAGAGCTGTAGCAGCCAAACTTGAGTCGTCTCCCTGAGGAGACTGCAGAAAGGTTTTATAGGGGGATTCACACTCTGCATCCCAACATGGAATATAGTTATTTCGATACCTGCGTGGGATAGTCTTTTTGGCTGCTTTCTTAATGGTGTTACAGAAGTCCTGGTAAGCCGCATCCACATCAAGTGAATCAGGCAGCAACAAAGTCTTTGCGAATTTATTCGTCAAAGCAATGTAGTGACTCCATTTGGCCTTGCGGAAGTTCCATCGTTTAACAGGCATGCTTGGCACTGCCATAGCAAACCTTGGTGGTGTAATAAGCGAAGGTCAATGTTGTGACCTGGGGAACTTTTCAAGGACACGTCTATCCGGTAAGCGACTGTTTGGACCTACGCTAGCGAAAGCTAGATCCGGATTGGTGCCAGTGTTCCAGCAGCTGGAATAAAAACTGGCAGCGTCCTTGGCATTATATAGGAGGGCAAGACAATTAATACTTGCCCATCCAGCCAAGCACTCACCGTCCGGACTGTTGTCGTCGTAACCGCAGTCAGCATGGCGACAGTTAAAATCACCAGCGTAAAGACAGGGGTGAGGATACACTGGGAGATCCAGGGTTTGCAATCACGTTGGCAGTGGTTTGTAGACGTTGACTATTTTATAGCCATCAACGTCCACACACAACCACTCGATCTCTGATGTTGGTGGAGATTGGTCCAAAAGCGTGTATCTCAGTTGCTCGTGGACAAACGTGGCAAGGCCATGCTTCCTGCTTAAAGAAGACCCAGCTAGTTGGTAGTTTGGTAGCACCAACTTCTCTGCATCAGTGCAGTGGGTCTCCTGCAGTAGGATGACGAGTGCCTCAGACTGCATAGCGAGGTGATGAAGAACGTTCATCTTGCTTGCAGTGAGGCCTTCGATGTTCAGCTGAAGAATAGTGGGTCTTCGGAACTTGTTGGCAATGTGCCCTGAAAAGGGCAGTTTTATCCTAGCATTGCCCTGTCCTGAAAAGGAGGTTTGCCGATTAGCAGACCCACACTGAACATCGGAATGGGTGGATACCCTTCCATTTTGGTAGGTTCGGTTTTGGTCTGTCATTTAAATTAATGAACAGACTTACTCACGCCCCAGGCTGCATGAAAGCACCTACGATCTGGGCCAGGTGTGTCATATTGATTGATGACAAACATACTTAACACAATTTATGGTTCAAATTTTTTTTTTGTCATTTTGTGTCCATAGAAAAGACATTTTTTATGACACTTCTGGCTTTGCAGTCTTAGCAAGCTGCTCTAAATTTTATATCACAGTATAAAAACTAAAAAAAGTTTTCAAATAGTCAGCCTCATCTTGGTATTTTTAAAACCAGGTTGGATACTCAATATATTTTTATGACAAAAATATTTACAATTGTTTTAATGGGGTTTTTATCTTGTCATTCATTTAATTTATTTAACCTTACTATGTTTCATTGCACATAATTTTGCAGTGCACTATCTCAAAGGTGTCCAATTTTTTTGAACCAAGGCCATTCTGGCTTATTAAAAATATTCAAGGATCAAATAAATCAAACCTTTTTTTGTTTTTACTTACATACATAAAAAATTTTTTGGAAACACAATTATCCTATTTAGTCATTTCAAAAAATATCATGTGAGGCACTGAAACTGTGCTACAGATTAGATGGTAAATGCCCCTTTACTACATGCTGTACTGTCGATCAATTTTTTATGAAAAACTACTTTTCAATGTTATTTATTTTTAAATTTGACAGTTTTTTCTGGATCAAGTGCAAAGTTTAGTTTATTGCTATCATTCCTATTTGTTAAGATGGAAGCGTCTCAGTGAGCATACTGATACATTGGTTTTGGCATATAACAAATATAAATCTTCATTAAGCTTAATCAGAAGTTTGCATAAAGATTATACTGAGCGTGCTCAAAGACTAGCTGCATTTAATCATTCTCATCTTGTTAAGGACATCTCAACTAATGATTGGTAACACAATTATTTTCTATTTTAAATAAAATGTACAGGGTGTGGAGAAAGTTCCCAACTATAAAAAAATATTAAATATATCCATAAATAAAACTTCAAGTGAAACAAAAATTTGTAGAATATTGATCATTGTCTTATTTTATCCATTCATATCTTTTTTTTCAATGTGACTTTCTTTAGCTTGAATAACTTGATTAAGTCTACATCTGAAACTTACCACTGTGACACACAGTTTATCTTGAGTAATTTTTGTTTGAGAAATCTTGAGAAAATCTTTCCTCAAGGAATATCTTCAAATCCTCAAGATTTTGGTGGGTAATAGAATAGGCCTTCTATATTATTGTCCACATGCAGTAATCCATAGGATTCAAATCAGGAGATGAAGAAGGTTACATTTTCTTGCTTTGAATGATGGAAAAGAAATGTGACACCACTCCTAAAATCAGAGGAGATCTCCAAGTTTTTAAAATGGCAGCCCACACCATAATTGAAAAGGGTTTTGGCAATAATACATTTGGTCAATATTATAGGAGGCCTGTTCTACTACCCACAAAAATGTTGAGGATTTGAAGGTATCCCTTAAGGGAAAATGAGCAAAAATTCCTCAAGATACACTTCATGTGACAGTGGTAAGCTTCAGACATAGATAGATTTAATTGAGTTATTCAAGCTAAAGAAACCCACAATTAACAAAATGAAATATATGGATTAAATAGGACAATGATCAATATTGTACAAATTTCTGTTTCATTTGAAGCTTTATTTACAAATATATTTAATATTTTTTAAGGTTGGGGACTTTCTCTGCACCCTGTATATCATATGATAAAACTAAATAAATAAATATCTTGTAATTTATAAGAATCTGTGTCAGTTCTGCTATTATGATTATTGCAAAAAATTATAGAAATTTTTATATTGCAGTTTGTTTTTTAATGTTGCATTTTAATAGTTTAGAACCTGATGATGTTGCAATTTTTTTACGTTGGTTGGTTGTTCATTTGCATTCCATTAAGAAAGTTTTTTGTTTTATCAAAAAACTACGATGGTTGTCTGTCTCATATCGACAAAACATAAGCACTAAAGCTGGGAATATTCTTGATTCACATGAAGTAATTACTTAAATTAAAAAAAGTGTGGTTTAGAAAATATAGATTTAATAATTTAATTACTCATATATTCTATTTGTCTTCAATTAAATACTGTTGTAGTTTTACTGTTTTTAATATTTTTTGTATCTATAATTTTCTGATTGTATTCTTTTGCAATAAAAATATTTAAAATACAATGTGTAAATAATTCATGTCACACAGAAGCCCTTAAAATTTTTAAATCTTGATACTCTCAATTACAGGTTTGATAATATGAAGTGTCCCAAAAAAGTAACACTTTTTGACAAGTAATATCTTTACAATAGTGTAACCATATTCAATAAAGTTTTGCATCGAGCAGTCTTTATATATTATAAAAAGGTCTTCAAAAATTTAAGAAATTGGTTTTTTAACAAGCCAATAATAGTCATGTAAAAAACATGTCAAAAAATAAAATATTCGAGTAAACAATGTTTCATTTCTGTCTATGTTCAATAGCGCTTCCATTTTTCTCTTTGATTAAGTGAAGTCATTTTGTTCCAAACAGAAACACTTTTACAAATTTTTTCTATTGATATTTTCTCCCATACCATACCATAGTTCTTTTTTTTTTATTAATGTAAACTAGATTGAGGTATTAATGATTATGTTAAGAAAAAAAATTTAATTACTTGGTACAAATTATTTTGAAGTCAGAAAGATAGGTTCATTGGTATGTATGAAATCCATTTTAGGTTTTAAAAGTTTACTTGTTAATCTTTGAAGGTTGGATTAAAATTGTAAGTTGACCTCACAGTAATTGTTATATACAAATTACCCAGTTTTGATACAGAATTTTTAAAGCTTGTTAGTTTTATAGCAAGCAAAAAATTATTGTAGAAAGATAAATAATTACTAAAGCCATATTCAATAAAGCATTAGAAAGTTAGGAGTAATTCCCTACTCATCTTTCTATAATAATTTTTAAAGCAATTTTATTATAAATAAAAAAACACTATTTTAAGGTTAATCAAGGAAAAAATGATTCTACAGCTATGTGGAAGAATGTGGCTGCTGAATTTGATTTTACATATTTATCTCCTACTACATCAACCCAAAAAGTTTCTGCTCATAGTTCTTCCTCTTCTGTACCAATTTATGTTGCAACATTTTTTGGTTAGTTTTTATTATAAAATGTGGTAGCTTAACATATGTCATTTGAAAAAGACAATTTTTAAAATTATGTTTAGGTAATATATCTAATGAAATTACTAATGGAATTCCTTGCCATAAAATTGAACTTGACCATCTCAGAAATCATCTAGAATCTTTAGTTTTGGAATATGGTATAGTGGTTCGATCTGAAATTATATCTTCTAGTGATGAAATGGAATTGTTTGGAGCAGTAAATCGACAGTTTAAAACTCTTTTTAATCGTCAACTAGAATGCACAACTTTTTTCCAATATGACAATGCACCTGAAGGTACTTTACATTTCTTTTGGAAAATTGTATTTATTGATCTTAAAAATTTTTACATTTATTCAATTAAAACACACCTCTTTCATCCTATTTAAAAAGTCATCAGTTAATTTTATTCAAATATGATACAATTGATGAGATAATTGTAAAGATTAAATGAGTTCTGGATTCTATTGAGCATTCTTGAAAGTTTTTTCCAACATTATTTAATTTTTTTATGATTTATGTTCATAAATCGATTGAATCTTCTAAGATGTACTAAAAAATTGATTTAAGACATATACAATAAAATTGCATGCATTGTGTATATAAAAAGAGGTTTACTATAATTTATCTGCATTGCCCAACTTATTATTATTATTATTTTTTGACCAAAATGATTTCTCAGTGCAAATAAATTGATTTTTATTCCTTTAAATTTTTTATAGTTAGTGTTATGAATGCCAGAGTTACCTGTTTTTAATATTCTTTTTTCTTTACTTGTACAATCAATTGTAATTTTTTATTTAAATTTACGTTTTTGTAGGTTACAGTTATTGGGGAATTGATTCTAGCTCTCATTGTCTAAAAAAACCGACAAACTGGCTTGATTTTGTTCACCTTAAACCCCGATACAAAGTTGATCAGCTTCAACAGACTGTGTGGTTAAAAGAGTTGAAATATAAAGATGCTCTGCTCTCTTCACACAACCAGTTACTTTATTTTGATTTATTCTATTATAAAAGTTAGAATTTGTATGTTCTAGATTTTTAAGATGTTGAAATGTAATAATTATTAAAATGTGTTTTTATTGTGTCTTTGAAAAAGAGATTTATCAACAATTTTCTCTGCTTTGCATACTTAAATATAAGATTTAAATTATAATTGTTTAAACATAGAAATGAAACAATTCAATCAAAATAAAATATTTTGATCTGAAAAAATATTTAGTTGATTAGTTTTGTGTTAGCTGTAGGTTTTATATCATTGTGTTTTAGTTAAGACAAAAGAATCCACTACCAAAACAAGCAAAAATTTGAAGTAAAATTTATATTGGCAGTGTGGTCGAGTGGTTTAAGCATCGGACTGATGATCAACATGGTCTCGGTTCAAAACCCACTTCCGCCATTCTGTTGTGTCCTTGGGAAAGACACTTTATGGCACTTTCCCCTGCTTGGTGGTCTTGCAAGCAGTTCTAAATTACAGTAATATCTCTACTAAATTACAAGCGGACAGCAATATCTTGGCATCTCCGGAAGCAGGTCGGGGTATTTGCTTACCCTATGTATAGCGCCTCCGTCGCTTTCCTGTGAGTCAGGGGGATAAATATAGAGACAAAAATAAATAAAAATAAAAATATACATGAAAAACAATTAAATTTATGTAGAATTAGAACTAGTTGACTTAAATAACTATTTTTATGTACTTGTCCTAATAAAAATCTTATACAGAGTAAAGTTTTTCTTAAATGCAAAAATATTTGGTTCAGGAATTCGTTTATAGCATTTTTATATTTTCTTTTATTTTACAATGATTTTTTACTACTTGGCAAAATGTATATATTCATTCGATAAAGCTCTTTTTACTGTAAAAAACAGTGCTGATAGTCTTTTTGAGTATTTTGAAATTTTATTATTTGTGAGGCTTACATATAGAATATCCAGGGGGTAAAAAGCAACATTTTCAACACCTGCTATTCTTCATTTTTCATTGAGGCCAAAAAGCTGCTGAAGCAGGCTGGGACATTTGCATGGTATATAGGGAGGGTGTCATAGGCAAATCTACGGCAAGAAATGGTTTGCAAAGTTCAAAAATGGCAATTTTGACATTGACGACATGCCCTGCAGCAGAAGACCTTTTGAATTTGACGAAGACCATCTCAAAGCACTTTTGAAAGAGAAAAGTTGCCAAACAAGTTGTGAATTGGCCAAAAAAATGAACTGCAATCAAAAAACGATTCTCAATCATCTTTATTTAATGGGATTTGCTAAAAAATTGGGAGTCTGGGTGCTTCATGAGCTTAGCGAAAACAACAAAGAAAATCGCCTTCAAATTGCTTCTCAACATCTTGCCCACCATTGAGCAACACGCAGTCACAAACAGCGCTTTTTGTATCAAATTGTCATAGGAGATGAGAAATGGTGCCTATATATAAATATGAAGCAAAGAAAGGAATGGGTGGCTTCTGGAGATATGCCAAAGCCAATAGTTAAGCCTGACCTCCATCCAAGGAAGACCATGATCTGCGTTTGGTGGGACTGGGAGGGAATGGTGCACTGGGAAATGCTCGAAAGGAATGCCATGGTCAACAAGGAGCTCTACATAGCTCAGCTACATTACGTGAATGAGGCTATTTGACTGAAAAGACCCCATCGACGAGGCCAAACCATACTTCTTCACAACAACACCAGGCCTCATGTTGCACAAGTCATCAAATCCTCACTCCAAGAGCTTGAATGTGAGGTCCTTCAGCATTTGCTGTATTCTCCGGACCTTGCACCCACAGATTACTATCTTTTCCGCTCTTTGTCAAACCATATGAAGGGCGTTACCTTTGACAATAAAGAGAATCTTAAAAACTGGCTCAACAAATTCTTTGATACCAGACCCAGGGATTTTTGGCAGAACAGCATCAACAAATTGGTTGAGAGATGGGAGGAGGTCATAAACAGCAACAGAGAATATATAATTTATTAATTTGTAGCCATAATTTTCATTTTTGTTTAAATAAAAATTTTTGATAAAAACGCTATGAACTTATTCCTCAACTTAATATAAACATTTTAAATTAACCTTCACTGTGCTGCCTTACATTAAATTTCTACATTAAATTCCACATTAAATTTATTTCTGCTGCTTGGAGGGGCTACTTTTAATTTAGAAGTTTTGTATTGTTTACAACATTGTTTTCCCAATTTTAGTTTGCAAATATTATTTCCCTCTACTTTGCTCTAAATTATATACAAGGTGTGTCCAAAAAGTAACAACACTGGTGTTATAAAAACTTTATTAAAAAGTATTAAAATATACAAAAGTCAAATTCCTTCAAAGTAATACAGAGTCCTTCAAAGTAAAACAGACACATAATCTCAGTTTCAGCCATACTAATTTTTATTTTAGCATCCAAGCATGCATCAGAAAACTGATCAAGTGTATATTGGAGATCACTTTTGTTTGAGCTTAACAATGCAAGGTCATCTGCAAACAGCAGACGCCAAACATTACACTCCCCAAATGTGACACTACTATTGGAGGAACTGTTTTTGTCTATCTTTTTCATGTATATAATGAACAGAAGAGAAAAAAAAACACAGCCCTATTATGGTCCAACACTGACATTAACACATTCGCTGCTGGCGCTTCATTACCCGCATTAATGTTGCATGCCAGATGTTTTTACTGCAAGTTGCGTTTTTCGCCATTATTCACTTGTCTTGTAATAAACATTGGATTTAAGACTCACTGACCACATTAAAACCTAGTACATAAAAGCAAATTTGTTCAATTTATTTTTTCGAATGATATTTTCCAAAACAAGGCACACGACAGAGAGGAACACCACACTCTTTACAGTAATATCGAGTGTCTTTCCTTTTACTTCCCATAAGACACACCCTGCAAGCTCTTTGTGGGTATTTTTTGCTTGCTGTTGAAGGAAACGTTACCATATGATGAGAATTGAATCCGCCACGCAAACACTCTGGTGGATCAAGTTAAGGAGCCTTTCTTGGTGGACCTTCATTATTATCAGAATACAATTCTTCTTGGGGTTGTTGACACAACTGACTCACAAGCACTTTGCAGAACTTGTAAAAGCTCTTAAGCCCAGTGCTGTTCTTTGCTTTATATAAAATAAAGGAGTTGTGAACACTGATTTCCATTAGATAATAGAAAACTTTCTTGCTCCACTTCAGTGATTTTCTGGTACAGGGGTAATATGCTATCATTTGATCCAAATGATCAACTCCGGACATGTGCTGATTGTAGTCAACAATGGATGCCGGCTTCATCACTTCCTCTATCGCTCCGTGCCCTCCTTTCTTTCGTCTAGTTATGGGAAGAACTGAACCATCATGCTTTGTGCTGATAGCTTTCACGATTCGTTTGTCCTTCCAAGCAAGAACCATCACCTTACCATTATCCATAGCTATGACATCATGGCGCTGCATCCTCTGGGGGTTTCTTATTGTTGATTGTTCGCCTCTATTATTCCTCAGTGTTCCAACAGTGTGAACACCCTGAGCCAATAAAGTTTCACTCAAATCCACACTGTTATAAAAGTTGTCCATGTACAGTGTATGCCAGAGATGAAGGCACTTTTGAGTTAACAATCCCTGAACAGTTTCTTTTAAGGTCTTCTTTACACGGTAAAAAAAATCCAGATTCCAACAATAGTGGGTCTTTGAATCAGCCAAAATATATGACTTGATGCCATACTTGACTGGTTTGTTCTTCATGTAGACTTTAAAAGACAGCCTTCCCCTCCACTGTAGCATACCTTCGTCAATTGCGATGTGCTCTCCCAAAGAGTAGAGTTCACGCCATCTAGAAACCATAAGAGAATACATTGGCCTGATCTTGCACAGCTTATCATCACAATTTTCGGGCATTTGTTTGTTATCATTGAAATGCAAAAAAGCAGTAAGCAATTGAAATTGGTTTCTGCTCATGCATTTGTTGAAAAACAGCGTTGCAATAAGTTCTTCTTTGGACCAATATGATGCCAAACCCCCTTTTTTGTCAATCAAGCCCGTGAGCAGCACCAGACCCAAGAACACTTTCAGCTCATCCTTATTTGTTGGCTTCCATGTGTTAGCTCTAGACGATGGTGTAAGATTCTTTCCTGCTATAAATTGTGATGCGTAATGATTTGTTTCTTGCACCAGTAAATCCATCAATCGATTGCCGAAAATAAGCTCAAAGTATTGTATGGGACTCTTTTCATCAGTTACTACCACCTGATTGGTAGGACCTTGTATCCCTATAAACACTGTTGCTGGCGGTTGTCTTCCAGCTGGACGCCAACTGGACTGCTGTTGAGCTGTCCTACCTTGAGATGTAAGAAGTTGTGCAGATGATGCAGCTTGAACAACATCATCATCACTCTCCGAATCGCTTGTCTGAATATCAAAGTCGTCACCACTGAAATCAAGATCACTGTCGTCCGAATCACAATTTATAATAATATCACTAGTTGTGAACACATCCATAGCGGTTATAAACTAATAAGTAAATTTAAGCTTTTCTAAATAAAAGTAAACTAAAATAAAGATAAAAGTAATTTATAGCAACATCAAGCACCAAATGCTATTTCAAGTCCTGTTTTACTTCTAACATAATAACCACTACAACTGTAAAATAAAATTGCATCATTGATGTTCTGTTCTTGAAAATAAATGCTCTATTTAGTAAAGAATCACGCGTGACCACCACACACTGATCATGCAAAGACCACGTGCAATTTACTTTTAGCTCACAACGTAGATCTACGGTTTTGTAATAGCAAAGGTTGGAGATTGGCACTCAACCGATGTGATAAACCAAAAACCGTAGATCTACGTGGCTTGGCACTCAACTGTTGTAACGTTAAAACGTAGATTTACGTGGTTTGGCAGTGAATGTGTTAAAAGGTTTTGTTTTTATGCCATTGACACAAACATAGACTTTTGACTGTTTGTACAATGATTTGATAGCAGCTAATAGCTGACCTCTCACGTCATACTCCAGCAGTAGTGTAGACAGCTTGTCTCTTAGGACATGGTCATACACTTTTTCAAGGTCTACATTTCCACAATTTCTCAAAAATTTGCTGAAGGGCAAAGATCTGGTCCATGGCAGATCTGCTAGGACAAAATCTGCATTGTGCATCCTGAAGTTGAGGCTCAACTATTTCATGGCATCTCTTTTCAAGGCACTTTGCATAGACCTTTCCAGGAATACTTTATAAAGAAATGCCCATGTAGTTAGTGCATTTCTTCTTGTCTCTTTTTTTTATGAATAGGTATCAACACACTGGTCTGGCATTGCTTCAGTGCCTCACCAGTTTTTTAAGCTACTTGGAACACATGAGGCAGCCAACAAACCCCAAAGTTGTTCATGGCCTTTAACATTTTGGGTCAAATATCATCTTCACCAGGGGCCTTGCCAGGTTTCAAAGATTGGATTGCTGTGCTCGTCTCTGCTTCAGTTAGATGAATTTCTTCACCAAATTGTTCCTCAGATGTTTCCAAATGTTGGACTGTTACTGGATTTAAGAGCTGACAAAAGTATTCACTCCAACAGTTTAAGATGCATTTTTGATGCTTTAGAAGCACACCATTAGTATCTTCAATGAAGGTGGCAACTGGTGTTTATTTGCCATGTAAATGACATATGGTTTGCCAAAATACTTTGTTTGCAGATTTGTAGTCTGTATTCAACTTTTCTCCAAATTCTTTCCATGACTTTTCTTTAGACTGTTTGACAATAGTGGCAGCAGTCTTATACGTGCTGCAAAGTACTGCAATCGAAGCTGCTCATATGAGTTGTTTGTTAACTAAACTCTAAACGCACTTTTCTTTGCATAGATAGTTTCTTTAACCTCTTGGTTCCACCAAGCAGTTCTTTTCTTACTACCCATTTGACCTCCCACACATTTGCAACCACAATTAGCAGCTGCAGATGTAATCACTGCTGATCTAAATAAATCTCACTTAGTCTCAATATCTTAGTATAGTCGGGAGTTCTCTGAACAGGAAAGCAACTTTGCTTGCGAAAAAGTCTGTCTTACCTTTTTGTCAGCTAGTAACTCCCACTTTATTCTATATGCTCTTTGTGCTCTGAATTGTTTCATTGTTCTTGGATGGTTCAGCCCTTTTAGAATGCAGACAACTAGGTGATGGTCGGTAGACAGTTTAGCTCCTTTTTTAATGCAAAAATCGACCACAGAAGAAAACAGGTCTCCTGAGACAATACAGAAATCAATGATAGAACACTGTCCCACTGAATCTGTGTACTTGTGAAATCTATCACCAGGTGTACTTGTGAATCTCCTTGTGCCAAAAAAAGATGTTTGTTATGCATGGTCCGTTGGTGGCACAGAACTGTAGCAAACACCTTCTGTTTCTGTTGATGTTGGAATCTCCTTGTCTTTTGATAACACCCTTCCATGTCTTGTTGTCAGTACCCACATGTACATTGAAATCACCCACTAAGACAATTGATTCTGCAAATATTACTTTCTGTAAAGGAACACATACTTTATCTAAGAAAGGCTTCTACTATGTTTCAGTGTTTGGTGTGCACACCTGCAAAATGCACAATGACTGCTCCTGTAGCCTAAGCTTAAGGATACAAACCCACCAGTGACACAGTGGCTAGGTGAAGGTTTTGCAAAAATGCCTACCTTTGCCTGAGCAGACATGGTTATATCTACATCTGAGTAGAAAAGCTTCCAGCCTTCATTCAACTCAGCAGTAACAGAGCCACAACACTTGGTAGAGAAAACTCCAACAATATCAAGATGATACTGCTCTTCCTCTCAAACCAGTTCCTGTTCTTTTCCATTGAGTGAAGTGACATTCCAGTTGCCCATACAAAGATCATGATGTTTGGGACCAACTCAAGTACAGATACTGTGCACTGCCCTCCCATTTGCTTCCCCAAATGTGTAATAAATGCATTGATGCATTTTCAGTTACAGTTAGTTTGTGGGAGAGAATGTAACTTACTTTTCGAATGGGCCCCTCTGCCTAAAGCCTAAACACAGACCTTTTTATTGAGTTGGGGAATAAATTGTTGGGGTTGTATATTTATAAATAAATTTAATCATTTATGGAAAGTACACTTGAGATTATCTGAAGACGAGACATTATTTAATCAATAATATATTCTCAGTCATTATTTACGACTTCTTTCTGGCATAGCTTTTTCTATGTATACAAAGCAAATCTCATGAGAAGCTTTGGCAGCTATTGCATTCTTTTTGTCACAATTAAATACAAATAGTAATAACGGTCAAAAATGCACTTTTTTATCAATATGGCATTCCATTTTATACCCTAAAAGAAAACAAACATTAAATCAAAGTTGCATGCAGTAATATTTGTATCATGTAGAAATATTGAATTTAAAAAAAACATTGAACTAAATAAATTTGCAAACTGCCACAATTTATTCCCCAAGCTAATATTTAGCACGATGCCCAATGCAGTATGAATATTGCCATTTGGACTATTTATTTTGCTATATTTGTTTGATTGCTTTTTCTCACCTTCAACCTTACTACTATGGGTGACCATGAGAGGAATTGAAAACTCTAGATGGCATTGCTTTTAGGATCATAGAAAATGCAAACCCCACCATGCTAAGGTAGCAATCTATAGAAGAGGCAATTTTTTTTTATCTGCTGGCTATAATATATCTATAGGAGAAGCTATATTTTTGGTGACTCTAACTCTAATTTTTGCTATGGGTGTATAGTTGTTTAAAAATAAAGGTTGATTAATCAAGGTTAAAAGCCACATAAAAGAATATGCTACATTATTTTGGTTTATTTTAAAATAATTTTAAAAAATTGTATACTTCTAAAACCATTTAGTTTTTCTGCATTTTACTGAAAAGCAAATAATGTTTATTTAGTTGAATGGAGAGAAACATAATATTTTCAAAAGAAAAATATATAAAACCAAACAGAATTGTGGAGTTATAGTCACAGAGTAACACGGTTTAGAATTGGAAAACACAAAAATTATAGTTGGAGTTGGAAAATAATGTCTCAGACTCTGCAACCATGCTCTTTACAGACCAGATCTATCTTGTTTTTTGACTTGTTTGTAAAATAGCTACCAAAGGAGAAAATGTACAAAGAAAAGCCTTGATCTTTTGTCCAACCTAAGCAACATATTAAAAGTGTTTTATAACTTTTTCAAGTATGTTGAACATCTAAGTTCTTTCAAAAATTTTTTTCAAGTCTTAATTTTTTAGCATTTTAACACAAAATTACTTGAAATGAACCAATAAAAATCACAGAATAATCTTGCTACATTTAAAAAAAATATTTCTATTTTTTTCAAAATTATCTCAAAATCAAAATACATGAATGGGCCACTACTAATAAACTTTACATAGACACAGACAAAACTACCATTGCACTTTTTACACCCAATTCAGCTGAATGTGGCACAACGCTATTGCTTAAATGAAACAATCAACAACAAAACACCCCAAAATTCGTGGAATCACTCTTGACTCAAAATTGACATTTTTACAACATATAAATGTCACCATCACTAAAGCAAAACAAATGTTTAACATTCTTAAAGCACTCACTTCTTCCAAATGGGATAAACAAAAGTAATTAATCATTTAAACATTCAAAGCTGTCACTCACCTTGTTTAGGAATATGCAAACACCACATGGAGCCCTATCATGTCAAATACCAACATCAAGAAACTGCAAACCATTCAGAACACAGCTTTGTGAATTGCTACTGGCTGCACATGAGATACAAACACTCAACACCTACAAACAAAACCAAGATCCTTCCAATGGACACTTATCTCAAACTTCATGATACTCAACTTAAACAACTGACTAAAACACAAACACACCCTTTTGCACAATCTTAAATCTTAAATGTATACTCAGATCCACCCAGAAACATGAAAACCACAATTTTTCATAACAATGAGCACACTAACATTATCATCTCAAAACTAAACATAAAACCTGAGAAATGTAGAAAAAACCTCAAACAGATTTGCAATACCATCATCTCACAATACCTTAGTTTCAGAAAAAATGACAAAGTTACTAACACCACACCCTATGACATTTATAATCAGAACAAACATTATTATGTCATATGCTTACAAGACTGGTACAGCTCAGAGCCAAAAAATCACCACTGTTGCAAAGCTATCGACATACACTGAACCTTGGTGCGTACATGTCACAATGCCCACTATGTTTGACACACACACACACACACACATGACACTAATCAACTCTTTAACTGTAGCAGGTAGCAGCATTACACAACACCCTTCTGTTGGGCAATTCCATTCTTCCGTATACAAATGGGATCTTGCTTCTTCACGAAATTGCAAGTGCAGCACCTCTGAACAAGCTGCAAACAACATTCTAATAGCATGCCCCATACATTGGGCACCACATGGAGCACAAGGTCTGACAGTTTTTAATGATGAACTCAATGCTGGCTTAACAACATCACTGCCAGCATCTAATCTGGGCAGTACAGCAGCCTGGGGTGGTAAAAGGATAAACCCTTGGCCTCAGTCCTGTTTGTGTCTGACCTGGAGTGGATGCCCTTCCAAATGATGATGACAATGACTACACAACACCACTAGTCTGTGGAAAAAGCCTTTTGAAGCAGCAGAGGTAATTCAAGAGTGGTACTCTAGATTGGCTGCTCCAAGAAATCCTTGGAGGAGGAGCACCAACAAGAACAACAAAATTATTTTTAGAATTTAATACCTCTTCAGAATAATGCATATACAAGGGAAAATTAGATCTTTTACCATCAATCTCACATCAAAGTAGCAGAGTTAAAAGTGATTTTTGCTCCTTTACATTAAATTGCTTGCTACCACAAATCTACTAGAAATCTATTTTTGCAGTTCAGTTGCATATTATTTTTATTACTTGTCTCTTGTTTTATGAAAAAGATATTATCTACTTTATTTTAAATCATGTATGAGTCAACAAAATAGCTGAGTGTTTTATTTTAATACTCTTGACTTGCAAGCACAGACACATGAGTTTGTTGCTTTGGCCATATAAGAAGAAAAATATTGTTTTATTTAAATTTTGTCTCACTGTTAGAGTCATCAGTACTAGTTTTGCATTGCAATAATCACATGAAAAAATTTACCAACAAATATCTTTGGTATCTATAAATTGCACTAGTTTTATACCCTCAAACCATTGTAACATAAAGGCACAAAATATGTAACCATAAGAAAACACTTATTAGCCAAATGTATTTAAGCTGTAAATCATAGCAACCACAAGTTTTTTGTTTTTTTCAGTCAGAAACCATTTGCAGTAAGGTTTTCTTAGTTGGTTTTAGTTATAGAAAAAAAAATTACGGCTTGAAAATTCTGCACTAGGTCATGTTGAAGTTTTTGGATTTGGCCAAGAGTCCATAGAATTTGGCCAAGAGTTGCTCAACTAATCAAGGCTATAAATCAAAGAGCTATTAAAATGGAAAAGCATGCAAATGATTTTAATTAATAATATCTTTAAATTCTGTACTTTTAACAATTTTACTTTACATTTTTTTATCTACTTTATAATCTTGATCTTATATTAATTGTCATTTTAGTAAAATTTAAAAATCTGAAAAATTTTTACAATTTCTTGAATTTTTGCATTTTTTGTTTTGTTACAACCATGTACATAAACAAGTAAGAATGGTCAAGTCACTCAAAAAGCATATGTCAATCAGCTTGTTGAGTGACTTGACCATACTTGGTTTACTTATTTGTAGTGGAAGTGTAGGGTTAAGCTTGTTATTTTCCTGATTCCTCTTGGCTAACTCACTTTGGTTAGCATATTACAGGGTGTCAAGAAAGTTCCCGATCGATTTTTAAATTTAATGTAATTCAAAAACTTCAATGAATTATGAGAAGTTCTGTACGTCATTTTTCCACTTAATCCTCCTTTTCAATGTTTCAGATACACTTTTCAAATTTTTTTGGCTAAAATAATAATAAAATGAGTAAAAGAGCTGCAATCATTCAACTTCATCGTGCGGGACATTCAAATTCTAAAATTATGAAGTTGCTAAAAGCACCAAAATCGACTGTTCGCGATACAATCTTGCGCTTCCAAGAACTTGGAACCATGGAGGATCAGGATAGGAGTGGATGACCTCGATGCGCTTGCACTCCAGCGAAGATCAAGGCCCTCAAGGAGGGAATTCAGAGGAACCCCAAACGATCCTTGAGGAAAACGGCTAAAGACATGAATATCAGCCATGAGTCTGTCAGAACAATTGTTGAACAGGATCTCAAAATGTCCCCGTACAAAATCAGGACAAGACAACTCCTAACTGACCTCCAGAAACGAAAAAGAAAGGAGAGGGCCAAAATTCTGCTGAACCGTCTGAAGGAAGGCACGGAGAAAGGCGAAATCGTTTTTTCAGACGAAAAACTCTTCTCGGTGGAGGCGAAGTTCAACACCCAGAATGACAGGATTCTCGGAAAGTTGCCCAAGGACCTCCCTGATCATCTTTGATTCATTTCACGCCGACAGATACCCTTGTCTGTGATGGTATGGGGTGCGATCTCCAAATCTTGGAAATCTCCCCTCATTTTTGTTAAAGAGGGGGTCAAAGTGAATACAGATTCGTATGTCAATGATATTTTAACCCCTGGCCTCGCATTGATGAAGGAAAAGTTCAAAAATAAGTCCTTCACCTTCCAACAAGACGGCGCACCTTCTCACACATCAAAGAAGACGCAGAAGTGGTGCGAAGAGCACTTTCCTTCATTCTGGACCAAAGATTTGTGGCCACCATCTTCGCCCAATCTCAATCCTATGGATTTCTGTGTGTGGGGTATTCTGGAAAAAGAAGCCTGTTCTTCACCCCATAACAATCTGTAGGATCTTCGAGCTTCCTTGAAACGAGCATGGGAGAAAAATTCCTCAAGATGCCCTTTGTGCTGCTTGTCAGAATTTCCGACAGAGGCTCCAACGTGTTATTGATACAGATGGGGGTCATTTTGAATAAACCAGATTTTTTTATGTTCATGGAGCTTTGTTCTATCACCACAATAAACCTTTTGTTGATTTAACCTTCTGTCATTAGCCCTATATAATTTTGTTTAGGATCGGGAACTTTCTTGACACCCTGTAGAACTACCAATAGTATGTCCCATGGGTTTAATGCTATCTTTTCAAGGTTACACTGGAATTGCATTGTTTTATTGTATGATGTAATGTTTTATTTCAGATTTCTTGATGTCTCAGATTTTGCTTTAGTTACAGAAGCTTTAAAGGAACATGCTGTAGCTGTACGTCGACCTCCATCAATTCAAGCATTAAATGTTACTTCAAATCCGTATGTAATATTTTATTTAAATTTTAAAAAATAGTAATGTAAAACAGTGATTTCAAAAAATAAATACATATTTAATCCATTTGTCCAGAAAAAAAATTAATAAATAAACCATCAAAAACTGTGAAATTTACATGTACTGCAAGTTTTTAAGTTAACAGATTATATCTGGTATTAAAAATTATGATGTCGTAAAAGTTATAGGTCAAATTATGATGTTGTGTTTATGCAACACTCGGTGTTCAGCACCTTATTGATGTTGCATAGAGAAAATGCCGGGCACATTGAGCTTTGTTTTGGTTTACCACAATGTGATATACATGGTGTATATAAATTATCACTGCAACTTCAAAAATTTGCCATAAATCAATTTTTGATGTTATTTTAGTGCAGTTTGTTTGAAGAAAAGATAAACACTTTGAGTTTTTATCGAATTATGCTTTTTTGCCTTTTTGCATATTTACTGTATTTATTTAATTATTTACTTATTTTTTGTCATTTTGCAGATTCTTAAATTCCTTAAAGTGAGCACTCCCCAGGAATAGGTCCAGTGCATGCCTTAATTTATAAAGACAAAATCAGACACCCAAGTCCAGAGAAACTTCCAAACTAACTGTGTGATTTTGTCTGTATAAGCCAAGACATGCACTGGACTTTTCCTGGGGAGTGCTCATTTTAAGGAATTCAAGAATCTGTAAAAAGACAAAAAATAAATAAATATAGCAAAAATGCAAAAAGGCAAAAAAGTATAATTAGAAAAAACTTTAAGTGTTTGTCTTTTCTTTTGCACAAACTATACTAAAATAACATCAAAAATTGATTTTGGACAAATTTTTGAAGTTGAGTGATAATTTATAGACACCCTGTAATTTAAAAAGGTAATTCAAATTTATTTGTAAAAAGTAAAGGGTGTTGCAGCTAAATTCAGACTGTTTTCAATTTTAAATATATCAGAGATGACTTCTCTGATTTACGTGAAACTGAAAATACTTAGGCTTTATATTCGTACTAAATGGCATTGTTTTTTTTAAAGTGTCCAACACAATGCCTCAAGAAATAACGAAAAGACACACCATCATTGAGGCCCTCTGCGCCAGCAGGACTGCTAAGGAGATTATTGATTTTTTCAATTGCAACAAGGACCTTGTTTATAGAATTAAAAACCAATTTGAAGCTTGTGATGACCCTGAGACCTTCACTGTAGAGAGGAAAACCTACAAGTGACATTCTGATGCCATCAGGAGCCCCGCGTTTGTCACTAAAGTCAAGCAGAGGATCCAGGATGACCCCTCCAAGTCTATGGCTGCTTTGGTCTTCAAAATGAACATCAACAAGTCCACAATCTCCAGGACAGTTGCTAAGGACCTCAACATGAAAAGCTACTGCTTAAAGAAGCATCACTTGTTGACAGCTGCCCTAATGGAGCAACGGTTGATCAAGGGGACTGCCTTGCTCAATGAGCTAAAACATGGATTGTCCGGCCATGTCAAATTCTTTTCAGATGAGAAAAAATTTATCCAGGACAAGCTCCACAACTGACAAAACGATCGCTTCGTCACTGACGACCCTGAAGAAGTTCCCATTGTGATGTCAACAAAGTTTCGTACCTCTGTTATAGTCCTGGGCATTGTGTTGAGTGATGGAGATGTCATGCCCCCTTACTTCTTCCCCGAGGACCTCAGGGTGGCAGCTAACGACTACATCAAGGTCCTGGAAACCGTGGTCAAGCCCTGGATGGTTGGAGTGTGTGGTGAGAGGCTGTATGTCTTTCAACAAGACTCTGCGCCAGCACATATGGCCTGTATGACCCAGGCCTGGTTGTACTGGCAACTACGCCATCACTGGCCACCAGACCTCTGGCCACCCTCCAGCCCTGACCTTAACCCATTCGACTATTATGTCTGGGGCGTTTTGGAGAAAAAGGTTAACTACCACCCATACAACACCAAGCAGGAGCTGAAGGATGCTATAGTGGGGGCCATGGACCACATGGACAGGATGGAGGTCAAGAAGGCCTGCTCCACTTTCCGCCATCGTCTCAAGGCCATCATTGAGAAGAAGGGCGGCTATATTGAATAATTTGATTATGTTGTAATAAAGCCACCATATAAATTAAAAGTAAATGTATTGATGACAATTGTTTTATTTGAGGTTTTCTTATTTTGTTAAAATTAGTCTGAATTTACCTGCAATACCCTGTAGTGGTTGGATGATTAATCAGAATTAGCATTGAGAATCAAAAGATCAGTGAATTTTTAGAAATTGAAATTGGCATTAGAATCGAAAATTTTTGATGAAAATTTCAATTCTTGAAAACAGTGCATATTTATAAGGATTATAATCATGGCTTGATGGTGAATCAGCCATAGCAAATCATCACCAACTGTCATTAACCTTAGCAACACTATTGTCACTAAACTTAACCCAAATTGGTGGTGGTAAACTGTTGGCAGCAAATTGGTCACAGCAATTGGTCCTGCACCATATATATATATTGGAAAAGTAAATTAATCTTTTTTGCAGAATGTTTAATGAAAAGAACAGAGTAATTTAGCAGTATTTAAAAAACCACAACAGTTTGTTTCATTCTATGGAATCATCATGTGGTTGCTTTATTTGAATAAGTAACCACTTGATGATTCTATAGAGTGAAACAGACTGTTGTGGTTTTTAAACATTGATAAAATAAATTTTGTGTTATATGTGTATATAAACACAACTGCAAATTGTTGTTGCTCTTCAGAAGAGTGCTCAATGACTTTAATAGTCAGAGTGATTATTCCAATTTAACCAAACACAAATATTAAAAAAACATTTTTATTAAAATAGTCCCAACAAACTGTTTTGCCTGTGCAGTTCATTGGGGGGCACAACATCTAAAAAAAACAATACTAGTAAAATAAACAAAATTTAAAAGTTTAAAATATATGTTACGACTTAGATAAAAACTCATTTTCTTGTAGTGTTATTTTTCTAAAATGAGTTATTGTTAAGGTATATTTAAAACTTTTAAATTTTGTTTATTTTTGTTCAATTTAACTAGTATTACTTTTTTTAGATGTTGTGTCCCCTGATGAGCTGCACAGATAAAACAGTTTGTTGGGGCTATTTTAATAAAATGCATTTTTAAATATTTGGATTTTGTTAAATTGGTATATGTACAAGGGGTGTTCAGAAAGTAATGCAACCAGGTTTCTTTTCATGACATTGAGTTTTAAAGGTACACAAATCGTACATCACAAGAAAGTATTTAGCATGAGCATTTCATAGTTACTTCTTGATGTAATCTCCCACTTTTTGAACACCCTTTTCCCACCTTTTAATGAGTGCACATATTCCTTCATTGTAAAATGCTACAGGCTGTGTTTTTAACCACTTCCTAACACCAGTTTTGACCTCTTCATCACTGGAGAAATGTCTTCCCTTTATCTCCCTTTGAGGGGTGCAAACAAATGGAAATCAGATAGTGCCAGATTTGGTGAATATGGGGGATATGAAATGTTGTCCAGCCAAAGGAGCTGGTGACCTCATAGGTTTTGAGGCTGGTATAAGGCATAGCATTGTCATGTTGCAATAATACCTTAGACATTTTCAAAGCAGGTCAAACTCTTTGTATTCTTTCTTTCAACTTTTTTAATGTATCGATGTAAACATCTAAATTGATTGTTGCTCCTTTGGACGTGAAATCTACTAGTATCACACCAACACTATTTCAGAACACAGTCACCATCACTTTTCCTGCATACTACTGAGATTTGAACTTCTTCGAGCATGGTGAGGTGGGATTGTGCCACTCCATTGATGCTCTCTTTGACTCTGGTTCAAAGTGTAAACCCAAGTCTCATCTCCAGGTCACTATTTGCTGCAAAAAGGTTTTGTCACCATGGAAATACTTGAGAAGTTCAGAACAAGCTTCTAGATGAAATTGTTATGAGCCTCTCTGAGCTGCCTTGGGACCCACCTTGCACACACTTTTGAATACCCCAGGGTATTCATGATCTTTACAGCACTCCCTGCACTTACTCCTATAATGATTCAGCAAGCTCATTATAATAGTGATGCATCTGTTTTCCTTAATCAATGCATCTGCCTGATCAATGTTAGCAGACTGTGAGCAGAAGATGGCCTACCACTTCTTAGCCTTTTGCAAAGATCACTTTCAGCAGGTTCTTCCTGTCCATCATTGATTCATTTCACCCACCTCGTCACTGTGCTGTAGTCTATCACACTGTCACCATACACTTGCTTTAGCCTTCTGCTTATGTTTCGAGCTGTTTCTCCCTCCAACAATAGAAATTCAATAACAACTCTTTGCTTCTGCCAAGATTGCTTTGGGGCAATCATGCCAGTTTTACCTTCTAACAAAGAAGACATAGAGGGATTGCTTAAAATTTGAATTTGAGATTGCAGTAATTCAAACTCTTATTTTTTTACGAAATCTGTAAACCTTAGTTACCAATCTATAATCTGTAAAAGAATCAGATATGCTAGTTAAATGAATGCTACAAGAAATTAAATCAGTTGCATTACTTTCTGAATGTCCCTCATATATAATCCAGTAATGTTTTGTCTTGCAGGTACAATGCTCAATAGCACATGGTTAGAGCAAGTATATTTATTTATGTTTATTTAAACACTACACTTTAATAGTTAAAACCACAACAGTCTGTTTCATCTTATAGAATTGTCAGGTGGTTACTAGAAAATTAAAATTATAGTTATTTATGGTAAAAAATAATAAGTAGTTAAATTAGTCAAGCAAATAATACAACTCCTGTGACGTCATACAAAAAAAAACTCAAAATGTAGTAAATGCAAGTATAGAGGATTTGCATTCATTTAAAGGTGAGGGAAGATGAATTAGGCATATTGTAAAAGATTTAAAAGAAAAAATCTACAAAGCAATGAAAAGGCCACGCGAGAAATTGTATAAGGTGAAAAAGTTAAGTGAGTGAAAAACATGCAAATGATAGTGAGAGATATAAACGAATTAAATAATGAACAAAAAAGGTAATTTATATAATTTGAATTTGTTTTTGTGGCACCATTTTTTGGTAAGTTTTGATCATTTTTAGTTTGATAGTAGTAATCTTACTCAAATAGAATAATTCTAGTATTGAAATAGAATAATTACTCAAATGAAGCTGCGAACAATTATAAAAAGTTTTTTAACATAAATTTGTTTTTATGATGGCATTTCCCATTTAGTTCTAATCTTTTATTCAACACGGTGGTAGGATCTGCTTAGAGAATAAAGAGTTTTTTTGCTAAGCAGAGGTTGCACCATTTGGCTCCTTGATAGTATGGTGTGGTGCAAGCCACAATGCTCCATTTAATGATGAGATTTTTGCCTGTGTCTTTAGCTTGCCAAAAAGCTTTTGGCAGCTTGGTGGCATTGCATTTTTGTTGATGTGCAATGCTAATGCTAATGATGGCCCATTGCTGGATATTGTGAAGATATGGTTTGATGAATTGTTGCCTTAGCATTATCATGTTTTGTTTGTTATATCATCAGCAAATGTTGTGGTTTACACATTTTTTAAGAGTATAAAATGCCAGTTGTATAAATGATGAAAAAGAAAAACACCTTGTGTTACAGATATTTTGATGTGTGAGTGTTTAAAAAGTATGCAGTTTTATTGGGTGCATGCTTAATTGCTTGTCATGCTTTTATGCAATATGCTGTAAAGTTGATAAGTATCTTTAGAGTGTTTGTTAGTGTACATTTTATGTATGAGTTAGTGTTTCTTTGCTGTGTTAAATGTCTTGCTCATGTCTAAAACTACAGCTACTGCTTAATATATAAAGCTTGCTGAAATAACATGGTGTGCACTTTATTTTTAGTTATGCCATGCTTCATTTCAATGAAAGAGCAGGATGATTTTTAAAAAATTTTAAGTTTGTTTTTTTAGTATGTTTATATAATTTTATTTGTTGGTTTAAAATCTGTATTTATATTGATTTTGTTAACTCTAGGATTTCAATTACAAATTTTTCAGGATTGGAGAATTGAAAACAAAATCAGTGTGGAACAATGTGTACAATATCCAAGAGTCAAATAACAAAAATAAAAATTTGTTCAATCACTTTCAAAATTTGGGTGCTGGTGACACATGGTGAAACATAGATAAAATGCTTCATAAACTGCATTAATAAGCCATTTATATTTTAATGCATGTTTTTATTTATGATATACCATACCATTTTAATGTCAAATTGGGAAGTAAATTTTAAATTGGTAGTAGTAAATTGCAAATTTGAAGTAATTTAAATCAAAAATGTTTAATTAGGAGTTTAAAACATTTTTGATAATATAAACAAAGCCTATCAAAATTTTTTTGTGCTTTTTAGATATTTAAATATGAGTATAAATATATACTCATATAATACTTAATGTAATTAATTTTCTAATGATTTTTAAAGTTTAGTTTAATAAAAATAACATATATATTTAATTGTTTTATTTGAAAAACATTTAAGATTATTTCTTTCATAAAATTAAAAAAAATTCTTGTCTATATGCCTAGAATATTTAAGGAACAGTGAAGGGAGTAGAGATTCAAAAGAAATTGAATTGTTTTTTTTTATTCCATTCAGGTGGTGATTGGCTTGGATTGGGTAGAAATTGTCAGTTTCAAGAAACACAGTCTACAGGTGGGCTTGTGAAGGAGATAAAGATGATGCTAGGGGAGGTATTAGACTTCATCATGTTACAGATGAAATAAAAAATTTATGGTTAATCAAATTGAACTTAATTCAAGAATTACCCTATAGGGATTATTTTAATTAAATTTGTCAAAAACATCAATATGGAAACATTTTGATATGACAACTTATAGTGTGGACTCAGGTCTGTTGAAGGAATGAAAGAAATTGGCATATAAGAGATTTCAACTGAATTGTGTGTCAATTTTGTTTCAAGAGTTTTTAGCAAAGTTGCAAATGCTATTAGTTTTGTTGACATGGTGCTCTAAGAAATTTTTTGATGACTTTTTAAAATGTTTTATTTTTTTATTTTTATCTCTATATTTATCTTCCTGACTTGCAGGAAAGCATCAGAGGCATTATACATAGGGCAAGCAAATACCCTGACTTGCTTTTGGAGATGCCAAGATATTGCTTTCCGGTTGAATTTTTTTTGGTTTCTAAGTTTTATAGAAATATGACTGAAATTTAGAACTGCTTGCTAAATCAGCCTAGCAGAGGTAAGTGTCGTAAAGTGTCTTTCCCATGGACACAACAGAATGGTGCAAGTAGGTTTTGAACCAAGACCATGTTGATCACAACCATGGTGCTCTAACCACTCAACCACACTGGCAACCCAATATATCATCGTTTTATTTTGTTAAATTTTAATTTTAATGTTAAAATTGCCATATTATAATTAATATTAATTTTTAAAAAAATTTTATTTTGAATTTATAATTTACTATTCTCAATTTAAAGTTTGCTCTTCTCAATTTGAAATTTACTTTTCCCAATTTGAAGTTTACTATTTCCAATTTGAAGTTAAAGAAGTATAGATAAATTTACAATATTTTGTTTTACTTTTCTATTTTTTTATAAATTTTTGAAACAAATACTATATTATGCTATTTAGAAGCTATTTTCTTCACAATTTAACAAAAAATTAATAAGCATGGTTAGGCATAAAAAGCATGTAAGAAAATTAAATATATAAATTGTTTGTAAAAATTGTTTTTTTGTCTGTTTTTTGGTTTGAATTATTTTAATATTGATTTTTAATTCTTTAATATTTATTATAATAGGAATTAATCAACATTAGAATTTCAACAGCATAAAAAATAGTGATACCTTAAAAAAAGTATTGGATTGACTTGTTTTCATAAATAAAAACTTGATTTTTCCAGCATTGTTTATTGAGTTACATTAAAAGTTTTTTAATAGAAGACATATTTGCTATTAAAAATTTGGTATTTTAATTTTTTTTAACACTCAAGGTCCAAACAACTGCAAAGAAAAGAGTCGTATAATTACTTGAATACTTTACAAATGTTGGGTTTGGAAGATGGTGAGGATTCGATACAACAGAATTTTAGTATAATTCAGGTTAAGATTTTTCTTTGATTTTACTTTGCTTTTGTTAATTACCTATTGCATTCATTCCTATATTTTTTTGACTCACAAAAAAATAGCAAAGGTGTTCAACTTGAGCCAGCATTAAATTATATCATTAGCATATATTGGAATTACTAAGCCAGTGGTTTTCAACCTTTTTCATACTGTGGCCCACTTTTCAACCCAAGGTAACTTAACAACCCACTTTAGTTAACAAAATATAGTTTTGGTTGCAAAAATCTGGTGATCTCTAAAAAAAATTCTTTGAAATTTGTCTGTAATTTCTTAATTTTTGTCCCAGTAACATAAAAAATAAGTTCTCACTTGGAATTAGTTTTCAATTTTTTTATCATAGTGGTTTCATTATATATATTGCTTTTATTTTGATTTATGCTTTGTGGTCCACTAAAAACATCACTGTGGGCCACCACTGAGCCATGGCCTACCAGTTGAAAACCACTACTAAGCTATTACTGCACAACTCAGTTTTATATCTTGTTATATTTTGATTACATATCATCTAGGAATCATTTGTCAAGAGCACATTAAGGTGTTTTTTTTTTTAGGGAGAAAGAATTTATTTCGCTTTTCTTGATACCAGGTATATTATTAAAATCTTTATTCATGCTCTTCTGGTAAAATCTGAGTTAAATTGCTGTTAATTCTTTATTAAAAAGTAAAAACAATAATAAAAACTCAACGTTTCGGTGTACTATGATTCAGTAAACCTTCATCAGGAGATTAAGCAAAACACAAATATCATCCACAATAAAACCATAGTGGTGCAAAAAAAGAAAAAATATTAAAAGTACATTTGTGATCTAAAATGACATCTAACGGATTTAAAATTTTTAATTATAATAAGCAGTTGGATAAAAACCACTTTTAATGATAAAACCATTTGTTTTTATCCAACTGCTTATTATAATTTTAAATTTTAAATCCATTAGATGTCGTTTCAGATCACAAATGTACTTTTAATATTTTTTCTTTTTTTGCACCACTGTGGTTTTATTGCAGATGATATTTGTGTTTTGCCTGATCTTTTGAGAAAGAATTTATTTAGCCAATGCACACATACAAAAAAGATTTTTATTTGCAGAAAAAATTATAACATAAAAAAACTATATTGCACACTGCTGCAATGAGCAATGTTTGTTAAAATGGGAGGAAGAATAAAAAAACAAGTGGTTGGAGCAAAATATTGCTCTTCAAATTTAAAAACTAAAATGACAAATCAATATTTTCTGTGAAATTTTACTACAAATATAGATTTAAACTTTTATAATAGTTACTGTAAATAACTTGATTCTTTATTACAATAGGCCCAGTTACTATGTTTTTATTTCAAAGGGCTCTTATCTTTCTTTTCTTCATCTTCGTCATCTGAAAATTAAAGATTTGAAAAGACAGTGCCTTGCTTGCTTAAACTATTTTAGAAGGTAGTTAAACATTTTATAAGTATTGCAATTATAATCTTTTTAATATAGCCCTGTAGGTGCTGTGCTTATAATAACCATAGCATTGAATGTAAACACATCATTTTTGACTAGTTTTTTAACTTTTTTTAAACATCTTGAAGCATTGAAAGAATGATAACTATATATGATGGAGGGCTCTCAAAAGAAGGAAAAGATGTATTGTCAAAAGAAAGTTCTGTGGATTTTTTTTGTTTGGATCAGAAAAAGAAAAAAAGTAAATAAAGCAGACCTGTTTTGTAGAATTTATTTTTTATATCTAAACTCGTTGTTGATAGTTTTAAGTTGATACTTAAGACTAAAATAGTGTATAAAATTAACCCATTTTTTGTTTGACTCAAAGAATTGTTTTATTGTTGCTCATTGTCATATAAAAGACACTGCAACTAAAATGTTTTAAAAATAAACCATATTCTTGGACTAGAAGAATAAAGATAAATATAAAAGACACTGCAACTAAAGTGTTTTTAAAACAAACCATATTCCTAGACTAAACTGTCAATTTGCATATGATTAAAATTTGCAAATAGTTTTAATATATTTAGCAATTTTTCTAATAAGTTTGTTGGCAATATATTTAGAAATGACTTTTTTTATGGCAACTGCAATCAAGATAATCTTGGTGCATCTTCTACTCTTATTATGCTGTTGTGTACTGAAGAAAGACTTTTACAATACTTTCCTTTACTTAGTGGCCTTAACAAGCAGCTCTTAATTACAGTATGATCACTATATATCTGTTTTTTTTTAATTAGGGGTGCAAGCAGGGGACTGCAAACTGCATTGATTGCTGCAATGAGAAGTTTTTTGTCTTCACATTGCCTTTGGGACAAAATTGAACATTTTAAATGCTGATGGAAAGTGAAGACCTTTTTTTAGTCTTCACCTTCAATTTTTTGATGAAAATTTCAATTCCTGATGAAAATTAACAGTATGATAATAGAGCTTGGGTTTAGTTTTAAGTTTGTGTCATCAATGGGGCACAAATTTTGCTTGCATGAAGAAAAGAGGTACAAGTTGGGGGTGTGCCTAAAAAGTTTAAGAACCCCATATATATATTTATAAACTAAAAAGTGAATAAAACCTTTTAATAAGACAGCAATATCTTGGCATCTTTAAAAATATGTTGCATGCATGCTTGACACTTTTTTAAACTTTATTCAAATGGTGATTTTTTTTTTGCTAGCAGTGTATCAATATTTGTATATCAGTTTATCCAGCTGCATATTTAAACTTTTTTCCTGCTTGCAGTGCAAAAAATAAAAGATTAAAAGACAGCTTTTTTGTGTGATGTCACATCATCTTTTAATAGCAGCCCATCAAAATAGAATTAAAATTGTTGTCTCTTGTGATTCAGTAGAGTAAATAAATTATATAATGATGCTATAAAATTAGATTAAGCTAATTGAAATATAAAAATCAATTTGTCAGATTTTGCACATCGGAATTCTTCATTATCTAAATCAAATCATTTAAATCAATCTCGTTTACTGAGTAATGGTCTTGATTCTCAACAGAATAATCAAGATTCTCCTGACCAATTTAAAGTAATTAATTTAATTAAGATTGTAAAGTTGCATTTTTTCAAGTATAAGAGTAATAGAGTAATGGTTTAGGTAAATTATGATGATTTTATGGAATTTGCCAGTGTTGAAAACCATGATGATTTCTACACACTTGATTGTTCCATTGATAAAAGTGGTGTAAGAGGAACTGGCATAACTGCTCTATGGAAGAGCGCCATCACTGCTGCATCAATTACATCTCCTCATCCTGATCTTAACATTCCTCATGTACAAGATTTTCGTGGTTTTTACATTGTGTATGATGCAGCCTTAAATGACCTTGAGAAATTAGATGATGAGCTTATATTAATGGGCTCTTATTATATTGAAAAAGATGTTGGTAAGCCTTTAAATGATATTATATTCATTAAAAATAAAATTATTCAACTGCAGGTCAGTTTAGTTTATGCTTTCATTTTGATCCAAAAAACACTAAAAAACAATATTTCTCACTTTTTATTTTCTTTCAAAAACTCTATACTAAAAAAAAATTTTTTTGTTGTTTCAAATTCTAGACATTACCAAAATAATTAAAAATATCCTCTATTCATGCTGAACTAGCTGGGTATGCACACAAATTTGACATAAAATTGTATAGATTTTTTAAGTTTGAGTGGATTTTCTTTTGCTGTGCACACTGCACATGCGTATCAAGTACCATCACTTTGATTTTGATACACAAATTTATAGCAAATGCCATTTATTTTCCATATAAAAAAATTAAAACCAATTTTTTGATTGCTACTGTTTTTATACTGCAGTTTAATATAGAAGGTTGTAGGAAGACCAATTTCATACTACAGATCTTACCAAAATAATATCAAGTTCAATAAAGTTGTTTACCTACATTTGTTCTTAAAGATACAATCTCTAAGCTCTATTTTTGTTTTTACTTTTCTTTTATAAGCAACCAGCCAAAAGTTCTTTTGCTTGGGCTCACAAAGAGTCACTCTAATCAGGAAAAGAACAATTGAGTTGTGGTATCTAATTTGTTAAACTGCTATCAATTAGCTTCATCACACTTTTTGTTTTTACAAACTGATCAATTCATGCTTTTTTTTTAGAAATTATGGGTCAGTCAGTGATAATTGCAAGATTTCATTTTTTATATTATTTTCTTAAATATAAAATCAGCAGAATTTTGTATCTGAAATACATTTAGTCAATGGTTTTCAAACTGAGGTTTGTAGACCCCTGGGAGGCCATCTACAATTTTCCAGGGGTTTGCATAAAATCCTCTAGTTTTAATATTACAGAATAATTTTTTGTGCTAAAAATTTACTGACATGCTAATTTGATTAGTTGAAATATTTTAAAGTTTAATGACAACTCATCATTCAAATTTTTATTTAAGTTTTGTACTACTCTTTTTGAATAATTTTTACTTTAAAAATTACTGGAGGAATGCCATTATTTCAAAAAAGCAAAGTGGCCCACCAGCTAAAAATGTTGGAGAACCACTGCTTTCACCTATTTTTCAATGGGATGTTGGTTGCACACTTTAAAATACATTACTTTTACAACAAAAAATTGCTCTCATTTAGTTAATTTTTTTTGCTTTAATTAAGCCTATATAAAAATATCTAACATATTAAAAGTTCGTCGTCGTCGTTTGAAGGGTATCCACTCCAGGCCAGACACAAACAGGACTGGGGCCGAGGGTTTATCCTTTTACTACCCCAGACTGCTGCACTGCCTGGATCAGATGCTGGCAGTGATGTCATTAAGCCAGCATCGAGTTTTGTCATCCAAAACCATCAGACTTTGTGCTCCATGTGGTGCCCGATGTATAGGGCACACTGTTAGTACATGGTCTGCAGTTTGCTCAGAGGTGCCACACTCGCAATTCGGTGAAGGAGCGAGACCCCATTTGTGCATGGATGAATGGAATCGCCCAACACCAGTTCGCAGGCGGTTGAGCTTAACCCAAGTTGCTTGGGGTAAGCCCATTCCAACAGGCCTGGCACCAGTCTCGGGCACAAAAGCACGGAGCCTGGAAGCATTTTCACAGTACTCCGCGTTCCATTTGTGATTTGTCCATTCAGAGGCGCAGATGCCAAGTCTGGCAAGGTTATCCAAGAGATTCCACACACCTGGCACAAATGGGCATCTGGATCTTAATCTCACTTGGCGAGTATCTGAGGACCCACTTAAAAGACCATGCAAGATATGATCGGGGTCCAGAGATCGACGGTAAGCCAAGGAGAATGTCGCTCCCATTTGGCAAAGCTCAGCTGGCTGGATGCCTGAAAGTACAGGTAGGTGGTCCATTGGAGTGGGACGCAGGCATCCAGTAACTATGCGCAAGGCGTCATTCAAGACACTGTCAATGAGGCGAGTGTGAGCACTGCGACACCAGACTGGTGCACAGTACTCAGCTGTTGAGTAGACTAGAGACAAGGTGGCTATGCATAGTGTTTTAGCACCAGCACCCCATCCCGAGCTCCACGAGTCGCCTCAGCAGTGTGACACACGAGGATAGTTTTTTGTGCAATGCCACTAAATGGTGATGAAACGTGAGCGATCTGTCCAATTTTACCCCAAGATAAGTAGGGGTTGGACAGAATGGTAAAAGTCTATCGTTGTTGTAGACCTTTAGCTCATGTTTGGCCTCTTGATTATTTAAATGAAAGGCTGCCATCACCGTCTTAGTGTGACTGAGCTTCAACCTCCAAGTCTGGAGATACGCTGACAGTGTGGACATGTCTTGACTTAGAGTCCCCTCCAAGTCCTTCCAGTTTCCAGAAGAATGCAACAATGCTAAATCATCAGCATAAGCAAACTTTCTGGAAATCCTGGAAGGAAGATCGTACATATAGATGTTAAATAGGAGGGGAGCCAAGACTGATCCCATATTAAAAGTTAAAAGATTTACATAGCTCATAATAGATAATGACTACATCAATGGTTTATTGTAGAGATCTAGATTACAGAAGAATTTATTCTTGACTAACTTCAATAATTAAAGGTTTTGCTACGGTTATAAGGTACTGAATCTTCTATTAACTTTTCCACCACGGGAATTTTTGTTACTAATGGCACAAAAAAAGTTTTTGCGCTCCTATCGGCCAGAAGTTCATGAATTTACAACAATTTAAAGTACAATTTATGCATCTATTGTAAAAAAAACTCTTTAATTTTTATTTTATTAAAATGTTAACTTATTTGCAATTACAACGATATAAATTTTTTTTAAACGGGTTAAAAAAAGAATTTGCAATAAGCAATAAACATACATTTACATAAGCGGCTTATTATTTACTGAAACTGCTGCATGTGTTTTCAGCTTTGGTTTCCAGGAAGTGTGCTTTTGAGATTTGTCATGCGCTAATGAAAATCATAGAGAAAAAAGTTTTGTATGTTTACTTTGTGTTCCTTGGGTTAATTCAGCAAAACAAATTTTAATTTTACTCACTAAATGTTGCCTTGTATAATATATCTCAAATAATGTACTTTTGCAAAAAAAAAATTAATAAAATGTATAATTTGAAACAGTATAGTATGAGAAGAAATAAATCTTACGTGAAATTGTGCATCAAGGGTTTTGTGCCACACATGCTACTGCTGAGTTTTGAAAAGTGTTTTCGAAAAGTCGTATATGCTTATGAAATAAAAACCCTTATAACAAAATTTTGTTGTCGAAACCTTATGAAGGTTTCATTATTTTTTATTGATTAGTTTAGTTTAGTTCAGTTTTATGTTTTCTGCTTCGAAACAAAAGATACACCAATATGTGACAAACAAATTCTTGAAAGCACAGGAAGGCAGCGAAATAACCATACTGTACAAATTTTCATTTTTTGAGGCATCATTTTCGAGGCGTCTTCAGCTTGTAATTGATTCAAATGGAAAGCATATCAAATAAATTGTATTTGTACTGAATTTATATTCATTCTGTAACAATATTTCACCTGTATTACTCCAACTGTACGTATCATTTCCCAAATACAGTTATTTGAAGTTGTAACACTAAATGTTGATCACACTGTAATAGTGGTTGACTGCTCAATAAAGCGTTACTATATGATGCCAATTAAAGCGTTATTACTTGCTTTTTTGTAAACAATAAGGCACAAGTTAAGAGAAAGCCGCTTGTTTTTCAGCTTATTTTGTGTGACGTCACACCTATTTCAGCAGAGTAGCCCATGGCATTAAAGTTAAGTAATATTGTAGTTATAGCACCAAATCAACTACTTATTCAAATTAATTTGATTTTAAATAAAAGGAAAATATCAAACTTTGAAGTGATATTAATTTAAAAACTAAACCATGCACTGTTTTTTTATGCTATTAAATTTATTTAATAAAGTTTTATTGCTTTTTTAGAGTTTGCTAAAATCCATAAGGAACATTTGTCTTATTTGTTGTTATGTCTATTCTACAGCAGAATGTTGCATGCAAGTATTGCATTGCAAACACTTACTTTGTGTACAGTTTTTTAAATAACATTTGTGCCCTGACAACATGCTGCATTGTCTATTAGTGGGTCTAAACATGTCTGCCATGGCAGACTAAGATTGAGATGCATGTTTATTATAGCTGTGCATAAGCTTTTATTTTTTTTATTTTATCTCCATATTTATCCCCCAAAATCTTTTAAAAATGAAATGAAAAGGAAAAAAAGATATTTATTTCAGCTGTGCAGAAGCTAAACAACCATGTCAAACTAAGCATCCTTCTGCCCAATGGGCAAATTATCAATGGAATACAAAGTGCTGTGAGAGTACACAACTTAAATTTTTGATTCATTTTGTTTTTTGTAAATTATGACTTTTTAAATTTATATTGCTATACTTCTGACTGCACCTGAAAGCATCTTGACTTGAAAACATTTTGTATTTGCAATTTTTTTTTTGGCTTTAATAAATCTTTTACCTCTTTTTAATAAAAAGCATAGAGTGGGCATTTCCAGTAGTAACTTCAATTGTTGTCAAAGCAAATAAAATAAAGCACTCGATGACAAATTTAAAAAAATTTTTGATGATGAGTAAACTTTCTACTCAAAACATCAGCTTTTAAATAAAAAAATGATTGCAACTATTTGGATCTATGTTTATTAAAATTGCTGTCACATTAAATAAAAAATGATTGCAACTATTTGGATCTATGTTTCTTATTAAAATTGCTGCCACAATGTAGCCATTTTGCTCTAAAATCTGTTTATTAGTTAAATATATATTTCTCTTTTTTTTATTGGAAAATTGTTATATGCCATCATGCACAACAACTGTAATGAAGTTGACAAGCTAAAAGAAAGTTTTAATATGTCCCATCATAGCAGCAACCCAAAGCACCTAATTCATTGAAACCATTTTGAAACAGCAATATTACATGCTATAGCAATACTATGAAAAACCAGAAAACAGATTTGTTAACGTTGTTTACCCAAGTGTTTTGATCTCTATTTTAACATAGGTAGTTCTAAATTTGTGTTTTTGTTAGAATTGATAATTATTATTTAAAAGTTTTTTTTTTGCTCATAATTGCTGATAATATTTTGATATTATCTGTTAGAATTGCTTTATTTATAGCTGCTCCAAATTTTAACAGTTTAATTTCAACCATGGTTAAATTGAACTATTTTATCAATTTATGTTTACAGCAAATTGTAATTGTCAAAAGTCAAATTTAGAAAAAGTTCAAACAAAGTCTAATAATAATGGAATTGATATTGCTAGCTTTGCTCATCAAGACATTGATCGCTTTGCTGTCTTGTTGGACTTGTGGACATGTGAACTAAATTTTTTAATTCACAAAAAAAAGGTATTTTACAAACTAGCGGTGAGCAGATTTTTTTATGCAACCAATCTATTTATCATCAAAACACACTTTAAAATCTTGCTTGCAAATTACTTAATGATGAAAAGTATATGCAAAACTGTGTGGTTGATTAGATTTATTAGAGAAATATGTCTTAGTTCGTCCACTGTTTTATCAAAGACATCACTTGTAATAATATATCAACAACTTAATACATAATTACTGTTTTTAATGATTTTCTTGTTTTTTTTAGTTAATGGAATGTTTTATTGAGTCTTTTCACCTAATATTTGATCCAAACGAAAAACGAAATATTTCTCAGGTTATTAATCTAAGTAATTTTTTAAAAACCATGTATGTCTTGCTATCTTATTTAATACAGGCTATATTTTGTCCCACTGTTGATTAACTTGTCTGTCTGCTGCAGTTATAGATATAAGTTGAATTTTCTAACCCTGAACCTTAACTTTTCCACCACGGGAATTTTTGTCACTAGTTGCACAAAAAAAGTTTTTGCGCTCCTAGCAGCAAGAACTTCATGAATTTACGACAATTTAAAGTACAATTTATGCATTTATTGTAAAAAAACTCTTTAATTTTTATTTTATTAAAATGTTAACTTATTTGCGATTACAACGATATAAATTTTTTTTAAACGGGTTAAAAAAAGAATTTGCAATAAGCAATAAACATACATTTACATAAGCAGCTTATTATTTACTGAAACTGCTGCATGTGTTTTCAGCTTTGGTTTCCAGGAAGTGTGCTTTTGAGATTTGTCATGCGCTAATGAAAAGCATAGAGAAAAAAGTTTTGTATGTTTACTTTGTGTTCCTTGGGTTAGTTCAGCAAAACAAATTTTAATTTTACTCACTAAATGTTGCCTTGTATAATATATCTCAAATAATGTACTTTTGCAAAAAAAAAATTAATAAAATGTATAATTTGAAACAGTATAGTATGAGAAGAAATAAATCTTACGTGAAATTGTGCATCAAGGGTTTTGTGCCACACATGCTACTGCTGAGTTTTGAAAAGTGTTTTCGAAAAGTCGTATATGCTTATGAAATAAAAACCCTTATAACAAAATTTTGTTGTCGAAACCTTATGAAGGTTTCATTATTTTTTATTGATTAGTTTAGTTTAGTTCAGTTTTATGTTTTCTGCTTCGAAACAAAAGATACACCAATATGTGACAAACAAATTCTTGAAAGCACAGGAAGGCAGCGAAATAACCATACTGTACAAATTTTCATTTTTTGAGGCATCATTTTCGAGGCGTCTTCAGCTTGTAATTGATTCAAATGGAAAGCATATCAAATAAATTGTATTTGTACTGAATTTATATTCATTCTGTAACAATATTTCACCTATATTACTCCAACTGTACGTATCATTTCCCAAATACAGTTATTTGAAGTTGTAACACTAAATGTTGATCACACTGTAATAGTGGTTGACTGCTCAATGAACCATTACTACACAATGCCACTAAAAGCATTACTAATTGCTCATTGAAGCATAACTATTCACTTTTTTGTAAACAATAAGGCACAAGTTAAGAGAAAGCCGCTTGTTTTTCAGCTTATTTTGTGTGACATCACACCTACTTTTGCAGAGTAGCCCATGGCATTAGAGTTAATTTTAAAAAAATTTATCTCTATATTTATCTCCTTACTCACAAGAAAGCATTGGAGATCCTATACAAAGAGCAACCATCAAGCAATTACCCTGACCTGCTTCTGTAGATGCCAAGATATTGCTGTCCATTTGAAAATTTTTATTTGGTTTTTTTTATTTAGAGATATGACCAAAATTTAAAGCTACTGGCTAAGACTGCCAAGCAGATAAAAGTGCCATAAAGTGTCTTTGGTAAGGATGCAACAGAGTGATGAGATTAGATTTTGAACTGTGACTGTTCCAATCACAATGCTTTTCACGATTTGATCATGCTGTCAATAACTTAATATTCATCACTAATGACAACCCAGCTCATCATGGTGGTACAGTTCCCTTTTTTGCACTGGGGATGCATCAAAATGTCTTGTCAATTCTTTGAGGGGTTCATTCTGAGGCACCCCCGTTTAGACCTCTGTCCTTATTTTTTATACTTGCTGTCCTTTGAGTGGTCACAGTTAAGCAGAATCTTACTTGACCAGCCCCTACTTTTACTGATTTACAACTCCTGACAAATCCTTCTACAGGCTGATCAATATTTAGTGGTACAACTTCAAATAACTGTATTTGGGAAATGATATGTACAGTTGGAGTAACACAGGTGAAATATTGTTACAGAATAAATATAAATTTAGTACAAATACAATTTATTCAATATGCTTTCCATTTGAATTAATTACAAGCTGAAGACGCCTCAAAAATGACCTGCAAGAGTCACAAGTCACATCCTGCGGCATTTTCAACCATTCCCTCTGTAGTTTCATCTTCAGTGCCTCCAAACTTTTATGATGTGTTGCTAAGACCTTGCTTTTGAGGTACCCCCAGATATTAAAATCGAAAGAATTCAAATCAGGTGATGAAGAGGGCCATTCCTGTTTGGAAACATTGGCTGATAGCTACTCCTGCATCTTTTTAGCTTTGTGTAATGGTGCCAAATCTTGTTGAAATGTCCAAGGACGTTTTTTGAAGTGTTCTTTTGTCCAGGGCAACAATGAAACAACAAGGATGTCATTTTGGCAATTCTCTTGGTTCAGTTTGACACCTTGTTCTATGAAAACCAAAGGACTTCTTCCAGATTCAATTATGGCTGCCCAGACCATTACTGATGCTGCCCCTTGGGCCTGAGTGACTTTTCAAGGTCCTACCTCTGCATCACATGACCAAACACGATCATTTTGGGGATTCACATGGTGTTGAACGTCGAATTTCTTTTCATCGCTAAAAACGAGGTTAGGAAGCATGCCTGCCTCAAGGCAGAAGAGGAGAATTCTGGCTCTGACAAGACGTGATTCATGACTCTTGCAGGTCATTTTCGAGGTGTCTTCAGCTTGTACTTGCTTCAAATGGAAAGCATATTGAATAAATTGTATTTGTACTGAATTTATATTCATTCTGTAACAATATTTCACCTGTATTACTCCAACTGTATGTATCATTTCCCAAATACAGTTATTTGAAGTTGTAACGCTAAATATTAATCACCCTATATATGGTCAAAATGCCCTTTTCTCAAAAATTCCTTCCTGTTATATAAATCTCTTTTTGCCAATTTTATTTGTCCTCACCCTACTTTTTATGAGTGGCAACATTCACCCTAACCTTAATCCTGTAGACCAAAGGAGGCAAACCTTTTTTCACAAATGTGCCAAAATATGAACAACATTGTTATCAAGTTAATACCATGCCAATTACATTAATCAAAATACAAACAAATTATTGCATAAATTTATTGCCATAAAATGCATATTAATGATATTTTGTTGTAGTTTGGATAGCAAACGTTTTATATTTGGTTAACACTTGATCACTCATGCATGTAAAACGTTCATATGTAATAAACAAGGACTAACAATTTTTTAAACTAACAGCTGTCACACTTCTGTCTGGAAACAAAACAACAAGCAAAAAGAACCCAATGATAATGGATTACACACATGGTAGCAATAACTAAAAAAAAAATTGTCACATTGAAACTATGACTAATTTTTTCATTTTCATTCCAAAAAACTAGTGATGACTTGAAAAAAGGTCCTCACATCAAATCTTAATTATACTTTGCTCAATAATCTGGATCATTCTATTCTTGGAAACTTTGTCCTGCACAAATAGCTTGTGGTTAGTGTCCAAAAAATTTTGATTTTCCAAAAGTTTTTAAGACTTGGAGCAATTTTCTCCTGTTTCCCAGCTTGTATGGCTTACCACATCTGGCATGCATACCATAGGTTTGCCACCTCCACCATAGACTTCTACTCTGCTCACACTGTCATGTCACCTAAAAAGTAGGTCACTTCAATGTGATAAGTGTTTTCTTTCTGGGTACATTGATGCTGCTCTGGTCTCTCTCTCTTGCTCTCTCTCTCTAAAAATGCAATTTTTTGGTCTTTTGCTACCTAATTCTCTTTTTGATATATTTCATTTTGTTCTGTTGGTTATTCTTCATATTTGCTTAAAATGACCCATTTTGGATCACCTGCAATTCCGATTCAGCTTTTTAAAAAATTTAAAGTTTGTGTGAGTAGCATCAGTTAAAAGGGACTGTTTCAAATGTTGCTCTACTCGTTGGTTTGCTTAACCCCTTCTCAGCGGCACTTTTAACAATTAGTCTTCTAAAAAAAATGCCTATATATAGTCTCCACTGCTTAATCAATTAATTCAGATTTAATACTAAATTTAGTCACACCACAAATTTGGCAATACTTTAAATGCCTCTTTATAGTCGCACCGCATAATGAAATCCATTATTTCTATTATTTATTTTTTTATTTTTTAAATACATTTAATTGTTTTGTTTGATACACTTTTAAATGGTATATTTATATATGTGTAAGTGTTTTTTTTATTTTAAAAATATTTAGCCCAAAAAAAATTTAATAGTAAAAACTATTAATTTACTCACTTTATGTATTCCAAAAAAATTATAATAAGAACTGAATAGGGGAGTTACTCACATCCACAAATACTTTGCATGTATGTATTTGTGCTCAAGACTTGTAACTTGAGTGTATGTTTACCTCTTTGTCTCCCTCCATCTCTTATTTAAATTTCACACCAATAAATTGTTTTCTTTTCAAAAGCACAATAGCGGCATTTTCTTTGGAAGGATTTTGTTTCATTTTCCTTGATAATTGGTCCAATAAAATGCCTTCCAGTTAGTCTCGAAGGACATGGGCCTAAAATAACAGCATTTGGTTTCCTACTTCAACTGACATCTTTTGCATAAGTTTCAAAATTTTTTTCAATCAACTGCAATTTAAAAGAGCAAAGTTTTGGAGCCATTGTTTTTTTTATAAATGCAATGAGAATTTTGCAGACAAATTTCAATCAATCTAAAAAACATTTTTTTGCAATATTTTTTCAGCCCTTTTCTTACAAGAGATGCAGCTGAGGCTACTTGATCCATCAGATCAACTCCGGCCATACAATTTTTTTATATTCTATACAAATGGTAGGTTTCATGCACTCTTTTCCAGCAACTGTTATTTTTTGTCTTTATTCATTATGTATTGTGCTTAGCATGTTCACATCTTTTTTATCCTTCCATTTCAAATGGATCAATTTTCCTTTATAATGAGCAATAGTCTCTCCTTTTTTCATTTTAATTTTTTTGACAATAGCTGAAAGGTTTTTTTGATTGTATCTCACAGTCCCAACAGCATCAGTTCTATTTGCAACTAATATGTCAAATAATTCTGGTGCAGCATAATAATTGTCCATTCCAATACAGTATCCTTTATTCAATAATTTGTCGGTTAGAGACAACACAATTTTTGAAGGTTTAGTAATGTCTTCAGCTTTTTGTACAAAATATGAGTAAATTGTTTCTTTTCCAGTGTAGATTTCAATGTTCCAAATATAGCCCATTTGTGTTTCAGCCAGAATGAAATATTCTACTCCAAATCTGGCTCTCTTAAGAGGAATAAACCTCTTCCATCAAAGCCTTCCTTTCCGTAGCATGAGAGATTCATCTATGCTGATATTTCTTTCTGGGGTACAATTAGATTTAAATCTTTCAGCAAAGAGATTTAGAAGTGTTCTATTTTGTACAAAGGATCATCGTTTCTTTCCAAACTGGAAAAATGCAAATATATTAAAATCAGTTTCAATTTATCCCTTGAAATAATTTTTCCAAAAATTAAGGTATGAATTAAGGGATTTGTTGAGTGGCAATAACCAATGTTTAGTTTTTGAACTATGTCTTGAAGAATTACAATGCCTAATACAATCCTAACTTCTCCTGGATTGGTAGACTCTTTCCACAAAAGATCTCTACTTTTTCGTCTCATTTTGCCACTTCGGCACTTTTCGTCAATATAGTTATCTGCATATTTGTTAGTTTCATTGACAATAAACTCAATTATTTTACCTTCAATAAAAGACTCAAAAATTTCAGCAACATTAATTTTATTCTGAAGATTTACATTTACACCAGAATTGCCAATAAATGGAAATGCACTTCTATCAATTTGTGGTTGATCCATCCAAGAAGAGGAGTCTTGAGAAGTATTTTGAAATACCATTTCATCATTCATCTGATCATCTTCATTATCAAAAGGTTCAACTTCATCACTATCTATGGATGTGGCATCAGAATCTAACCCTTCCTGTTCAGATTCTAAATCATCTATAAATTCATCATTTAGATCAATTTCTTCTATACCATTTTTCATACTAAATGAGAATAGTAACAAACTAAATGAGAATAGTAAAAAATTAAAAGAGAATTTTTTTTAATAAATTTAATTAAACAGATAAAGTTAAATATATATTATACATTTTAAAAGTACCACAGTTTCATATCTTCTTCAGCCAATGCAGATGCTAGTTTACCTTGAATATGTCCAATATTTTGGCTACACAAATCAGGATCAGTTAAACTTATTGCTTCTTGAATAGATCTTTCAAGGAACTGCAATCTGAATTCTCTAATGCTTAAATGCTTTGTTGAATCATTATCAAACATTTGGTAAGCATTTTCAGCTAGATTGCCTTTCACATTTGCTTTAACAACAGACCAAACTTGTTCAATAGGGTTAAGCATTGGGCTGTAAGGTGCTAACCTTAAGATCTTGTTTCTTTTGAATTCCTCTTCATTCAGAATTTCCTCAATACGCAAATGACAAGGTGCATTGTCAATGACAATTACAACTGGCCTCATGTATTTTTCAAAGGCCTTTCTAAAACAGGCATGGAACCATTTACAAGCATCTTCACGGTGGAATGCCCCACGTCTTACTTCATGATGGATCAGACCCTGAGATGAAATACATCCAATAACATGAATATTGGACTCTTTGATGCAGCAGCTGCGACAGTACAACGCGTACCTTGCACTGACCTACCTTCAGAATGAGAAATATGGATGTTAAAATTTGTTTCATCCATAAAGAGAATTGGAATATTTTGACCTAAAAATTCTCTTTTAATTTTTTACTATTCTCATTTAGTTTGTTACTATTCTCATTTAGTTTGTTACTATTCTCATTTAGTTTGTTACTATTCTCATTTAGTTTGTTACTATTCTCATTTAGTTTGTTGCTATTCTCATTTAGTTTGTTACTATTCTCATTTAGTATGAAAAATGGTATAGAGTATTTAGTAGCCTATCTAGGTCCTCCTGTTTATTTATTTTATTTGTTACATAATAGATAATTTTAAATTGTTTTACTCAAATATACTTCTGCAGCTATAACAAATGAATTCGAAACAGTATATGTCGTAACAGTCTTCTACAAATATTCACTCACAAAACCAACTCTTCTCTATTGATAACTCACAGTAGTTTTACAAAAAACGATCCACAATAAATAAGAATAAAAAACGTTGCTTGAAGATAATTATGACAAAGAATGCGACATGGAAATGAAAGAATCAATTAAACCAAACTGAAGATTTATTAATAACAAAAAAATCATAAATAAAAGTGGTTCAAAACTCAAGCAAAGCTTGCTGAACCACCCGGATATAAAATTTTTAGCAGACTTGATTGAAACTAGGAGGACAATCAATAACCCTGCAAAAAACCTAGGGGGTGGTGTTTTCATTCTGATTAAGAACGGTTTAACCTATTCTCTCTCTACTCAATGCCTTTCCTCACTAAATCCCTGCCATGATTATTTAGCTATTATACTAAAGATAAAAAGAGCCTTTTTTATTCATCTTTTTAACCTCAACATCCCATGAATATGTTCTTCAGGCCTCCCTCATAAGTCCTTTTCACCCTTACTCTTGCCTTTATTTCCCACAATCTTTATTTTCAGCAATTTTAGAATTTTAGATATCAGAATGTACAACTCTGTTTTGGATCCAGTTTTTGGTTACATTAAAAGGGTCAAAACTTTTGCAAAATTTTGTATTAGTGAATAAAAAAATTCTACATAGTATTCATAAATGAATAAAGACAAAAAATTAAAAAAAAAACTAATAATTTTTCTTACTTAATAGTTATCACAAATATTTATTCAAAAAATTAGTGATAAAAGCTTACTTGGCAGTTACCCAAATAAACAAATTAAAATTATAAACTTGGTGCAGTTTGATTATAACAAAAAAACTTAACTGCTTAATGATAAAAATTTATCAAGCTATAAAAAGTAATGAAATTAAATAATTTAAAGTGACTTTGTTACCTAGTCTAATATTTTTTCAATAAACCATTTTAACATTAAAGTATTATGGTTAAAAATTAATTTTAGAAAAAGTTAAGTTTTTAATTAATAAATCTAATTTAAAAACTTTTTTAGTATGAAAGATTTAGTAATATAAGTTGTTTAGGCAGTAAGGAAAATAATAAGCAATTAGCAAAGTAAAAAAATCTAAACTTTTAGCATTTTGATTAAAATGAAAAAAAATTTTTTAATAATAACTTTTATCAAATTTAAAGTGACTAGGTTGATTACTCAAGAAGCAAATTATTTTTTAAATAAAGTATGATAGCTAAAAAATACTTTTTTTAAAGTTATGTGTTTTATTAATAGATCAAGAATGAAAAAGATTAGTGTTAAGAAATATTTATAATCATTTTACCATTTTAAATTTTTTGTATAATTACTCATATTATTCATGGTTCACTGTTGGGTGTAATATGATATTAAACAATTCAAGTATTTGTTTTTCTATGCAGAATGTGATTAAGTAAATAAAATTTTTCTTTCACCTTGACTGTTTTTTTTTTAATTTAAAATAAAATCTATGGTTTAAAAAATATTTAGAAAACTAAGCTCAAAGTCTTTATTACAAATTCTGTCTGAAATTAAATATTATTAAATTTATTGCTTTTTTAAGTTTAGGTAATTGAATTTTACTGAATTAATTAGATTTTGAGTAGTACACAAAGTTCTTAACAATGGTGAACACTTGCTGTATGCCAGCTTGTAATTCTAGCCATATGTCCAAGAATGAAAAAAAGTTGCATTATTTCAGTTTCCTGTGAATACCGAGCTTCGTCATAAATGGTTTAGAGCTATCCCATATAACTGTAAAGTATTGAAGTCTTCTAGAGTTTGTGCAAACCACTTTTCATGAAAGTGATTTCAAAATTATTTCAACTAATACTTGTAGTACAAGGCTTAAATCTACAAAGACCCAAAAACTGCAAAGAATGCACCTGATATCTAATGCTATTCCAAATTTATTATTTTTTGCCAAAATGCCTTTCATCATATTTATCAACAATGCATGTAGCCTCCTCTACCAGTTCCTCTTCCAGACATGAAAAAGTTAGCTTCATTCTACAAAAGTAAAATAGTGATTTTCTAATTTGAGACTCTTTTTTTTACTTTTAATCTTTTACTAGTAAAATAAAAAATGCAGTTTTTCCCTTTGGATACACAAGTGGTTATTCAGTTTTGTCTATCCAGTTCTATTTTTTTAAAAAATAAGGAGAATTATAAGAGGTTTAGAACTTGCAATATCTGTAATAATTTCAATTGATCTGCAAACAAAGCTTTTGTTTTTTCTAACTTAATACCAAACAATCAATATATGCTTTTGCATTCATGGTTTTCTGCAGACAGTAACTGAAGTGTCTAATATTTTTGCTTGGTGTAAAGCTTTAGCTGGTATTCCCAAATGCATGATAACAGTTATTTCATGTCTTTAAGCAGCTGATGCAATCAGAAAAAAAAATTGTGTTTTATTCGTTATGCCACATCATATTTTTATATTTGTTCTTGTCTTAAAGAATTTGATTCTTTTTCTTTATTAGAAACAATTGTTGATCATGGAGCTAAAGAAAGTGATGTGTTTTGGCTTAATGATGTTATTTACTGGTGTTTTTTTGGATGATATATCATATGCTGTTGCCACAAATGCTTTTTGTGCAAAGAGTTGCTCATTGCAGTCTCAACCATTCAAATTTGATTAAACTGTGACAGCACTAGCAGTGCAATATTATATAGTCATTCAAGCCACTGGAGAACCAACAAAAACCAAGTTTTTATCCATGAGGAACCCACAATTTGTTTTTCTTAATGCATTAATTAACATTTTTGCATCAACTGAAACTCTCAGTGACCTATTGTTTCAGCAATATTTTGCCAGTTACTTGAATTTTAAAGTATTTAAATTTACTTTTAATGGTTTTTCAAAGAATAAACTTAAAAGGATAAATGCATTTAAAGTTGAATTGCCAGAAATATCAGCTAAAAAATTGCAAAAATTAACTTTAAAAAGCTCAAGTTTTAATTCTTGTATTATAGTTTGTATTTTCTTATTTTGATAGTTTTGTTGTTTCTTTAGCTCATTTTAAGCTTAATACTTGCTTTGACCCTTGTTTACTTTTCTTTCTTGGTAGGCTATTTTCAGTTTTACTGGATGTTATATTGTTTCATTTTATTGCTTACACATATACTGTACAAATTAATTTTTGTTTTCCTGAAATAACTGTACTCAGTATATATTCAATATTTTAGAAACTGGTATTGCTTAATGCCTTTATTGAAATAAAAATTTCAATTTCTTTCAACAAATAACAGTCAGAAATCTTTTAATTATTACTAAAATGCGTTTAGCCTTCAAACGAAAGATTTTGAAGCTTTGTATGACTTTTGACATTATTTTTGCAGTAGCCCTTCTAACGTAAATAGCCGAAATGAGTTGTTGATCCTGGTGTTCTAATATCCCTAAGCAATTTCAACTGCCATCACACATCCTATAACTCCTATAGCCCAGAAGACCAGTTATGCAAAGACTTGTTTTTTTTTTTGGTGCTTTCTCTATACAATATTGACCATCCCACTACCACTATAATGCTCCATTGAAAGCTTTTCTTCTGATCTGAAGTCACCAGCACCTTTACCAAACTCCTCAATGATGCTGCCACTTTTACCATTTCTTTCTGCAGCATCAACTGTCCCACTAAAGTTGCAGCATTCCAGAAACACATCTGAAAATGTGTTTTTGCTGCAAGCATTTAGCAAAAGCTTTCCAGTGTGCAATATTCTGAAAAAGACCATCAAAATTATACCTCAATATCCAGATATATCTTCACTATGATTTCTAAGGCTAAAGCTGATTTATGTCAGAAAACTTTCTCTAGCCATCTTCTAAAACTTGCCCCAAAAAAGTCTTACTTTTCTCCATATCAAGTTTTTCTTCACCATTGTGGCAAGTTTGCTGGCACCAAAGTTAAAATTTCGATTTTGTTTATTACAGGAATGGATTTATTCACATCAACTGTACTAAATGTTTTACTAGTGTCCTCTTTTTTGGCTGGTATTTGGGTTATCAGGTATAATGCTGAGATTTATGCCATTCTTTATGCTCCTAAATGTTGTAAATCTCTCATTCTTTGTCTTGTGAATATCAAGCCATCAATTTGTTTTCTAATTTCCAATTTGTTTTGTCCACTCCCTTTGCTCTTTTACCATACCTAATGCTCAAATTCCCCACTGACACCCAATTTCTCTTTAATTCACTATCTGATTCATAGATAGTCCATCTCCAATGGATACCTGGCCACTCCTCTTTTTCTGGCAATAATTTAGCAGATGCTCTTGCTAAAGTTAGTGCCACATATCATTCCTTTATCACACTACTATTCCTCTCACCTCGTAATTCCTCCCAATATCTATCCCTTTACACCAGTTAAAGACGCAATATCCAACAGGTTTTTTCCAACATCAAATTCCTACTGCATCCTCTGAAAATCTCTCCCTTGCTGTGCTTATTGTGCTTTTGACTCTCTATGCCTGGCCATCTTTGGTCATTCCCTCTCTATTCTAGACCTCTGTTCTTGTCTGTAGGGGTTTCCCAATTATTGGGACTCCACAAAGTTGATCTGCGCTCTTATCCCTAGGAATGGGTCAGGTAAGCCTCCCAGCACAAATTAATGTTACTATTTTACTGTAATACAAAAAAAATTCCTATAATGTTTAATATTGCTTGTTATTGTTTACAAGTGGATTCTAAAAGTTACCTCACTTTTTAAATTATATTCCTTATTATGGAACAATAGTTGATAGTTGTAAACACCTTGCACCTATTTTTGCCTACTACTGGTTAAAAGTGTTATCTTAAAATTATTTTTATCACTTTTCTTTAGCTTTAATTATTGTTCTAGCTTTTTATAGATAAAATATGTATATATTTTTAATGTCGGTGTAGAAGCTACTGGTTGTTTAATATAATATTGCAGATAGGTATTGCTTTTTTGAATTCATGCATTCCACTTTGCAGAAATGGAATATTATGGGCTATATTATAACATTCTTCAATAAGTTTGTTTTTTAGTTGCTTAAAAAATTGTATAGATTTTGATTTTGTTAGTGGCTGCACACAGTTATCTTTAAATGTATAAACATCATTTAATATTTCTTTAAATGTTTAATTGATCACCCATTAAAACTTTATTTTTCTATTAATTATTCCATATAAGATATGTTTTATCACACCCTTTCATCAACTTCAAGTACTATATGGGATGATAAATAAATTAGTAGTTGTTATATCACAGATTTCAAGGCAAACTTTGAATATTTAGCTAATGCTTAAATATCTAGTAAAAAATTATTTATTTATTTTTGCTAGTACAGTCTAACCTCAGTTTACGAACGTCTCGGAATTTGAACAATTCGGTTTTCAAACAGAAATTTTGAGTTAAAAATGACCTGGTATTCGAACAACTTTTTTTGTTCACCAGCATATGAGTTACAGTACATTCATTGTTACGTTGCTTTATTGTTACTTGTGCGGGTTGTGCCTTATTGTTAGGTTTATAAAATTCATTGTTATGCTGTGCATGTACAATTTTATTGTACAAAACATTTTTTTCTCTTCATTAGCCCTAAGTCAGTGGTTCTCAAACTTTTTGCACCTGCGGCACATTTTGCTACCTTTTCAAATTTTGCGGTACACTTGTACCAGAGTAAGATCTTTTTTGGTCTGCATTGAGTTTTCCACATTTTTCTTTACCTGATGCATTATAGTGTATTACATTAAAGCCCTCAAATTTTTAAGTAACTTTCTATAAATAAAGTGAAAACTTTCTTTTATTATTCTTCACTAGATTTTGTACTGTTTGTTTTCATATAAAGTATTTAGGTTTTACATATCGTGTACCAGACATGTCAAACTAGCACAATTATGTGGGCCGCATTGGTGAAATTTTCGCGTGAAATTTTACCGCTGGCTGCAATCTGGTTATAAAAGAAAGTGAAAGCCAATAAAAAAAGTTTTCACTTAAATTGTTTGGCTGATCCAGGTTATTCTTTTAAATTTTACGTTGAAATCAAGGTGAGGACCAAAGAAGAGGTATTCACTTAATTGGTTGGTTTGGTTAATTTCAGTTAGACAATCAAATTCTTGCTAATAAATCTTGTCACTTTAATTATTTAAATTTAGTTCTGAATTTATCATTAATTTGATTTCGTATTGAGCATCTGATCAAAAAATTTGTTGAAAGACTTCGCGGGTCGCAAGTTTGAAATGCCTGGTGTACCGAAACAAGCCTGAAACACAACTGATCACCAAAATTTTATGTAATAAGAATTACATTTAAAATTTTTAAGCTTTTTGGTCACAGCCCTTAAAAAAACATACTTTTCCTTTGTCATAGAGTGTGTTTACGTTGCCGTTGCAGAGCATGGATTAATGTATTTTAAAAAGTTTTGTGGCACACTTAGAAATCTCTCATGGCACACAGTTTGAGAAACACTGCCCTAATTCATGGATCCAATGAAAGTGAGAAGTGATATTGGTCAAGGAAAAAAAAAATACGTGTATTATTAAATATACATTGTTATGTAAATTTTTATGCTATATAAAGTTATGTAAATATAAATTACTTATGTTTTGTTTTATTTACTCTTGGAAGAAATGGTTTTATTTTATGATATACAAGGTATATTGTAAACAGATAAATAAGTTTTCTTTTGGTGTGTGGAACGAATTAATCTTTTTTACATTATTTATAATGGGAAAATATGATTCGGTTTTCGAACAGCTTTCCAAAACAAATTGTGTTTGTAAACCAAGGTTTGACTGTAATCAATACATACACTTTTCCTTGTTCAATTTTAACTACTAACCTTTTTTTAACGCTGACTTGAAGATTTGCTTTTAAAACAGCATTTTCATAGATTTTTTAGCACATCTTTAATTGAATTCTTTCAGCGTTTATGTTGTATCAGCTATTTATTATCCTGACTTTGCAAAACAAGTTAGAAGCTTTAAACTTTGAGCAACACAAAGCAATTATTTTGACCTAGTTTTGGAAATGCTAATGTATACAGTAGATGTCCATCTAAAATTTAAAATTTTTTCGTTTATTGAGTGATGGGACTGTACTTTAGAGCTAAAAAGTGCTTTAGAATGTCTTTTCCAAGGATGCAATTGCATGACAAGAGGAAGAGTTAAAACAACACTATCTCACTTATAGTTGCCAAACAGTTCTTCTTACTCAATCATGCAGCCAACAAATTTATGAACAGTTGTTTTTTAATTTTCTGGTGTGTGATGTGTAACAATACCATACTTTTTTAGCATAAATCCTTGCAAAAATTTCTGGATCTTTTAAAAAGTTTTGTTTTAAACAAATTTAAATTTATCTCTTATTATTTGGCAAGCTTTATTCACAAATAATGCAAAATTTTAGATACAGCTTAATCTTATATGCAATTTTTTTATTTTTTAAGTAGTTTCAGTTAATCTAATGTTTATTCAAGAAAACCAGCTTAAAAGGCATTCAGTATTATCGTTACAGGTTTTTTGGAAAAAAAACGATATTTTAATTTTGACTCACAATCTAATGCTTTGCCCGACTATCACACTTTATTTGGGGAGATGTCATTTGTGTTTGGACTTCCTGCAGCTTTCACACGTGACAAAGACTCACGCGTCTAACGTCACATTTGTCTTCACACGATAACTGTTAAATTTAATGAAAAATCAAATTTCAATCACACCCATGACCTCATAAAGATACGGCCTGATTTGTCACATTTTGGAGACGGTTGCTAACAGTCTGACTTTAAGTGCGTTTCTCCTTACTGCTGCTATTCAAAATTTGTAGTTTAGGTACAACTTTATGCAATTAAAGCCTAGTTGACACTAGAAATAAGTTAAAAACTCCGAAAATTTAATCAATATAATATTTAATATGTACCATTAATAAATATAGGTTTTCCAACTGTGCCCAGGAGGCAACCTTTTGCAGTCACTAGGTTTTTTGTTAATGCAGGATCTTTGCCAGTAGCCATATTCTACCTGCATGGCACAATTTTGACACTGTGCAGCAATCTAAAAAATAATTAAATAATTATAAATAACAAATAATGAAAAATTATGCATAGCTTTAACAATGTTTGGTAAATCATATACAGTAGAACATAAATTTTGGACAATAAAAAAATTGATAATTTTAAAAAAGTTTCATAAATTTTAAATAGTCTTCTTTATATGGAGTAGATGTTTCTTTTTGTAACCGTGAAAAGTCAATCACATGAGCATTTTTAGATAGTAAAACATACTTAGGAACATTTTATAACAATCTCTGTAAGTAATTCAATAGCTTGCTAATTTCAGCAATAAGTATGTTTTACTACATATTTTAGATAGTAAAATATACTTATGAACACTTTATTATAAACAATCATACAATAAAATAATATGATATTATTTTATGATAAAAACAAACACTTATTTAAGCATTGATCACTCACCTTAAGCTAGTGCTTTTCTCTTTGTCTTCTTTTAAATCCAGAAATGCTATCTTTAATAATAGAATCATTAACAATTTTCTGTTATTGTAAAAAAATATTAACTAATATATTGAATGAAATTTCAAATCCTTTACTGAAGTGATCATCACAAAAAATTTGAATATTGTCCAAATAATATTTGAGCATGCATGGTGCAGCCTGATGAGTACAAAGATAATATTGGCTGCAAATAGAACTGTCATGCAAATTCAACAAAGCAAAACTTTAGTACACCAATTCTGTTAGAGGTGCAGAAGGAACAGACAATTTACCACTAGACAAGTCTAGAAAATATGAGCAATCAGTTTTTTTTTAACTTATTAAAAGCACTAACATTGCATGAGTGATTGTCTGATATAAGAGCTTAAACACTAAAACCATCAAGAGATAACTGCTGAATGCAGTCAGCTATCTCTTCAGCCAGCCAATAACTTTTAATAGTAACTTCTGGACAACTTTTTACAATAGGAATAGACTGTTTTATACCTTGTATCATAAAAACCACAATGCCTTTACTTGTTGGTCACATCCAATACATTCCCCACCTACATACATGAACATCCAATAAATGAACACTTTTCTGTAAATACATTTCATCAACCATTACAATTGTCTTTTGAAATTTGATTAGAATCTAAAAAATTTTTACAGTTTTTAAACTGTCAATAGTACTTTTCCTTAGTTTGTGCAATAAAGATGTTGATGGCAAGGTACAAAGAATAAGCTTGTTTAGAAGTATAATGAAGCAACAAAGTAAAGCAAATCATATCAGAAGAATATGGAGGGCAACTTTTTAAAGAATGATGTTGTAGCTTGCTCATTTCAGCAATAATTTTGTTTTCACTAAAACTATTGAGGTATGAAGGGAAGTTTTGCAACATACTGTATCTAGTAAGCTTTGCATTTCTTTCATTAACAAACCATGGTGGAAGAGACACCACTTTACCATAAAGTTGAAGCTGCATATTTAAGTTTTTATAAATCTTAATTGCCTCCTTTACAGATGGAAAACCACTTTTATCATAAAAAACAATATTGTAATAAGAAAATTATTTATTTTGTGGCATTAATAACCAGCTGGGGTTATTTTTTAAGCATAAATCATTAAAGGATTGAATAACATCTTTATTTGAAAACTGCTCTAATTCATCATTTTGAAACACTCTTGGCTCGATTAATTTCCTTGATAAAGCAATAATTGAAAGTGTTAAAAGTCTTTTTAAAGCTGCATTACTGTGGGCACTGGCTGCAACTCCCATTTTAATTTTTTTCTTTGACTATACATTCCTTTTTTAAAGTGCTTAACAAACTTTTTTAAACTTTCTTTGACCATACATTAGTTCCATTTTTAAAGTGCTTGACACACACAACTGAGCTAAGTTTCCAGTTTGGTCAATTAACATAGTTTATCCATTTTTCTAGCAATTCTGGTCTGTTAAATGGAAAAGAAAATGTAGACACTTTTTCATTCTGATTATTATAATCAGACTTACAGCCAAAAACTATTCATTTATGTACCATTGCACAACTTAATTCTTAACTGCTTACAGCTACACATTAAATTGAGCTTAGAATTAATCCAATAAATGAGCTAAATCTTAAAAACTATAACTGTATAATTAATTTTAATTAGAATCTTATCGCAATATATATAAAAAATTTTGTTACACTAACAAACCTTTGCAAAAGATTCAGTCAAACATTTACACCTAATCAGAGTATTTAAACAATATTACAAAATTTGTAAACATTCTAAAAACTTTAATTACTAATACATTCATTCATTCAATTTTATAATATATTTAACATAGCTCACTACAGCTCTTAGTAAATGTACATTTTATTCATTACTGTCTAGTTAAAAACTCTATACAACCTTTCCTTTCAAGACAAAAACTTTAAAATGGCTTTTCAACAAAACCTGCTTTGTCTAGCGGTAAGGAGAAACGCACTTGAAGTTAGACTGTTAGCAACCGTCTGCAAAATATGATAAATCAGGCCGTATCTTTAGGAGGTCATGTCACACCTAATACAAATTTTGTGTCCCTTTTCAATCGTTTTTGCAAAAGACGTCGTCGAACATGTTTTTACTTTTTAGATCATCACTGACGTCATACACCTGAGGCCCCGTGTCGATCGCTCGTGCGATTATTTCGTCAGCTCGTATCGCGGCGAGTGCGAATGTCTCCGCTTGAAGACTACTTTGATTTCTCAAGTGCTTTTTTAATTTTAATTTCATCGGGGGAGGGGGGTACAATCATTTTGCTTTGTTGGGATAGGATGTGGTGACACTTGAGTTGAGAATTTGAAAAGTTTACAAAATGGTTTATCAGATGCGCTTTTTTATGGGGACCTCAATTGTTTTTAAGGGGGAGGGATCTGAGAATTAAATTATATTATTTTATAGTTGCTTTTTCCACCCAGTTTGATTTGTGCTGTAGGTTATTTTTTTAAGGAGTAGCATTAATTTGATTCAGACCGAAAATTAGTGAAACTTGAGAAAGTGTCAATTAAAGGCGAAATGGAACATAAGATTTTTTTTAAAAACAGCTTTAAGCCATTACATACACTTGAAATACACTTTAAAAAATATTGGTAGTTGTGGTAGATTTGATTCAGTAAAGATTCGGTCAAAGTCACTTAGTTGATCTTTTAATTTTGCTTTGTCACGGTAACAACAATTTTTCTGGTTTAGGTACTCAGTTGGCATATGGATAAATATAAATCTTATTTAAACCGGGTTTCTGGAATCCCGCACGTTGCTGGGATGCCTCTGCATTGCACAGCTAGGCAAGAAGTTTCTGTAAACTCACCCGAGTAAGTGAAATCAGTAAGAATTTGAAATAAAGATTAAGTTTTAAAGGAAAATCATGAAAATCTTCTGTGAGGGAAGTTTATCGCTGAGAATGATGTCAATGTTTGGTGATACCTTGATGAGAGCGCGTCACTTTCCAGGCCAGCGTTGAGACATGTCAGCTTATTGGAGTTCCATCCTCACCTCGGAATAGTCGCGGTGCGATTATATGACGCTCTTGAAGTCGCGATCAGCAAGTCTACACAAGTAAACCGAAATCTTGCCCTTTTGCCTATTATTACTTAAAATTATTTTCTTTATCCGTTTAAATTTTTTGTGTTGAGAGGGTCTAATGTAGAGATTTCCTACCAAACAACCGTGGAAAGCTTACTAGGGTCCGCCGAATGCATTGAAAGTTGGACAAAATTAAAAAAAAACTTTGCAAAATTATTAGTCAAGATCTGTCTAAAAAATTTAAGGAGTCCATAAACTTGATAATTTAGAAAGGGGTCTGTGACTAAAAAAAGATTCAGAACCACTGATCTAAGTTGATCACGTCAATTTTTTTTTCTGGTACATACCACAGGTCCACAGCAGTTTAGTTCATCAGAGGACAAAATAATTCATACCAATTCTAACTAATTGCAGCACCTAAAAGTTTTGTATGTCATATTATGAAGATTTTGTTTTCGGACAACACCTGAATTTAGGGACGAAACTTAAGAAATCGGGGCAAGATTCTGCGCATACAGCTTTTTGCGGCCCAAATTTCATATCGGCCCACCGACTTCGGCTCGATATGAAATTTGGCCCAACTTCGAAAAAGGTTGGACATCCCTGGTATATACCTATATCCCATTGCAGATGAAAAGTCCTTCTCGGATCAGTGACGTCATATTGATCGAACGCCAGGTTCTGGAACGCGCCTCACAAGATTGGGAGAACATGCCCGTGGTCGGTTCGTCTTTTTCTGAAACAGTTCAAAAAGATGTAAGTTTGGATTTGAGTTGCTTTTGAATCCCTTTCGTCATCGCCATTTATCCTCCTGACTTTCAGCACAATGTCAGGGGTATGAAACTCAGAGAGATTACTCGGACCTGCTTTCTGAGATGTCAAGTTACCGCTGTCTGGTTAAAAGTTTTAATTTTTTTTAGTTTTTATTCAGTTATTATACGACTGAAATTTAGAATTGCTTGCTAAGGCTTTCTTGCAGAGGAAAGCGTTGTAAAGTGTGTTTCCAAGGACGCAACAGAATGATGCGAGCAGGTTGGAACTGCGACCGTTTCTACCTACTCGACCACGCTGCCGACAATTTTTTAACAGGTCGAAAAAAACTGGCTCTAAACGAATTATTTTAGTTGGTTTTGGTCAGAGTTTTGGGGCCTGTTGGGCAATTTTAAGAAGAATAAAACTTTTCCTTCGGTACCCCTGAACAGCGATTTAAAACTCCCCGATTAAGTTAGTGATGACTAAAACTTCTCATGATTT